>LPNX010294890.1:41414-139620 GCA_001517045.1 Pseudotsuga menziesii | reverse complement strand
TCTCTTGTTTCTTGATGTGCTTATGTGATTGCTGTGCTTGTTATTCTCTCAGTGAAAAGATCTTGTCATAATGCTAGCTTAAATGTTGAAAAACTAACACCACCCAGTTGAATACCATGGGTGCCATGGCCTCTATGGCATATAACATGTGTGCCCTAGAAGCCTAGTGCACACCCTGACTTCCAGCCACCCTCTACATAGTAAATAGGATAGTCCATAGGGTTCCATCTATCACTGCTCTGATGGGGATTTTCTTCCCCGATGTCCTCGTCCCCAGAACATAGTGACGATTGATCGACTCTTGAGTGGTAATGTCCCCTCCCCGGGAACCTATCAGCAAGATGGGAGCACCTTGTCTTGAGAGACCAATCAAGAAGTAGATGTCCTCTATCTCCATTGTTAGAATATGGGCCCCAACCTCGAAATGATGCTGCTCCGGATTCCACATCTGAAGTATGTGCTCTAACAACTACTCATGTGATACCATGCTTGGGGTCCGAAAGAATTTTAGGAGTCCATAGTCTCATAATGCAGCTATACAACCTGCATTTCTTTCAGCGAAGGTGTCATCATTGTCATGTTGTCTTACTTTCCATATCACCATGATTGAGCAACAAAAACCTGCCAAAAAAAATCATAGCACACATTAGAATCATCCCCAATCATTTAAATTCAAAAGAATGGTTTATTATTGCTTTTGCTATTAGTTTGAAATCTCCAAGACCGGCACCGCCTGTCAGCTTTGTTTTAGGCGTGATTCTAGTGGGGTACTGCGTATCCCGCAAGGGGTATGTGTGGTGCCTTTTTCCATGGTTTTAGGGCTTTTCATACAAGCCCAAAACCCCACCAAAACTCAAAATGAAGACTATGAAAAGAAAGAGTAGGGTTTTAGCTGTTACCTGCAACTGACGACACTCAAATCTGACGATGGGAACTCCCGATATTAGCTGCTGAATATCTGACGATGGGAACTCCTGGTATCATCTGCTGAAGATCTGACTAGGTAAATTCTCCAAATGCTCTCCACTATGGGTAAATAGTAAAATGATTTGATTTTTAACTATTTACATGACTTATATACGCATTTTTAGGGTTTGATATACTATAATTTTGATTTAAAATCACATTTTACTTGAAATTTATCTATCGTAATCCCTTAATGTTCGTCATGAGCGCGTTTAACACTTGTTTTTGACTCGATTGCAGGATAGGGGCACCATAGCAAAAAGCTTTGGGAGTTTGTTTATGAATTTTTTGTACTTCCATAAAATGGAAAAATTCTATGAGCATTTGTTATGACACTTTGGTCACGCTCCTTAAACCTAGTATCAAAGGTCTGAGTCCATTTCCGAATCTTTCCAGGATTGTAAAAATTGACACTGTGTAAAAAAATCTCATGGAGTCTTCTTTCACTTCTTTTCAGGCTCAAACACGAAAAGATCGTCAAGTTCGTTTCTGATTCTTTCCAGGCTCGTAAAAATTGACATTGTGTAAAGAAACCTCATGGAGTCCTTTTTAAAGTCTTTTTAGGATCCCTAAATATGAAAAGATTGTCGAGTGATATTGTCTTCTTCACACTTGTTAAAGCATTTGAAGAGTCGTCTCTCCGACAGTGGGTTATCTCTTTTTTGGTTCAGATAGACTATTTACGAAAAAGGAACACTCCATCCAATCATGACTAGAAGCGTTCTCTAAGGTATGATTTTACACATTTTTGGGCCTTAGAGACTAAATCATATGAAAAAGGACCCCTCTGGAGTCTTCTTCCATAATCATTCAGACTCTCTAAACATGAACGATACCAATTTTTCTTTCATTGGACTCGTTAAATTAAACATTGAGAGACCAATTTTGGGAACGAACCCCTCCTCTCTCAGGTTCGTAAAACATATGAGTTTGGACTTGTCTTCTGACAAGCTATATCGAGTGTTTGTTACCCTCTTTGAACTCGTAAAACCGAAAAGAGGCACTCATCGATCATGATGGGGAAAATGGGAAGGGAATCATTTTGCAAATAAATGGCAGTTGTTTGTCATTACCTTTGAACATGGCACTTGTTTGCATATCATATCATTCAATTGGGTATTCAGCGGATCTCCATGACAATCTACTTTCATGAGTCATGCCACTCCTTTGAGTCTTTCAAAATAATGCATTGTCCACCATCGCATTGTGTGTTTGTCCCGTTCAGTCATGCTGCCCATTGTTCAAAGGGAATTTCAAGAAGTCTTACCTCTGCAGTCAACACAGTCTTTATGTCAGTACTTTTGAGTCAGTCCTATGGTTACTACATTCACATCATTCCATAACTATGTTTCGAGTTTCGTGTCATCGATGTGGGCTCATCATGGCCCTCCTTCGTCGAGACTATTTCCGTCGACATTAGCTTATCATCCGAGAAATAGTCTTAGAAACAATTCTTAGTACCTTGAGATATGTATTCCTTAATGACAGATTCTCTTGCTCTCGACATAGGTTCTTATTATTGACCTTTGATCGATAGAATCGACTGGGTGTTTGACATCAGGACATCTATTCACACTTATTAGATTGTACTAGGATACCTTGGGAATCATTGATATCAATGGTGATCTTCCTTGCACTTGTTAACGGTTCACATCATTGGCCGGTAATCAAGTGGTTTCTACCATGTTCAAATTCAGATCATTGTAATCACATGGATAGAATAGTACTTTGTGGAAGACAAGACAAAGACCCTGGGCATTTGTTTAAAGCACTCATTTCTTTTTCTCCAGGTTGCGATGGAGTTTTGTATATCTAGCATGGATCCACATTTGTGTGGTCATGGCTATGCTTAAATTTGCATCTGTATGACATAGATCTACATTGTATGTCTGGTAGCTATGTCCAAGTTTGAGTCCTCTATCACATGGATCTATGTTGTATTCTAGTAGCCATGCTTGTTTATTCCTCCCATGGATCTACCTTGTATTGGTCTGCAGCCATGAGTTGGTTACTTGTGTCTATGAGTCAAAAATATTGATGTACTACAGATGCCTACTTGACGACATGCTCCGATCGAGCCGACATTTTTGCCTCGTAGAGACAACTTGTTCTCTCAAAGCTCTCGTTTATCGTATCCCTCTAAGACTTATGCTTCAGGGGGCATCCTATTATACCAAAATCCTATCACCACCATGTGATAAGACCTTTGACTTACATACATGCCCTTAATCCCAGCACTTAGAGTGGAAACCCATGTTGATTGTCAATTTTTCATGAAAATACTTAGCACCACGCTTTCCTTATTATCCATGAGCGGTACCTTGCTCACACCACCTATATCTTGTTTACCATAAGTGGTGCCACTACTTATAGCCTTTGGTCCATAAGAATTTTTAACTTGAACTGATCTGTCATAAGAGGAAAAAGGTGGTACCCTGGGTAAAATGGGAAAAAAGAGAGGTTTCTTAAGGCTTCTAGATCATGAGCCTCGTGTCCTCTCTTATCCCTAACATTGTGGGTCAGTTGAGCTTGAGATCCCCCATCATAGGATATTAGAGGCCACCTCATCCATAAATCTCTCAACCATTCCTATCCATTGAGCCTTATAAATACAAGCTCATGTTCATGGTTGAGGGGGGAATGATAGAGGTATTGTTATGCTGTTGGATTGACCACTTGGCCCAAGCCATTGGAGAGCATAGAGATAAAAGTTGGAGCTTATGGGGATGAAGTGTTGGTTTCATGGAGATGCATGTCGACACTAAGGCTTAATTGGTTGTAAACTTCTCCATTCATCTTAATGCAAAGGTGATTTCCATCCCACATTACTGTTGTTGTTGATTTCACATGTAAATGTTGTTGGATTCCTTAGTCACTGACATGGATGAATAGATTATGTTCTGGTAGATTTTATACATTTGTGTGTTTAATCTAATTATAGGTACACAGGTCTATTATCGAAGTGGCATTCAAGGTATCTATGACATCCAAGGAGGGTCTTCATCCTTTGTCATTCATTTGTTCTGGATCTGAACCATTCAAACCAGAGGAACAACTTCTGTCTGCAAAAGGTGAAATATTCCTTCTTACACCGTTGCATCGACTGGGTAAATCTGGCACATCATCTCATAGAGAATTCATGCAATCTATTTTTCTAGTTCCTTAATGCCTCTCTTGAGTCAGTTGTGCAGGAACTAGCACTCTTCCATCTCAGGTTTCCATCCACTGTCGGGTTGATGTAATATTCTTGTAAGGCAGTGAAACTATAGATATGGTCGAGATAATCACCCTGTTCCTCATTGTAGATAGGCTCGACGTATATTTGTCCCTCTAATGGGTAAATGGGAGATACTATCCTCATCTCATCATACTCGAATGATAAAATACTTTTCTTGAAATTGATAATGGTCTGATTAACTATGGCCCAATCTATCCCCAAAAGGGTGAGATATGGGTTCATGTCATCGACAATATTAATGACTTCAAAGTCTGCAAATGTGTGTATCTCCTCAATGTCGATAGGTACTTGACTCAACCTACCAATTGGTAGGAATTTTCCCTAATTTTCCAGTCGCAATTGGACATGGGACCAGTCCAAGGTGGCTTTCCCATGCTCTCCCAGGTATGTCGCATCAAAATATTGACATCCAACCCCAGATCTAAAATAATGTAATCCATGTCATAATCCCCTATCTGCACAGTCATTCTTAACTCGCGCCCGATTTTTAATTTCTTCTTAACATGGTTAACCTTCCTTCCAGGTTGTGACTCTTCCAAGGTTTCTTCTATCAGTGCTTGTAGTTCTGCGATAGCATATTTATACTGAAATAGCACTAAGCAACTTGACAAAAACGACTTGAGCTTACTAACCTTTTTTGGGATCTACTTCTAGAATAGATGTTGGAATCATTTAGGCATTTCCCTGAATTCAGCTGATGTCAATGGTTGTTCTTGATCTACAAACCCTAGTCGCACATCCAAACATACTTGCTTCTATTTTTGAACGTCGAATGGTACTTTCTTCTGTGCTATGGGTCACACCTGCAGATGCGGTTGTGGTTATTCTTGTGGTATATCTTGATCATCTCCGGTCGCAACACCTCCTTGTGTTACAAAAAAAATGCTCAGCTCTCTTTGCTTAGTAATAATCATTTGAACATTTAAGTTAGGATTTGGATTCACATTTGGATTCGGCACAGGGTTAGGACCTGCGATGGTCCGAGCCTACCACTTCATAATCAACTAATACATTGTTCCACATTGTGGTCTTGCGCTTTGCAATATGAACATGTCTTTACAGGTTCCTGACAATCTCTAGCATAATGGCCTAGTTTTCCATAGTTATAGCATGCAACCCGACCTCTTCCTCTTCCAAATCCTCCTCCTCCTCTTCCTCTAAAGTTTCCACCACCCCTTCCCTGAGGGTGTGGTTGCTGCGGTGAGTATTGATTTTGTTGGTTTTGCGATTGATATTGGTTATGTGGTGCATACTGCGACTGATATTGATTTTGATACTGATTATGTGGGAAAGGCACAGGCTGGTAGTGCGCTTGCACCTGTTTATCCTGAACCTGCCCATCGTTCTTTAACAAGTAGGTGTCTACCATATTTTCCTTCAAGAGTTGGTATGCTCTGCAATCCTTCTCTTCATGCCCCACTGACTTACAAAATTTATAGAAAAAGGATTTCTGGGGTACTTACAATCTTCTGCAAGTATAGACACTCCTCATTACGATGTCCTCTAGTCTAGAATATGTGGCACCAGGGTAGTCCATGGGCACTCAATAGGTTTGGTGCACCCGATGAGATGTAGTTCATGTAGGTCGAACAATTATCCTTGGTGTGTCCATCCGTTCTACGTTTCGTACACCATAAATCTTCTTGGGATTCCTTGTCTTTCTTGATATCTTGAAGTTATATCATCAGATTAGCTAGCTGCGACTGAATCTGCACCATTCCTGTGGCACCATCTCCGATTGGTGAGGCTTCTAGCTTCATTGCTAATTCTAGTGCTTATGTCTGCGATTCACAGTAGGGGAGTTTTGAGGTAAAAAATGGGTGCCTCAAAACAAAAATTGTACCAATAAAATTCACTTTATATGAACCAATAGGATTCAAGATGATGATGTCAACTATAAGGGTAAAATTTGTAAAAAAATGGATGGGAAAAGAAAAAACTATTTTTTCTTATCGTATTTTTGGCATATATCCTTATCGGTTCACCCAAATTTTGAGTTTTGGGACTCTTTGGATGTGGAATTTAATTCCGCATCCAACCCATACCCGCACTGCATACTTCTAAGGTACCTGTGGCACCCAAAAATGAAAATTTTAATAAAAAATGTTTTTTAATATTAAAAATAATTTTTTTATTGAAATTTTCATTTTTGGGTGCACGGGTACCTCAGAAATATGCAGTGTGGGTATGGGTTGAATGCGGAATTAAATTCCACATCAAACAAGTCCCAAAACTCAAAATTTGGGTGAACCAATAAGGAGATATACCAAAAATACAATAAGAAAAAGTAATTTTTCTTTCTCCTCTACAAAATTTAGAACTTCTATTTTATTGTTATAACTCTTATTTTATTATTTCCCTTGTGTGTCCCATTTTAGAACTCAAAAATCCCCTAATGATATTTTTTTACATCAATGGCCCTCGTATGTGTGGTAATAGTGTGACAATAAACCACTCTTTATGTTGCACATTCGACATTTGGAAAATTATTTTGGCCATCAAAGTTTTAAACCACTGGTCAAAGTCCAATACAGACTCTTCCAATGATTGTTTGATCTCCTTGATCTCAGTGATACACTATGACTCAGATTTAGGTTTCCTAAACTCACAAATCATTGCGAGTCAGATTTATTCAAGGGTATTCTGTGGGGTTCCTATTTGGATGGTTCTCCTAGTTCATAACGTGGTACTACCCCTCAGAGTTGTGATCATCTGTGCTTTCTTTAGGACCGCGTTATGAACTAGGCAAACCATCCAAACAGCTTCACATAGGAACCAATGCTGATCTAGATCCTCTGCTCCATTCCCATTGAATGTGGGTAATCTAATATCTTCCCCAGCCGTTGAGTTGGCGTCGGGGTTGTCTGATGAATAATTTAATGGATTTGTACCCTCTTGCGCACTAGTCGCGGTACTAGAACTATCGGTATTAAGAACTCTTTCAGGAGATGAGGATCTAGACCTTACCTCTGGAGATACTCCTGGTGTGATGTGGTTGCATCCTAATCTTGGTGTTTCTGCAGATTCTTCGAATTCTTTTGCTCCTTCAAAAATCGGGCTATAGTACTCCTCTTCATCGCAAGACCCTTCGTCTAGCCACAACTCAATTTCATAGTCATTTTCTTCGAACAGACTAGGACTTGTCTTTCTCCTTTTTCTAGACCTGAATATCCTTCCACTTCTTAGGAATCCAACTTCTAGTTCAAGTTCTGTACTTCTTAGGAACATCTCAGCTCACCATTTCCCATTTTCTCTCCAGATAGTTCGCGACATATCCCCTCCTCTGGATATGTGACTCAATTGCTCATCTGTAAGATACCCTTCTCATAGATGAGCATCTTTATTTATGTACTTATAGACAACAAGTATCTTTGTCGAGGTCCTTGGAAAAAAATTATTTCAGCCTCACTATATGAGGTTATCATCTCAACTACAAACTTAGTAATATACCCTTGTAAAATACTGTCGACCCAAAAATCAACAACTTTAGAGATGGGGTTACTTACATTGGTTATCTCACAAACCAATTGATCACTCCAACCACTTCTTTTCTTTGGAAATTTTTGTGCCGAGTCGCCGATCGTGACAACCACTCTGTTGCAGCTGCAACTTTTTCCCAAATTTTTAAAATTTTTGACCCTCAAGTATTAATTTTATCTTGCCTGTGATTGTTTGGATTCCTGAACTTTGTCTTTCCTCTTCTAAAAATTTGGATTTTTTTAGGTTGAATTGAGGGCAACTGTTTTCCTTCATTTCGGAGGTTGAATGATCTAAAATTGCCTATTGTCTAGCCAATTCTTTTGACTGTGGAACTTAAAGTTTTGATTTATGAATGATTTCCTTTATCACTGTCGGAAGTCAGATGATTCGTTAACTATTTTATTTCCGCTGTTTCGAAGTTTAAACAAGCTAGTATCACCATCACCTAGCCGAATGTCTTTAGTTTTATTCGAGCACTTGACATTTTTGATTTTTCGATGGTTTGGTTTTATCACTGTCGGAGGTGAATCGATGAAGGAATCGGGGCATTAGTACTCTATGCCTCCAATGGACAGCTCTTATTCTCGCCGATCCGTGGCCTATTGCTCCTTGTGGTTTTTACTATTTAAGCCTTTGACTTGATTTCACTTTATTGCTATTGGAGCGATGTTTGACAATTGATCGGAGGGCTAGTCCTTTACGTTGCTGACATGGCGGCAGCGTTGAGTTTTAAGTCGCCGATACATAGTAGTTAAAGCTTTTGATTGTCGAATGTTTCATGAATACTGTGACTCGTAGTTGGTTTGGAATCCATTGTTGTGGCTTTCTAGTAAACTATCTCGTCGATGATTAGTGGTTATGAGCTCCAACCTTTAGCTTTAGAGTTTCCAACTACCAATGTTTTTATGTTGACTGTGGAACCTTTAGTTTGTATTGTTTTCCGCTGTTGCAGCTGCTTAGTGAACTAACCCTCCGACATATAGTCCTTCCGCTCGTGGATGCCAATGTGATTAGTGGGTAGTGGTTCCAATCTCTGATGCATGACTACAGTGGTGTTTAGTGCTTTATTTCGCCCGATGTCTAGTTTTTTTCTTGTCGATAGGGTTTTCCCGCCGATTTGGTGTGCTTTTACCCTATTTCATGGGTGATGGAGGTTTCTAATTTTTTGATTGAGTTGGGGATTTCATGATGAGAACACAGTATAGGGCTTCACATTTGATGATTAGTCTAATTGATAGTGTGGTTTATGTTTTATTGAAAAGTTAGATGATCTTGAATGCAGTCCGGATTAATGATGAGTTTTTATTTTTTAACTGCAGACAGACTTAGAGGATTTTTCAGATCCATCCTGGTGAATGATGCGGAAAAGAATACATATCTAAAAGATAAAGTAGAAGAGAGTTGGCTGAAGAATGGAACAGGAGAAAGGAAAAGGAAGAAGCAGAGATGAAGAAAAGAGAAGGAGAAAGTGAGGGTCTAAGATCAACAGGATCTAAAAAAGACCAATGTATTACTGAGCAGAATCGATAGCAGTAGAGGCCTAGGATTGGGAAAAGTTCATCAATTACCAAGCTGGTCCCTCTTTATAAAGTCCTCTTAAATTTTAATTTAAAATGTAACGTATTGTATAAATCATGAGCACTTACTAAAGACAAAGTTTTTGGGATTGAAAGGTTGAGGAAGTCCAAAGGTCATCGAGGGGTAGCCCAAAAGTTGTTGCTTTTTGTATAAATATAGGATAGTTAGATGTGGAGAGGGACTTTTTCCCAGATATATTTGTGAGAGTATGTTGTAAGAAGAACTATTTCCTTTTGCAATAAAGAATTACAAGTTTCCTGTTGGAGAAAGCTTGGTGGAATGTTTCAAATGCTGTGCTATCGATCTATTGAATGTGAACTATTTTGTTTTCAGCTTATGTCCATTAACTATGAGATCATTCTAACTCTTTGAACCTATGTTCATGTTATGAATGCACTCTAGTTTATTCTATGAAATTTCCACTGTGAGTAATGAAGGCTTTTCATAAACAATAAGCTATCTTGTTGTTCATTCTTCTATTAATGTTCATGTGTTCTGAAATAAGTAACAGTTATCTATGATTTTTCTTAATGCATGCATAGAAATACATTACTCATTGATAACTGATAATTTTTCTCCCTAGGGATAGGTTAGTTAGTTAAATTTAGTTTTCTTGATGTGTGTGATTTAGATGCGAGAGAGTTAAGACAAGAGTTAAGAACCTGCGCATCACATTGTGACAGCTCCTCATTATCTCTATCAATCTGCATTTTTAGATAGGCACTTTCACATCATACTTAAACACAAAAAACTAAAATAAATACGGTGTACCAGGCTGTAACTGGTAAAACCTTTAATTTGTTACTTGACCTATGGTAACAGGACTGTAAACCGGACGGATTCCCCACACCAAACAATAACTGGCTAGTTGGGAACGTTTATTGGGGAGAATCCCTAACTGTTGTTACCTGTGATTTTCTAGGCCTCAACATTTTTTGGCACTAGAAGGAGGGCCTCCAGTGCATGGTTGGCCGAGAAATCCCATTTTCTCGAAATTATTCCACCGGTGACAGTTCTAAAAGCAGTTTGTTTCCCAATCCAGCGCCTGAAGAGAAGGGTAAAGAGCATCTATATTTTGTAGATAACGAAGTAGTTGATGACCTGCGAAGATTTACTAGGGCATATGTGAAGAAGATCGGAGGATTACGAATTATTCCTGTCTTACCTAGAAGAGAATATTGGAAGAGAGATCGCCCTTATTTAGAAGATTCAATGTTGGTAGAAGAACTTGAAGAACTGGTAGAAGCAACCCTACAGGAATTTGATCAACCTTTGAATCAGTTGGGCCCAGATACACCTTAATGTTCACCTGTTCATACCCATGTTCACTCACCATTTCATTCTCCACCAAGAATCATGGTTCTTGCAAATGCAAACCAACCAAATCCACCACCTGCTTGGAAGCCTAGGTCACCTTTAAACCTGGCACCTCCTTTGCATGACTTGCCTCAATATTTTGAGAAAATGTTGCCTAAGGTTGACCCAAGTGAAATTTTTTTGGTAGATGATCATTTGCAAAGTTTTTACTTGGCTATAGAAGGACTATGGGCTAAAGAACATGAAGATGTAGTCTGCAGATTGTTTCCACATATCTTGAAAGGAGCAGCAGCCTCATGGTATTTTTCTCTGCCTGCAAACTCAATCATAGACTGAGACACATTTGAAAGAATATTTAGAAGTGAATATGCAGTCCAGAAGACTCATGCTGTGTTAATGAAAGGGTTATGCACTTTAAAGAAAGAAAGAAAGGAAAAAGTGCATAATTTCACTCAAATATTTGCTGCTTATTTTATAAAAAAAATCTGCAACTAATAAACCATCTGATAAAGTTCTAATTGAATACTATACTTCAGCTCTAGGGCCTGACTTGGCCATGTTTTCCAAGATGTCAGTCAAACCTACATTATCAGAAACTTATGAAGAAGCTGAGAGGGTAGAGGCTGAGAAGGAGAGCATAGAAGATTATCCTGTGCATTCGGAAGAAAAAGATTTTGGTAAGAAACCTTTATTATTGAATAAACCTAAGGATGAGCGGTCACAATATTTTGAAGGGATGGTGAAGATGATGTAGAAGCTATCCAACAGAGTAATAGATTTGGAAAAAGAAAAGGAAGCTCATAAAGCATATAAGCCTTACTATAAAAGGAGGGAGGACAACAATCAACATAAACCTCCTCCACACAGTCCTGCATCAATGAATTTAACTGAGGTGGGTATGGGTAATTTTTGCACTTTTCATCAGCAACCTCATTCTGAGAAAAAATGCCCCCAATGGATAAATTCTATGACATTGGTAATGAATTAGTTATTGGACTCCAAACTAACAGAAACTAATAATGAGGAAGAAAAGGATGATCAATCCACAGAAAAACAAGAGGAAGATGCTTTAGTGTTATGGGATTGTGTCTCAATGTTTGATACATTAGAAGAAGGTTCTCTGAAACAAGAGGAAACATCAAAAACCAATGTGACAACAAGAAGTTAGGATTTGGTAAAAAAAGACAAGTCAATACTTCCAAAGATCAAGAAACTTCAAGAAAATATAAAGAATAAGAACAATACAACTAATAAGATACCTGAGTTTACCATTACAAGTTAAGATCCTAAGAGAATTAACATGCATGTTAAGCCTATTGAAGACACGGTTGATAATGTCAAGAAGAATCTCAAAACACCTGAGATGGGTATGATATTGTGCAAGACATTAAAAAGGATAAGGCAAATATCTCATATTCGAAATGTGCAATTTACCTCAGCAAAAAGAAAAATGGTTAAAATCACTTGAATACCAGAAGAAGAGCTTCCCACTAACAACCAACCTATAGAAGAAATTGGTGAAGCAAGTGTGGGAGGTAAGTCTAAGTTTAAAACCCCACCATTTCTCCTAAATTTTGAGATTTTCAATGCGCACAATTGTTTAGTAGAATTAGGGGAATCAATCAATGTCATGCCACTTCCAGTCTGCAAGAGAATTAATGGAAAACCTAAACCATCCACTTGGCAGGTTATTCAATTAGACAGGACAGCTGTGAAAGTAGTCGAGGAAATGGAAGATGTCCTAATTCACTTATCTGCAAATGAGAAGGTATGTCAGTACATTGATATTATAGTTGCAGACATTCCAGATGATTATGGACTTGTTTTGAGTCGAGATTGGTTAGCAAGGCTAGATGGATATTTTGCATCAAATTGGTCACATCTATGGTTGCCTCATAAGGGAAGTCCCAATCAGATAAAAGTATTAAGAGAGCCTCAGATGAAGCACAATGTTACTCAATTGGAGGAAAAAAGTGAACCAGTGAATTCTGTATTGGGAAATTACTTTATTGAACTAGAACCGGGAAATTACCAAGCTGAAGAAGCCAGTAGGACACCAAACACCTAGCCCGATCTCCTTCGATTTTCACGGGCTGATGAAATTGATTGTAAAATAGTAGTTTTAGTTTCAGATGTAGTTTTTAATTCAAGATCAGAATTAGATAATGGGTAGGCCTTTTTTAATTTGCAGTCAAGCCTAGCCCCTCAACTTACAAGTTTCTATATTTACAAGGGTGGGTGGAGAACTTACCAGTTAATGGCTTAGTCCTCAAATTTTATTTTTCTTGATTTTTATTTCTTGGTTGGCCTGTACATAAATAAACTGATTGCTTTGTTTTGTTTTGATTTGCTTATTTTTGTTTATTTTAGTTAGGGTTTGATTGATTTTAATAAAGAAGCAAACTTTTGGTTGCATGGAGCTCATCAGAATTCTGGATTAACTAAAATCATTGATTATAAGATTTTGTACTATTGATTTATTTGAAAGAACTTCTAGTTCAGCAGTTTTCCTAAAGGGCTATGAACACATTGAATTCCTACTTAATCCTTGTAAAATAACTCAGGATCAAAAGGTCTGGAATACTATTTCGAGGCTCCATCCAACTCACATTTAAAATGTCTTAGGGGGTGACAGCAAAGACCCATGGAGAGGAATCAAGGTAAATAGTATATTATATTTAAATGATCCCATGCCAAGAATTGAAAGCCAAAAAGGCAAATAAGAGTCAAAATATCCTAAGAAAGCAATATGTATCCAAACAAAGTACTGAATCATATGAGTACAAGATTGTCAAAGTTCTTCTCCATCTATGAGATGAAAATTAAATACATCTCTCACACAAAAGGACACTATGGATAGAGGGGCCTAAATAAAAAATTCAGAAAGAAGGCATGCAGGAGGGCTCAGAAAGGACAAAAATTCCAAAAGCACAAAAGTGAAATGGCATGGGAATGAGGAACAAACAAATATTTATGTTTACCATATGTTAAAATCCTGTGGTGTCCAAGCTGGGAGCTACTCGAAGACAGAGGTAAAAATGAAACCCATATTCCTAGCCTCAAAAGAGTTATCTAGACTTTTAAATCTTGGTTCCCATTATCCCTAAATTGGACTATCATCAATGATTAAAGTACATACATCTGTCATTTGGGAAATCCAAACATCTAGAAGAATTCAGTATGTTGGTATTTATTGTCAACATAGTCTGTTGCTCAAAGAAGAAGTTATCTAGAGATCTGTGTTCACTAGGTAGTCGCCAATTGTTGCAGCTGCAAATTTTTCCCAAATTTTTAAAATTTTGGACCCTCCTTTTAATTTTATCTTGCCTGGGATTGTTTGGATTCCTGAACTTTGTCTTTCCTCTGCTACAAATTTGTATTTTTTGAGGTTGAATTGAGGTCAATTTTTTTCCTTCATTTCGGAGGTTGAATGATCTAAAAATTCCTTTTGTCTAGCCAATGCTTTTGACTGTGGAACTTAAAGTTTTGATTTGTGGATAATTTCCTTTATCACTGTCGAAATTCAGATGATTCGTTAACTATTTTCTTTCCACTGTTTCAAAGTTTAAACAAGCTATTATCACCGTCACCCAGCCGAAAGTCTTTAGTTTTATTTGAGCACTTGACATTTTTTATTTTTCAATGGTTTGGTTTTATCACTATCAGAGGTGAATCGATGAAGGAATTGGGGCATTAGTACTCTATGCCTTCGATGGATAGCTCTTATTCTCTCCGATCCGTGGCCTGTTGCTCCTTGTAGTTTTTACTGTTTGAACCTTTGACTTTATTTCACTTTATCGCTATCAGAGCGATGTTTGACAATTGATTGGAGGGCTAGTCCTTTACGTTGCTAACACGGTGGCAGCGTTGAGTTTTAAGTCGCTGATACATAGTAGTTAAAGCTTCTGATCACTGATGGTTTCATGATTACCAAGACCCGTAGTTGGTTTGACATCCATCGTTGCGGCTTTCTAGTAAACTATCTCACCGATGATTAGTGGTTCTGAGCTCTGACCTTTAGCTTTAGAGTTGCCGACCACCGATGTTTTTATGTTGACTACGGAACCTTTAGTTTGTATGTTTTTTGCCTTTACAGCTGCTTAGTGAACTAACCCTCTGACATATAGTCCTTTCGCTTGCCGATGTCGATGTGATTTGTGGGTAGTGATTCCGATCTCTGATGCATGACTATGGCGGCATTTAGTGCTTTATTTCGCCCGACGTCTAGTTTTTTTTCTACCGATTTGGAGTGCTTTTACCCTATTTCATGGGCAACGGAGGTTTTTTATTTTTTGATCGAGTTGGGGATTTCACGATGAGAACACAGTACAGGGCCTCACATTTGATGATTAGTCTTATTGATAGTGTGGTTTATGTTTTATTGAAAAGTTATATGATCTTGAATGCACTCCAGATTAATGATTAGTTTTTCGTTTTTAACTGCAGACGGGCTTAGAGTATTTTTTAGACCCAACCTGGTGATTAATGCAGCAAAGGAGACATATCTAAAAGACAAAGCAGAAGAGAGTTGGCTAAAGAATGGAACAGGAGAAAGGAAAAGGAAGAAGCAGAGATGAAGAAAAGAGAAGGAGAAAGTGAGGGTCTAAGATCAGCAAGATCTAAAAAAGACCAACAGATTACTGAGTAGAATCGATAGCAGCAGAGGCCCAGGCTTGGGAAAAGTTCATCAATTACCAAGCTGGTCCCTCTTTATAAAGTGCTCTTAAATTTTAATTTAAAATGTAACGTATTGTATAAATCATGAGCACTTACTAAAGACAAATTTTTTGGGATTGAAAGGTTGAGGAAGCCCAAAGGTCATCGAGGGGCAGCCCAAAATTTGTTGATTTTTGTATAAATATAGGATAGTTAGATGTAGAGAGGGACTTTTTCCCAGATAGATTTGTGAGAGTATGTTGTAAGAAGAACTATTTCCTTTTGCAATAAAGAATTACAAGTTTCCTGTTGGAGAAAGCTTGATGGAATGTTTCAAATGCTGTGCTATGGATCCGTTGAATGTGAACTATTTCATTTTCATCTTATGTCCATTAACTGTGAGATTGTTCTAACTCTTTGAACCTATGCTCATGTTATGAATGCACTCTAGTTTATTCTATGAAATTTCCACTGTGAGTAATGAAGGCTTTTCATAAACAATAAGATATCTTGTTGTTCATTCTTCTATTAATGTTCATGTGTTCTAAAATAAGTAACAACTATTTGTGGTTTTTCTTAATGCATGCGCAGAAATACATTACTCATTGATAACTAATAATTTTCTCCCTAGGGATAGGTTAGTTAGTTAAATTTAGTTTTCTTGTTGTGTGTGATTTAGATGTGAGAGAGTTATGACGAGAGGTAAGAACCTACGCATCACATTGTGACCACTCCTCGTTATCTCTATTAATCTGCATTTTTAAAAAAGCACTTGCACATCATACTTAAACACAAAAAACTAAAATATATACGGTGGACCAAGCCATAACCGATAAAACCTTTAATTTGTTACTTGACCTATGGTAGCCAAACTGTAAACCGGATGGATTCCCCACACCAAACAATAACGGGCTAGTTGGGAACATTTATTGGGGAGAATCCCTAACTGTTGTTACCTACAATTTTCCAGGCCTCAACACACTCATACAACACAATGGGAAACTATGCAAACAAGATCTCGTGAATATCAGAGTATATGTATCTATCTAACCAGTCTTCTGTGCTCAACCGTGATACCGCGCTCTCTCCTTGCACAAAGGTTGGCATCTTAGAATCCAGCCAATCCTCGATTTCCTTCTTTTTCAGATGCCACATCATCTCCATCAACTCAAATGATTAAAGGTCTAGAAAATGGAACCATTTGTTTTCCTCTTTTCCTCACTTACGCGACCCAGGTTCAACAACAATAGAAAACCAATAGAACAAGCAAATATATTGGCCCGACGGAGCAATCTTAGTCAACAACACCCGTGAGGTAGGCGTAGTCTCACCCGAGATATCTTATTGCGTAACTGCCAAAACCATGTTTCCGCAGTTGGTGAGGGAGTACATTCCCTTGGCGCACGGCCAAGGTGCTCAACAGAGATGGATGGTTGGAGTCTTTCACTACTTGACAGAGGTGAAACAGTGCGCCAAAACCTTGTACTTAACAACCTTAACATTTGGTGCAATAGTGCGACGCAGTTGATTTCCTTAAAGTAAATGACTGCGATGCAACTTATATCATGACTTAACAGTGTTTAAACATGAAATATTACATAATGCTAAAAAATTCTTAGATATCCATTCATTCTCTGCTTATTAGTATTGCGACATTCATTCAAACAATAACCATAAATAATGTGAGTTAAGAAACATTCATCATTAACATATAAGAATTCAGCACAACATTCAATCATTCATTAACACTAGAAATAACGTGGAAACCCATATGTGAAAAACCACCAAGGTGTTGTTCATCTGGCATGAGAAATATAGGTAGCACCTTGTAGTCTTCTACTCATAGAATGTTCTTAAGATATGGCTTTTGGCTTAGACTCTCCTTGCTCTCATGATCTCTGGTTTATTGCTTCTATCTACTCCTACTGATCCACACACATCCTGGAACGATGCTTCTACTCTACTATCTGTGCACTTAGATGTAGTTCAACTCCTACAAATGGTATTCGCACTCAGCTGCAGATATGCAACTCAACATCCTTCTACTATCAGACTCCTCTCTAATATTTTACAATACTTATACTCTTACCAACTCTTAATGAAGCTAACCCTTATACAGAGCAAGTTTGTCCTATTTATAGTGTTTATAAGACCGCACAGGGTCGACTAAGTACAACTTAGTTATTATAGACTTAAGTAGTTACAAAATATTTTCTATTACATTGATGACATGCCATACTGGCCACAAAATTCCTGCATTACATTAACCACATTCATAACTAGCAGTGGAAACATCTTTTAGCCTGTCTATACAGGTCATAATTAGCCGCAAAACTGTCCTTTAGCCTTTCATTGGCTCTTCTTTCTACAGTCTTCCTTGACTTGCACCTGATCAACTTTAACTCTTCTACCTACGTCTTCCACCAACTCGGATCTTCCTTTCCTCGTTGCATCGATCCTCATCGCAGCTTCCTCTTCTATGGGCATTCTTCCATCCTTTTCCTTCTTTTCTTCGGTTACATGCCTTCTTTTCCTCTTGCACTTGCGCGTTAGATTCTTCCTTGTACACTTTTCCTGGCCTAACATAATATGAAACATAATAGGAAGATCAAGTATCTCACAACCTCTCAAGAAGTTGTTCATTTTGAATTTTGAGCTTATGAATATATTCATTATTCTTCAAGTAGGATTCATGTAACCATTCACTAAGCTCAATCACATTTTTTCTATCAAAAAGCAAAGACATGAAATTACCTTTGATTGTGCACATTGCTCTTTGAATCTTCTCCATGTATTCAAGGAAGGATGGCTCCTCCAATGAAGAAAATTTCCAACAAGAATTTGATACCAATGCTTGAGTGTCATGGAGTATTCTAAGGGCCTCTTGGATATCCCTTTCACTCATCTTCAAATACCCTTCAATGAAGGATGGCTCATGAGATAGAAGCTCCTCTTATTTTTTCTGGTTGATTTTATCAACTTCTTGAAGCTCAAGTGGTTATGGGGAAGTTGATATTGGTGGTTCATTATCTGTCACAAGGTATTCATCT
Organism: Pseudotsuga menziesii; assembly: GCA_001517045.1. Classification (NCBI taxonomy): domain Eukaryota; kingdom Viridiplantae; phylum Streptophyta; class Pinopsida; order Pinales; family Pinaceae; genus Pseudotsuga; species Pseudotsuga menziesii. The sequence goes on along the minus strand of LPNX010294890.1, from coordinate 121,335 downwards.
TCATTCCTATGAGAAATTTGGCTTGCAGCAATATTTTCAAATATGATCTCTATGTCGCCAACATATAGTTGTGAGCACCCATCAGTAGGTACTCCTTCATCGTTCAAGGATCCATCAATAGATTCTCTTTGATTGGAACAATCCCCATTAGTAAGGATTGTGTTATTGTCTTCACCTTCCTCTTTATGTTCTTCTATCCAATCAGCTTGAGGTAATTTATGCTCCACTTCATGATTCTTTGTTTCTTCCTTTAATGGTGTATCTAGGCTCCTTTCACAAATAGGATGATTTTTTCTCATTTCATGCTCCTCCAAACTTGTGGATTGCTGATTGTCCCTTAATGAATTCACATTTTCATTCTTGTGCCTAAATATATACTTGAAAATATATTCTTGGAAATAATACCTCTCATGAATATCCCATCTCAAATTTCGATACTCCTAGAAGTATGCTTCAATATCTATGGTTGTAATTTCTTCTTTCATTGGTTGGGGAGGAAGGAAAGTAGGCATAGTGGGTTATTGTGAAGAAAAGAAATGTTTGCAAATTTGTATTCAATTTATGGTATTAATACACAGGTTCCAATACTATTCTTTGATACCACTTGTAATGTCCCTTTTTAAGGAATTTTATTACGATGACCATTTCAATATTTCGACCTTTAACTAGTTTTGATGTCTAGGTCTCCAAACTAACCCAAATGATCCCAAATATTCTGAGAAGATATATGAATGATATTAATAATTTAATATTCTGTTTATGGATGATTTATGACCCTCCAAATACTTCTAAAATCTTGTTTCATATTCTGTCCAAGGTAGGAGTTTTCACTAGCAAATTGGGGTTCCAATTCCCCTCAGGTAAATGTTGAAAATGGATTTCCAAATGCTCCAAAAACCACTCGAAGTTCTGAAAATATGAAGAGGATATTTAAGTTAAATTATTAATGTCTCATTTGAATCATTATTCATATTATAAATTCTGTTATAACTCTCTCCCAAACAACTACAAAATCACTAGTTCGACCCTTGTGGAAATGGCACCAAATCTTCTACAAATGCAAATAAACTGAGTAAGATGACTTCAAATGATTAAGTGATGGATATTAAACTTGTAATAATCATAAATTGAATTCCATTCATCATAAATATATCATAAAAACATTATTTCATTATAAATAATCAGCATTACAATGGAATACATCAATATAGTGCGAAAATGGTCATTGTTTCCTCATTAATAATCACTTTTACATAAAACCATTTGGTATTTTGACCTAAGAATTTCTGAAAATGAATAAAATATGATATTAATATTATTAAAATCATAAATGGACCATGAGAATCTCTCCCAAATATTACAATATCTCACCCAAAGCACAATCCCTCCATGAGTAAGAATATGCAATAAAGATTGGAAATGGTTGAGAGAATGTGTTGCACTAGAATAAAACACAATATACCCTATAGATTACAATTGAAAATACAAAACCCATCAAAATATCCATTAAATACATGAATTGTCTCTCCAAACACCAACTTGGATCGGAATCGTTCACCCTGTAAATTGGCTAAGGCAAGAAACTAGTCATCCACTAGCTCTCTCTCTTCACAAATGAAAATTTATCAAATGGTAAAAACACCCTCTCTTGGTTGATACCTGTATTTTATAAAAATTCTTAGCCTTATATTTTTACCAATCCATCCAAAAACTCAATCCAATTCTAATTAGCATGTGTGCTCAAGATTTTCCATGTGTCCTCCCTTCCCTAGCCTTCCATCTTCCCCCAATTCGAGTAGGTACCCATTGAGCTTCCCCAACTCACATGAGATCCTTCTTGGATGATATATTTAGGCATGACATGTAATAATTGTCAGAGGTTAGCCTTAATTTCTGCAATATGTCATAAATTTAATAGCATATTCATCATTGGTGTCATAGATGTTAGGGAATCTAGCCCAAGTGTCCAAGAAGCTCCCATTTGACTCTTCCTCTCCCATGTAAGTTACATTTCCTTCTAAATTAAACCTATGATGCATATGGCCAAGCATATTATCCTTCTAAATCATCCAATAACATTATTATTTCCATGGATTCGAAATTGCAAAAGGAGGGTGCCACGTGGCACAGAAATTCTAGCTTGTGTGGGCCCCATAATCTCCACGTGTCTCCATGCTCCATTGCCACTTCAATTTTATCTTGTATTTATTTAATTATCTCCATTATTAAATATTTATTAAATTCTAATGTCTAGACATCATTTATTAGCTCCCTTATTAAAATTCCAAATGTATCCATCCAACCTAGGAAACTAGTAGGATTCACGGAATTGTGCTGCTATGCAATTATTTAATTGGGGACATGACATACAAGGAAATGCTTGTATTGAATTTTGTACTATTTGGAAAGGATTATGCACCAATTTATTTTCCTTTTCAGATTATTTTTGTAGATCAAAGTATGTTAGAAGAAAGAATAATTCAAATAATACTCCTTCTTCATCAGATGATGAGCTACAAGGAGCCTCTCCTCTTATTTCTTCTAGATACTACACTCTGGCGCATGATGATGGAGTTCAAATCTTACTCACCAATTTATTCCACCAGAAGCAGTCTATTTAGCTCATTCAAGTGAAGAAAACACATAATGAAGACATGATGTTCATTTTGTTCCTTGTCCTTTCTTGAGGGAGGATTTCCCCATGTGGTTTTGCCTCTTTCCTTAGTTTTCTGGACAAAATAATTATAAAGGGTTACCATATCATTTTTGTTGGGCCCTATATGCATCTATATTTCTGATGATTTCAGATACTCCATCATAAATTCAAACTTAAAGGGTGGTGTTATAATAAAATAATCCCACTACATACTTAGGATAAAAATAATTAATCATTTTTGGTTAATTTCCTTTATTCTAGACTAGGTAGTTGACCTCCACTTGCACCACATAGTCAATACTTGCCATATTTATCGTAGGAGTGCATTTATATTGATTATGGTTATATTCTACCAACTTTATTGACTTCCCAAAATAGAAATTGTGCCTTCATGTATTTTCTGCCTTTAGACAACTTTATCCTTCTTTTTAGTAGATAAGGGAAAGCTAGTAAACTTATAAACTGACATCTTTTGTGACCAAATCATCCTCCATGATTTTCTTTATATATTGTGTGATTAGAAATACTTTTCATCACTCATAATCACTCACTCATGCTTTATCCAATTCATGATCTCCTTGACATATTTGGTAAGTGCTTTAGTCACCTATGGGGGTTTATCATATTTAGTAATCCTGCTTTATGATCTAGCATGAGTTGTCTCTTAGCAACTCTATTCTCCTTTATAAGGATGTATTACCAATGTAATAATCATCAATTCATTGATAAATAATCAATTATCAATCTTCACTTCTTTTCTGTTATGTTCAATCTCATTATTCCTATTTTTTGGTGCATACTTGTGAGAAATATATTGTAGCTAGATCTTTATCCTATGTTTCCACATGGTATTAGAGTCTCAATTTACACACCATTTTAGATTCTTTTATTTTACAACATGTTCTGTTTCATTCGTTTTAATAGAATATGAGTTTATTGTATCACTGTGTTTTCTGCAATATTTCTATGTATGTGAATAGATATATACTCTTTCATTTCATTCTCACATAAATCCGAATCACACTTCCTCTGCAAAAGTGAAATCCAACATTATGTGATGGATTTTTTCTTCATTCATTTTTCTCATATGACACCTGCAGGTCTCTTGGAAGTCACTTCTATTTATGTTGTCTTCTGTAAGAATTCTTCCATGAGCACAAAGCCAAGCAAAGCGTTTCACTATAGGAATTGCTTCACTATTCCATATTTTTTATTCATTTTTCTCATATGACACCTGCAGGTCTCTTGGAAGTCACTTCTATTTAGGTTGTATTCTATAAGAATTCTTTCATGAGCACAAATCCAAGCAAAGCGTTTCACTATAGGAATTGCTTCACTATTCCATATAGATTTCTAGATTGTTGATCTTGGTGGATTACCCCAATCATTTATCTGAATCTTGTATCCTTTATTTATAGAGTACTCTCCTTCTTTTTTCCCATCCCTTAGAATCATGTGTAGAACTTTTAATAGGAGCTTTACCCAGAGGTTTCCTATTAGGACAATCCATACCTCTTTTAGGTTATCCAGGAGTTGGTCTATTTTCAACCTTTCCATGCTTCTTCCTCAGTCCACTCTGATATGTTGCAAATTGTCTTGATTCCTTTTCTCTCCATCCATTTTTGTATATGGTCTAAATCTCTATAATTTATTAACTCTCAATGACCATCAATTTTGTCATTCCATATGCTTATCTGCTTTTGATTTCCTAGGGCCCATGAGAGATTATCCTTGAAAAAAGTGAGAGAGGATTTAAATAACAACGAGAATGGGGAGAAATGGATAGTTTTTGGATCCTTATATAGACATCCATTACACCTTAAATTGTCACTTTTGGTTCATCAACTTTAGTTGCATGGTCCCCATGTCACCTAGGTGTATCAAAACCCACTATCCTATGGTCGGTTTAGTACTTAGACATATATGGGAAGGTCTCATGCAATTTGGAGGTCAAATAACTACTTAGCAAACTGACCTTAACCTTCGTACTAAGATTGTCACTCCCTTCCAATTGGCCAAGGAGAAAAACTTTTATCCTTTTCGCTCCTTCCATGCATTCAGGGGAGCGAAAATTTCAACCTTTTCTCTTTGTGTTGCACTTTAGGGGAGTGACAATCCTTTTTTGGCCATCGTAACTTGATTTTTGGTTTGATATTTGGGAATTATTTTAGGGAGATCCTCTTATCCTTTGAGTATCTCTATCCTTTTCATTTTAAGTAGGTGAATATCTCTTTATCCACCTTATCCAGTTTATATCCATCTTCCTCTCCATGGTAGGTTGGCTTCTCCATCTTATATAAGGACCTCACATCTCAACCAAAACAATCAACACTTAGAAGGGCGGTCCTTATGATATTTTCAGTATTGGAAGGGTTCTTAAAGAGAGCTTAGAAAAGGTGCTACTAATGCAAGATCAAGGTATAACATTGTAATTGCTTCTTTAAATCTTTCTAGTAATACAACTTGGCCTAATTTCTTCCATATGTCTCTTTGTTTACATGTATTCTTATCTTTTTGTAGTCAAAGTAAGTAGTATTATCTATGCTTAACTTGTAGGAATAAAGTATCCCTTGTGTTGTATTTATATGATCTACTCAGTTTTAGAGATTTGGACATCAAACCTAAAGGCTAGACCAAGGAGGAGAATTGTTTGTAAGGAGGTAGGTCATCTTTTCTCCCTTACTCTGCTTTGTTGCATTACTATGTGCATAAGGTATAGGCCTAGAATAAACTTAGAAACCATTTGTTTTAATTCGTTCTTGAATTAAGAACCTGGGGAAATTTTTGCATAGTCAAGAGGGATTCAACCTATCGATAGGGAAAATTTCTTGTCACAACATGTGAGACGATTCCTGGATATATATTTTTTGATAAGATGGACTTCCACCAACCTTTTAACTCATATATATATTTTCATTAGAGTTGGATTGCTAATAGCATCACCACCATACTATAGAGGTGCAGTAATAGTCCCCCACTTAATGAGATGATTTTTTTGTGTTTGTTTTCCCTCCCTACCACAAGCATTCGTGCATGAGGGAACTTATTTGCTGGAGGATAGCAAAAGGGGCCAGGAGAGTTGAACATTGATATATGGGGAAAGACAATACACTATATTTAATGAGGACCATTCTTCCCACTGGGTTAAGTCATTGATCCCCCCATTCATCCATTTTTCTTGTATTTTTTTTCTAGAATAGCATGCCATTCCTCATCTTTCAGCTTCCCATGAAAGATTGGGATACCCAAGTAAGTGAAGGAGCTCATTTAAGCTGACCTTTGAATTGAATGGAGCTTTCCATTGAACTTATTCTTCTTGAGAAAAAATTCTAGCTATAGATTATGTACTTGCTTTTATTGACTTTCCCATTGGAAGCATCCAAAAATGAATTTAGTACCTATCTGAAACACTCTACAATGATTATGGAGTCTCCATGAAGAAGAAGAGTATATTCAATGAATTGTGAGTGATCTAATTCTATGACTCCCTGAACCATATTGATTTCTTTCACTTCTCTCTTGTTCCAAACTTTTCCTTAAAGAATATACCATGATCACATACAATAGAGGGGGCAGAGGGAAAACCTTTTCACCATCCTTTAGAGATCATGAAGAATTATGTGGGATGACCATTAACTAGAGGGGTTATCCAATGACCTCTAATATAGGCCTTTATGCAAGAAATAAAATGATCATAAAAACCAAATTTATATAAAAATTTAAAAAGGAAATAATTACGTACTCGATCAAAGGCATTTTCTATGTCCAATTTTATTATCAGAACACTTTCCTTTCTTTGCTTACTAGAGTGGGTGGATTCTTGAATTAGGAGGATATTGTCAAGAATTTTCCTTTTCTAAAAGAACCCTCCTTGATTTTCTGATATTACATTAGGGAGAAAGTATTTCGGGCAATTAGCTTTACCCTTGGTCAAAATTTTGTTGGAAAATTTACAAAGAGATATTGGGAAAAATATAGGGTAAGAGGAGGGGTTGTTTTCTTTGGGGATCAGGGTGACAAAGGAGGAGTTGGTATCCTCCAAATTTTGCATTTCTTTAGATTCCATTGTAGCATCCAACATAGGTATTCTTTAATCATATCCCAATAGTTCCCAAAGAAAGCAATAGAGAAGCAATCATAACCAAGGGATTTATCAGCTTAAATCCCCCACACTGCTGCTTGAAATTCTAATTTCTTTATTGTCTTTGTCAACATTTTATTGTATTCTTTATTAACTAACCTAGGAATATTCTAAAGCATCATAGGAATGTTTCCAAGGTCCTCCACCTCTTCGTTTGATAGGATCATATTACAATGAGAGTAGGCATATTTTCTAATGTCATCAAAATACAATAATACCTCTCCATTTGACCCTTTTTTTATTTGATATTGTTCCATTGTTTCCTGGTTCTGGATTTGTGGTTTTGTCCTTGCATTTCAGACAAATGCTTCTTGACTTTAGCCTCTAACTCTCTTCTTCATTATGATAAGCTTTGAATATCTTTTGGCTTAACTATTTTTCTAACAAAAGATGTTGATTGTTTATTTCTTCTACTTCCATGCTTTGCTGCAACGAGTCTAATATTTTATATAGAGTTTTCCTCTCCTCCATTGGTTCTTTGTAATTCTTTCACGGCCACTGCTTTAGATCTTTTTTAACACCTTTCAACTTACTTTCAAGGATAAAGTTTGGAGATCCGATGATGTGTTGCGACGATATCTCTTTGATTCTTTTCTTTTCTTATTAATCTTGAAACTAGAGAGGGTTGAACTTGAAGGGGATAGGATCATAGATGTATGGACTAGACAAGTCTGGGAGAATAGGTTTGTAATCTGATGAGGTCGAAGGAATGATGGATGATGAGATTTCCACATGCCCCTTCATGTATAAGGTTGATATTAGGAATAGATCAAGTCTGGATGCAATATGATGTTTCCCCATCCTTTGTTAGACCAAGTAAATTTCCATTTTTGGGGAAGAACATCAAAGAAATCCCAGTATGCAAGTAGGCATTCCATCTTCTCCTTGAAGGGGTCCCTTGCAACACTTCTACCTCTTTTTTTATCTATGAGAAAGATTAACGTTGAGGTCCCATGCTACTATGTATCCTTTTGTATACATTTCTTCTTTCATTTACTTTAGGGAGTCTCAACACTTTTGTTTCTCTGAATTATGTTATGGAGCATAGGTATTGAATATCTTAAATACCTTCCTATTTTGCTTATTTACCAATTTTTTGAAAATCCAGGGTTGAGTTACTTTTTCTTTAATCTTGTAAAAAACTTGACCATCCCAAAGAGTGAAAATACCTATGGAGTCCCCTATTGAGATGATTTTATCTCAATTTATTTAATTACATATTTTATTTCCTACTTTTTTCATTTCCTAGTTTGTTAGTTTAGTCTCCTGGACTAGAAGAACCATAGGTTTTTATACCAATATTTAATCCTTCTTTGCTCTAATTTTAAATTTGCTACCTAGGCCTCTACAGATGTTTCAGGAGACCACTTTCATTATTTACCACTACTTGGATTCCCCCCCATTTGATCGCTAGATTCCACTAGTTATTTTTGCTAGATTCTTTCCCACTAAAGACATATATTGTTCTATGGTTGCATTCCTTCCCAATGCTTTGTCTTTTTGAGTTTCTTCTTATCTAACTTATTTTCATGTTTTCCTGCCCGATTTTTAAATATGTATTTTCTCTTTTGAATCCTCTTCTTGATCACTTGACAATTGTTGTGATTGTTTCATGGTTAGGACCCAAGTTACTGTTTCCTAAGAGCCTAAAGCCTCTTCCAACATTCTGATTGGATCACTTTCATCTAGATATATTGGAAATATTGAGGGAAAATCCAATAAGGGCATGGTACTAAGGGGGAGACAACTTCAATAGATGATGGGCTAGTGGATAAAACTTGAGAGAGGGGTTTTGGATATTCTAAGAATTCCTCGGTGGATTAATTTTGGGAGAGAATTTCAAATCAGTTTGTGGTCAAGGTTTTCATCTACAGAGTATTATTATGGACTAGTGTTTTTGGGAGGGAATCAACATTGACAAGAGGGTTGGTTAGGGGAAAATAAGGACCTTCCATAGATGGTCCCATTGCCATTGATGTTTCTTATGCTTGCTTAGATTGATTTTCTTGCATGCTTCCTATTTTCCTCTTCACATCCTTCCATGTGGTTTCATTGTTTGGCTCTACTTCTAATTGTTTGGGATTTTTTTTGCAGTCTTTAACAAAGTGCCCATATTCATGGTAGCATTTGAATTTAAATGGTAGTTTCTCATAATCTAGCTTATAAACATAGTGCCATTTATCTAGATTGATAACAATGGATTATGGTATCCTTTTTTCGAGGTCCACCTCAATGCATATTCTTTCACAAACAAACATGTCTGATTTTGGATCAGCCTTGTCTATATATATTACCATCTTGTTTCTGATGCATGCTAAATTTTCCTCTCCCAAGAAGTGAAGAGGAAGATGGGGAAGATGGACCTAGATAGGGACAACATAATGAATGTCTAATTCCAGTTTAAAGTCTAGGGTCCATTGATTTAAGTAAATGCCCTAATTGATGAAAATATACGCTCCGCCTTTAAAAATGATATCCATGTCTTCTTTGGATTCAAATAGGAAGGTGTAAAACCCTCTTCCATAGAAGTAATGACTCATTCTTCCTTTGATTAACACATTCTATTTATTTTGCAAGAAGATTTACATTTAGCGTGGGGAGGGCCATGCGATTTTTAATTGATTGATGAGGCTTCTCTCACTTAGGAACAAATCCATTTAACGAGAAGGAGAAGTTGGGAGATCGACTTTATGGAAGCTATTGAGCTTCTTTATAAACATAGGGGAGGGAGCTTAGAAGAAGCCACAAATATAGATGTTATAAGTGATTGAAATTCCATCTCATCTAGTGCAGGAGGATGGTGCAGAGGTGAGATAGGAGTCGATATGGAATCTAGGGGAAGCGAAAATCCTAATGACATAACCCTAATGCAAGGGTTGCGGATCGTTGCTTCCACACTATAAACTATTATTCGTTATTCAATTGTTAAATGTTGAGTGAATTTTGATTTCATGAAAATAAGGTTGTTAATTTTAATGAGCATGCAATTAAAGAAATTTAACAAATATTAATTCTAGAGACAAAGGGATATATTTTCTAACATTACTAAAAAAACTTCAACATTCATTGTTATCCATTTCATCCAAACTTACCTATGAACTTTAATGTATCTATTGAGTTTGATCAACCCACATTGATAAGCACTTTATTTGATCCAAGTGAATTTTAGTGGCCACCCACATGTTCCATGAAGTTTCAATGTTCTCCATCTTCTTGGTAGTTTTCTACGGTTTTTCAGGTCCCAAACTTCTGGGGAAATTTTGAGGATCTAAGCGATGTTTTTGGGCCAATTAAGGGTCCAAGGGTTCCCATAGCATGCCCTGGGCCCAGTAAAAATTTGTAACTATCAATTAGTTCTTTCGAATAGCCTATAGAACTCCCTAAATGAAGATTGTATGCAAAATTCGCACCCCTAAGAAATTGGCGTATCAACTAGCCACCTCAAGGCCCACAAATCCTTTGGTGCTTCATCTCATAGAGTTAGGTTTTTGGATGTTATGGTTTTTTCCACTTTCTACTTGTGCTAAAAATTCCCTTTGTGGTATCTTTGTAATCCTCTCTTTCAAACAAGCATAACTGACACTTCTATCTTCAGAGATAAGCTACCGGCATCTGAGCTAGTTTGTATTGCTTTGTAGTTTACAATATTTTCCCTTTCCATTCATTAATAGAATTTGGATTTTACTATCTTATAATGATTTCTAGAAAAAAAATGTGTGTGTGTCTCCATTTTATAATGTTTCCTTCATTTCATTTGGAAAATAACCCATATCAGTAGTATTAGAGTAATTTTCTCTTATGGTTTCTAAGTGCATGTCTCTGATGAGATATTCAGAGTTGGGTCTTGAACTAGTTGAGCTTGGGGATAGCCACTCTCATATACCTAAGAATCCTCACATGGAAGGAGAAGAAAATAGAGAAGATGGAGTAGGATATCCTATTAAATGTTTGCTCAAGGAATCCCTCATGCCACAGAGGAACGAGATGATGGAGAATTTCTCCCACATCCTTCAACAAATGCCAATTTTGGTGGTGGAGGAACCTTCAACAAGCAATCATTTAGCACGGGATATTCACTTGTTGACCAATATCATATCATGTTAGTTCATATTGTGGGTTTTAAAATTATGAAAAATTGAACCAATATATTGCAGGTATTGGCGGGATGAGGGGTTTAAGGTGGGGGTGGGTAGGGTGGTTTATAAGGATTGAGGTATAAAAATGGGTGGGGTGGAGGTTTTAAGTATTGGTAGGGGGTTTCAACAAAAATATTTTGGGTCAATATCTCTAGAAATTAACGGTATTCTTTAATATCCCACGATCATACATGCTATGTGAGAGGTTCACTAAGTGAATTCCCTGTGCATTTGTCATTTAGGAGGTAAAAATACATTTAAGGTATGATTTAAATTTTACATTCCATTATTTGGAGTCCATATAGATGCAAATAATTTGGAGAAATGGTTAAATATATTGTAGGGTTTTACTCTATTAAAAAAAAATGACAACAAAAAGATTATTTTCGCACTCCTTAAGTCCCTCCCCTATGTCAAAGAATGGTGGGATAGTTACTGTGAGAGGCATGGCAGATATGAGTTGGAAACATATGTTAAAAAAATCATTTAGGCATACTGTGTTTATGCCCACAAGGAAGAGTTATACCTCGTTGGAAATTATGATGTCTATTATACGAGATGGATAAATTTGCATAAGGAGAGAGAGAAGATGGTTCTACATTTTACATATATATTCCTTAGCTTGCACCCAAAGCAGGGTATCATAGACTCCAAATGGAACTTGATCCTAAACCATATTATCTTACATAGGTACACCAGAACATAGATGGATTTCCAGGACATTTCCTCATTAGGAGCCTCTTATCAATATGATGTCAAAATTGATTAAAAATTCAAGGAGAAAAATAAGAGGGAGTTGGGTTTGAAAAGCAGTGGCATCAGAAGCATAGTAAAGGTGGATATAACTCATAGACCAAAGTACATACAAAGGATATTCGAATGCATTACAACTGGTACAAACAATAGGAAAAAATGGCAATGGGAAATCAAAGAAAGACACTAGAAAGTGATGTGAGTTCCAAAAAATCCCTTGGCACAAAACTGATGAATGTCACTTGAACCAATCCCTGTTGTCTAATATGAAATCCTTAGATCCATACTCTATATCAAACTCTGATGTAGAGAAAGACAAAGGAAAACAAATCATTGTTGCAGAACCTAGTGCTACCATCATTGTTATAGCTGATTTTACCACACATGGTTGATCACATATTTATGGCCTTCCCTGTCCCTCCGCAGACTCTTTGGACCCCATGGACTTGTATTATACTTTTATGTTCCAATATCATCCCTAAAAAACCACTATTTATTGTTGTATGCGACTTTTAAACCCATACTCGCGTGTACACGTGACTTTTGACCTCAAACCTGCGTACATCGGGATATGTGCTTAAATCCAAATATTTTCGGAGCTTTCCTCATATGAGTACGAAGATCTTGACTCTCAGCCTTCCATATGCCTTGAGATCACTTGGATTGGACCCTCCATTACCCTTTTGGACTGCTATTTAAGGAACCCCTTGGAAACATTGAAGGAGGAGGAATTGAAGAGCAAAGAAACTATAGTCCATTGTTGCCTCATTTTTCTTATACTTGAGTCTGCATCCCTTTGTCCCTTTGGAGAAATTTGTGTTCTTACCAAGCTTTCCTTTTATTTATGATATTGCTATTGAGAGATGGAGGATTGAGGTGGTGTAGGCCCAGGTGGAGGACACGGTTTCTCTGGTTAGTAGATGTGCCGATAGAGTTTGTCACTATTGTAATCTCTGATTTTATTAATAGAAATATTTTTTCCCGTCGAATTATGTACATTTGAATATGATTATTAATCCTCAGATATATTTAAATTGCTTATACATTGTTGAATATATATGCTAGAGTAGGTCTAACACATTATTATAGAGCATGCTTGTCTTGTTTGCTGCTGTTGAGAGAAAACTGCTAATGCAAATGTGAATTGGAAAAGCTCAACGGGGATCTACTTCAACCGTATGGAACAAGGTACAATTCGGTATCCCTTAGTGTTAGATGTTTGGTTTCTCTTGCATATTGGGAAAAATTGATTTCTAGTGTGAAGTTGTCTGTTGTGGTACCCAGAAAACCATAGGAAGTTTCTCTCCGTAACAGAATTGGCGACTCCACTGGGGAATTTTCTTGTTTTTGTTTGGGGTTGGGGGCACAATGTGCTTGATCTTAGCAACTTGCTCTTTGTTTATCCCTATTTTTGTGTTGCATTTAGTAGTATGTTCATCCATTGACACTCCCCTAGTTTGGTTTGACCCTTGGCCTGCCTTTTACCACTTTCTTCTCTGTATATGCAGGGTTTTGGCTAAAAGTTGCATACATACGCAAGTTTTTGGCCAAAACTCATGTATACATGTAGGTTTTTGGCCAAAATCCACGTATACATGCAGGTTTTTGGCCAAAAGTCACGTACATATGTTGTTGTTCTTTATACAGTCATGTATATCCTCCCTTTTGGTTGAGTTTGATGTTGTGGGAAGTTGCTAGGTGGGTTGTGAGTGTGGCTGGGTCTTCCTAGGTTCTGATGTTGTCTGTTGACCACTTCTTTTGTGACCAGAGACCACTTTTTCATTGATTTTTATTTGAAAGTAGTTCTGGTAATTTATCTTTTTTGTTTTGTCGTTAGTGTATTAATCTTTTTGTCTTGGTGTCTTGTTGGGCTTGTGATTTATAATTGCTGCAGAGACCAAGAATTTTAATGACTTTTATTGCATTTTCATTCTTTTATATTGAAAATACAAAATAGTTCCACTCTTAACTACATCTCACATATGGATTTAAGGAGGTACTTGCATTGGATTGCTTCGATTAGAGTTTTGTTTAGCCTTTCATATAGGAAGTATTGCATTGGCATTTGGAAATGAATGAATATTTTTGCATTCTCATTTGAAGGAAAAAAATTGCATCTCATGTAGTGGCATACCCTATTTTCATTCTACAAAGATTGCACTTGGCATCGTTTGTTAGGTGTGCACTTTTATTTCATTGCTGAGTCTTCATATCATTAACTGCACGACCATTTCCCTTTGAGTTATCACAACCAATTAAAATCAACACTTAATTAAAATGAACTACACATTTTTTTTATAGGGTTCACCTGCAAGATTAGGATTTAGAGTCTTGGAATAGTTCATTGTAAGTCAATTCTCCAAGACTACTAAAACAAAAAATCGGGTGTCTATCCAGGTGAGAGTGATAAATCCTTGGTATAATTAGTGTTTCTCAAGATGCTACTCTTACATAGAAGTCAAGCATTAGGAAGCATGCACGATTGTGATTGGGATAGCCCTTGGTCATTTTTGTGAGTGCTGGAGATATTTCCAAGATTGTATTCATATATGTGGGCTCTTTCGAGAGTTTTGGGCTTTTCTACCTTGCCCATATGGTCGATCCTGCCTGTAAATTCCCGCTTGAGCATTTATTATATTGGGGTGACCTTATTTTCCTTACCTAGGTATCGCAGGGGGTGCTTGCAGAGGTTATTCTATAGGTGTCCTGGCCAGGTAGGGGTCAGACAGCACAGTCACTTTATGCGTTGAAGCTGAGGGAAACTATAATTGGTTACATACCTATGCTTATAGTGTATGGGAGTTTCAAGCCTCTCCTAGGCGAGACATACTTGCTACATTTGGGAGCTCACTTATCCTCCCCTTGGCTTGCTTGCATTTTGGATGTATATTTTCTTAGGAGTGTGCTCTTTGTGCACTAGTTGGATTTTGGGATTGCGGTTACTTGAGTATATTTATGTTCTCTTGAGTTTGGGTCCTTTTATGTTCGGCATGCTTGTTATCACTACTAGTATCTCGTCCCCACTCCAGGTCTAGTGTGGACCCTGGTGTTGACTTGGGGCCACCATAGCCCCTTACTTGCTCATAGATTCGAGAGTGGTCATATTCCATTCTCTACTCCATTTGTAGAGGATTTTCACTCCCTTCGCCCGATCTTAACACTAGTGTTTACCCTCACAGGGGTGATAGTGGATATGTGAACGTTGGTTCTACACCTTACATTCCTTCTTATGTCCCATCGTCCACTGCACTGTTTCCTTTGAATGTATTTGTCATGATCAATCCTCCCTATACCCTATAGTTTGGACTCTTTACTGTCTGTTTCCAACTGTTTTGGACTAATATTGTTGTCATGTAGGGTCCATTTTTTGTACACTCTCACGGAGGCTTTGACCCGTTCGTATCTATTACAGGTATCATGTCTAAAATGGCATATAGGTTAGGATTTTACATCTGCCTACATTTTTATGACCTTATGACCATTTCATCTTAAACTTAGTTATGAACCCATTCCATGATGTCATGAAACCTTCATGCTTTTGTTAGAAGTGGCGTTATGTGAATGGTAGAGCTTTCCTATACATGGGTGCCCTAGTTAGATCTGTTATTGCATTTGGTGCCCATGATGACATTTCTCCTTTAGGTTGTGGGAGTCCCTTTTTAGTCCCGCTATGTCTTTGAGCAAGAGATTCATACTCTCAGCCATTTCCTAGGGACTCCCTTGTATATATCAAGTTGTAATTTCATTTTCATTAGTTTTTATTTCCTTCCTGAGCTTTATGTCAGCTTCCTGACTTTGAGTTATCAACCATATAGCTTAAGCTTGTCTCATGTCTAGGCAAGTAGATCCTTTTACATATATTTTTTAGCTTGATCATCCCTTTACCGGGAGGAGACCTTCCCTCGAGTGTCGTTATCCTACACATATATCCTTGCATTGAGCATAGGCATGTTCCACTGCTTGGAACTAGTTTGTTTGTCCCCTGACACTCGTCTCCTCCTAGATTTGTACTATAAAGCACTTTTATTCTTTTTCAATCTTTTCAAAATATCTAAAAAAGTCTTAAAAAAAACGATAAAGTCAAATGGGAAAAATGTTATCTTTGGTAGCAGCTGAGTCGTGTCACCTTCAAATAGAGCAATGTATATCACATCTATTGGTTGGGTTATTAGTTTGAATTTAGGAGCTGTACTCGTTACTCTGATTTTATCTCCACCGTTTGGTTAAGCTTCTAGTCTCTATGGAGCCTCTATCGATGCTTCCTGTGTCACAGAGATGTCCCAGTTTGCATATCAATTCCATGATACCTACCTTTAGTCACCATTCTCCTTTATGCTCTTGTTCAAAGGAAGTTGAAGCCTGATTCGATCATTCCTCAGTTATATTGACTTTGCATGTCAGCCATTCTCGATACTGTTACTGGATCGTGCACATCTTGTTTGAGTTCTTCCACATTATATAGCGTTGCTAAGTACCTCGTGTTGGATAATGGGGGATGCCTTAATTCCCTCCTTCTAGTGGATTCCATTCCATATAATTCAGATCATTTATTATGGAATAGGAGTATAGAGACATTTGAGTGCCTTAAGACTTACAGTCATCAGTCGTAGGTTATCTCGCCATCAATAGTTTTGGGAATACATCAATGTCCCCTAATTGATGGATTCTTCCAAGTGTTCGACCTCAACACATCTATTCACACTTGTTATATTTCACTTTGTACCTTGATTCCCATTTTCATTATCGGTGGGTGATCTTGTGTTTGTTAACGGTATACATCAATGACCGATAATCAGACGATGGACTACTATGTTTGACCTCGACACCTCTATTTGCATAGTAGGACATGTACTCGTAGCAGTTTGTGTAGAAGACCTTCTAGCTTGGTGTTATTCCATATATGCTACCTCCTTGAACGTGCCAGTTTTCATGAGATATCAGTTCTCGTGATTTGATTCCAGTGTGATCCGAAAACAAGATATTTGCTACTCTATGACCTTAACATGAATTGAATAAAGAGCATGAACGAAGCTCACAAATCCATAAGAAGAGAACCAAACAGCATAGACAACACACACATAAAGACAACAAGTTGATAACGGAGTTCATCCAGGATGGACTACGTCCCCGGGCCTGCTTCTCAATAGGATGGCCGATCTATAATCTCAGCATAAGGCAAAATACATGGCAATGATACAATGATACCTTGGCGACAATGTTCAGGAAGAGAACCGCTGCCCAAAACACAACAAGACTGCTTCCAGCAACTCTGAAGCCTGAAGACGGTGTAAAACAAGTATAAACACTCGTAACTTCCTCCTGCAGAGCTACACAATCTCCCTTCTCTCCTTTAGCTACAAATTCTCCACTCCAAAGCATGAGTGGGAAATGGCAATTGAATGGGTTTATATAGGTTGTCTTGCCCTTCTTCACATGACTCTCATGGATTCCTTTGGTTGCAACTAATTTGCCTATCTTGGCCTTGGTTACAACTTCCCCAAGTTGGTTTTCATATGGTTGGGATTTTTATTAAATAATAAACCAACTTGTTACAACTTCTTTACAAATATGGCATGTTTGTTTTGGTTACAACCATGCATTAACTTCATAACAACTCAAGGAATAAAATAAATGAGTAATATGTGAGTGATTTTTTCACTCACTTCAAATATTAATCATTTTACAATTTCTCATGAGTAAATGCATGAATGTCCTAAAACTCATTTCAAGCACAAATGCATGCATGCTAGTCACCATGCCACATCAACATTCCATGTCATCATGCCACATCATCATGCCACATCACCATGCCACATCACCATGCCATGTCACCATGCCACATCATCATGACACATTATCATGCCATGTCAGCATGCCACATCATCATGCCATGTCATCATGTTTGTACAGTATGGATGCCACGTGTCACCCTATCAGTGGTGCCATGTGGCACCTCTTTTTGCCAAATTTGTCTGTTGACCTTATAGAACAAAACGTGATAAATTTCTCATACGGAGTCCGTTTGATGTGAAATGAACATCGTTGGAATCATCTCAACGAGCCCTTCGATCTGGTGCTAGTTTTGATGAGATTGTAGGACTTCAAAAATTTTGCCTTCTTGGATCCTCCTGGACCATTCCTCCCCACTGAGAAGCTTTTGGCCTCCAAAAGCCTTTACTAATCAACTGGTAGGTGAGGGAATTGCTCCCTCACTTTCCCCTTCTCAATCCACTTGGATTTGCTTGGATGAGTGCCTTTGATGCCCACTCGAAGATAATCAACATCACCTCTGCGAGAAGTCCTTGTCCTTCTGTCCAAAATGACATCTTCCTTTAGCTCATCCATGTACTCAGGAGAAAATTCATCAACTGATGGCAATGAGACATTCTCCCTTTCATCCATGATCATGGGAGGCTCATAGAGTTTCAAGTTCTCCACATTCACCACTGAGTAGATCTGCATGTATGGCGGTAGCTCTAAGTGAAAAGCATTCGTCCCAATCTTCTCCAAGATGGTGAAGGGACCATATCTAATAGGCTTGAGCTTCTTGCCTTCTCCTTTCATCCTCTCCTTGCTGATGTGAAGCCATACTTGTTCTCCCACCTGAAATTGATGATCAACTCTATGCTTTTCATGGCGAGACTTGTATTGGGCTTGACTCTTCTCTAATTGCTCTTGTACTGCTTGATGTACCTGTTGAACTCTCTGAATGAACCTCTGGGATTTGTATTCATCCTTGGAAGCACTTGACTCAGCCTCTCTCCTAATTCAAGTCCAATGGAGTCTTTGGAAAGTACCCAAAGCATGTCTCAAATGGTGAGCTCTAGGTGGAAGAATGCATAGCCCTGTTGTAGGCATGCTGCACATACTGGATCTATTCATCCCATAACTTAGGATGCTTGTTGCAATAGCCTCGAAGCAAATGGACAACTGTCCTGTTGACTACCTCTGTCTGTCCGTTGGTCTGTGGATGGAAATCAGTGCTCCTCTTCAGCTTGGTGTCCATCATACACCATAATTTTGTCCAAAACTCTCCAAGGAATTGGGAGTCCTGATCTAAGATAATGGACATAGGAAGTCCAAAGTGAACCCATACATGCTGAAAGAAAAGAGAAGCAACCTACTCTGCAGTGACCTGCTTTTTACATGGCATAAGAATACACATCTTGCTAAACCTATCCATGACCACATACAAGTAGTCATGAACCCTCCTAGACATAGGCAAACCCCCCACAAAATCCATGGAAATGCTTTCCCAAGGATGGGAAGGAACAGGAAGTGGTGAATACAGCCCCAATTTTCTATTAGTGGGCTTACAAGTGGAGCACATCACACACCCCTTTACATATTTTGTTACAATGTATTTCATGCGAGGCCAATACACAAGTATTTGAAAATGAGCCAAAGTCTTACCTACCCCAAAATGCCCTGATACAAGAGAAGTATGAGCTTCTTGTATTACATGGACTCTTTCACTGATAGGAACACATAACTTACCCAAATGATAGAGCAACTTTCCCTGCAAATAGTGGTATTCCACCTATGTGCCATTGGTTAGCTTCTCATAAATCTCCTTGAAATCATCATCAGTAGCATACTGCTCAATATAACTTTCATGGGATAAAGAAGCATTTTTCAAGACAATAGATGCAACAATAGGAGGTCTAGAAAGCATATCTGGCACTTTGTTACTAGTACCCTTCTTGTACTTGATAACTGCGGACAACCTGTACATGCCCACATTAGGAAGAGGGGCATCCTGCTGGAGATGAATCTCATGTTGAATCTCCCTTTTGGGAGGAAAACCTGTAGGTTTCTAAAATATTTCATCACAGTTAGCCACAATATCAATCATAGCCTTTTTATGAGAAGGATCACAACCTTTGAAAGCATTGGATGCTTCAGCATATTTTGCTCTCACAACCATGAGCATGCATCTCTTATTAGTGTTGATGAGTCTCTTCATCTGTCCTGCACTAACAAGAGTGGTGTTAGCCTTCATACTGTGAGCTCTCACGATGTACTCCACCCCATCTTTGGTAAAATGGTACTTGTTCTCATGACGGAAGAATACTGCTTGTCGATCATACAAGTATGGGATTCCCAATATGATACCGCAGATGTCAAGAGGAACAACATCTAAGTCCACCTCATCGATCAACTTTGAAGCAATAGAAAACCTTAACCTGCATTGCTTAGTCACATGTATCTTAGCATTATCACATACCCATCCAAAAGGATAAGGCTTGGGGTGAGGTTAAGTCTGTATGCCAAACTTCTTAACAATTGATTCTGAGACCAAATTTACTTGAGAACCTGGATCAAATAATGTTTCAATCTTTGTATGCTTAGACACAACTCTGATGTGAAACAACTCACTTCTTCTTTTATCATTTTCTTTAGAAACATGAGTAGAACTTGAACCAGTATGAGGAGTTTTGTTACCTTGCATTCCCACGGCTGTAATCCTGGTTTCGTCACCTAAGTTGGAACCCAAATCTTGTTGCACTGTTGCAACGGTCTTTTTCTTCTTTTTTCCTCCAAAATGCTTTGGCCTCTGTTCAGGATGCAACTTCCAACAACTTTCTTCATCATGCCCATCAGTGTCACAATGGTTGCAATGGAGCTTTCCTCATTCCTTCTTGGCAGTAGCTGTCTTCTTGCTCTTGTCTTTTTTCTTGAACTTGTGGTTGTTGTTGTGCTTGAAAGGCTTCTTTTGATGGTCTTCTTGCAAATGATTCCCCCTGCTCTCAAGATGAGTAGCCTAAACACTTGCTTCATCCACACTGGTAGGATTCAACAACAACAAAGTATGGCGTAGATAATGATGAAGAGCACCAATGTACTTCAAAAG
This sequence comes from Pseudotsuga menziesii, assembly GCA_001517045.1. Taxonomy (NCBI): domain Eukaryota; kingdom Viridiplantae; phylum Streptophyta; class Pinopsida; order Pinales; family Pinaceae; genus Pseudotsuga; species Pseudotsuga menziesii. The sequence goes on along the minus strand of LPNX010294890.1, from coordinate 100,795 downwards.
AGTGTCAGGAGAATCTAAATAAATATTCAACTCTAGATCTTTATTTCTAAATTCTTCAGTGAAATTCTGAACACTCTGACCCTTGCCTTGTCTAAAACTTTTCCAATCCATCATAGCCTTTTGAACATAACCCAATGGATAAAATTGCTTACGTAAAGAAGAAATGAAAGCAGACCACGATGAGAGAAGATTACCCATTTGTTTGCTACCTTGCTGAAGCTTGCTTTCCCACCATATAAGTGTGATGCCTATCAGCCGAAGTGAAGCCAACTGAATCTTCACATCTTCTTCTTTGATCTACTGGACTCGGCAATAGACCTCAATTTACCTTATCCAATTTTTTAACTTCTCTGCATTCGCTTCCCCATTGAACATGGGCAAATCAAACTTCACATCGAGCTTCAATAAGGGCTTCTTTTGAGGCTCTTCGTGAGGAACCTTGGAATGCTGAGAATGAGATGAGGAAGAAGCACTTGAACTTGTGCTTGAAGCTGAAGGTGAAGAGGGAGGCTCAGGAGGCTCTTCGCCACCTCCTCCTTGGTTAACTGAAGTGTTTCCTTCATCCTTCACTTCTTTGTCTTCCTTCTTTACTTCACTTCCTTTTCTTTCTTTTGCCATGCGTTCTTCATAGTCTGCAAACAACTTGTCTACCTTGTCGGCCATCATGTAGAAGACCTTGTGAAAGTTTGCCTCCATCTCGGTGCGGGCATCATTAGCATCCATATTCCTCCTTCGGTGTGCAAATCCGATCTCACAATTGTAAGGCTCTAATGTACCCTCACCAGCTTGCAGTTTAGCCCTTGTGAGCATCCACACTCACAATCCAACGTCAAATAACCCTGCTCTGATACCACATGATCCGAAAACAAGATATTTGCTACTCTATGATGTTAACATGAATTACATAAAGAGCATGAACGAAGCTCACAAATCCATAAGAAGAGAACCAAACAGCATAGACAACACGCACATAAAGACAACAAGTTGATAACGGAGTTCATCCAGGATGGACTACGTCTTCGGGCCTGCTTCTTAATAGGAGGGCCGATCTATAATCTCAGCATAAGGAAAAATACATGGCAATGATACAATGATACCTTGGCGACAATGTTCAGGAAGAGAACCACTTCCCAAAACACAACAAGACTGCTTCCAGCAACTCCGAAGCCTGAAGACGGTGTAAAACGAGTATAAACACTCGTACCTTCCTCCTACAGAGCTACACAATATCCCTTCTCTCCTTTAGCTACAAAGTCTCCAATCCAAAGCATGAGTGGGAAATGGAAATTGAATGGGTTTATATAGGTTGTCTTTCCCTTCTTCACATGACTCTCATGGATTCCTTTGGTTGCAACTAATTTGCCTATCTTGGCCTTGGTTACAACTTCCCCAAGTTGGTTTTCATGTAGTTGGGCTTTTTATTAAATAATAAACCAACTTGTTACAACTTCTTTACAAATATGGCATGTTTGTTTTTGGTTACAACCATGCATTAACTTCATAACAACTCAAGGAATAAAATAAATGAGTAATATGTGAGTAATTTTTCCACTCACTTCAAATATTAATCATTTTACAATTTCTCATGAGTAAATGCATGAATGTCCTAAAACTCATTTCAAGCACAAATGCATGCATGCTAGTCATCATGCCATGTCACCATGCCACATCAGCATGCCATGTCATCATGCCACATCACCATGCCATGTCATCATGCCACATCACCATGCCATGTCATCATGCCACATCACCATTCCATGTCATCATGCCACATCACCATGCCATGTCATCATGTTTGTATAGTACGGATGCCACGTGTCACCCTGTCAGTGGTGCCACGTGGCACCTCTTTTTGCCAAATTTGCCTGTTGACCTTATAGAACATAACGTGATAACTTTCTCATACGGAGTCCGTTTGAGGTGAAATGAATGTCGTTCGAATCGTCTTGACAAGCCCTTTGATCTATTGCTAGTTTTGCTGAGATTGGAGGACTTCAAAAAAATTTCCTTCTTGGATCCTCCTGGATCACAGTGTTTATTAGATATCTTCAACCATTATGGAGATATTTATCTATTGTATATCTTCATCCACTTTGGAGATTCTGATCTATTGTATATTGTACATGGAAATGACCACACATGACACATTTTGTATATCATGCCTATTCATGGCCATTGTAACCTTATGTATCTAGGACTGCTCCGTGTATTTGCAGGCACATGCAGAGATTGATTATTGTATTGTACTGATGAGTGGCTGGTTCTTCCACCTGGGTCTTCATTACTCCACTTTTGGGATGGATTTTATAATGTATTTCACCATGATGTTACCCCTTTGACCTCACACATTAGGGGGCATCTCTTATAGCTGATTTTACCACACATGGTTGATCACATATTTATGGCCTTCCCTATCCCTCTACAGACTCTTTGGACCCCATGTACTTGTATTATACGTTGATGTTCCAAGATCATCCCTAAAAAAACTTTGTTTATTGTTGTATGCGACTTTTAAACCCATACTCATGTGTACATGCGAGTTTTGACCTCAAACCTGCATACATCGGGATGTGTGCATAAATCCAAATATTTTTGGAGTTTTCCTCATATGAGTCTGAAGATCCTGAGTCTTGGCCTTCCATATGCCTTGAGATCGCCCGAATTTGACCCTCCATTATCCTTTTGGAGTGCTATTTAAGGAACCCCTCGGACACATTGAAGGAGGAGGAATTGAAGAGAAAAGAAACTATAGTCCATTATTGCTTTAGTTTTCTTATACTTTAGTTTGCATCCCTTTGTCCCTTTAGAGCACTTTGTGTTCTTCCCAAGCTTGCCTTTGCTTTGTGAGCTTGCTATCAAGATATGGAGGATTGAGGTGGTGGAGGCCCAGGTGGAGGACTTGGTTTCTCCATTTTGTAAACATGCCGACAGAGGTTGTCACTATTGTAATCTCTAATTTTATTAATAGAAATATCTTTTCCTATCCAATTATGTTCATTTGAATATGATTATTAATCAATGGATATATTTAAATTGCTTATACATTGTTGAATATATATGCTAGAGTAGGTCTAACACATTATTATAGAGCATGCTTGTCGTGTTTGCTTGTGCTGAGAGCAAATTGCTAATGCAAGCGTGAATTGGAAAAGCTCAGCAAGGATCTACTTCAACCGTATGGAACAAGGTACGATTCAATATCCTTAGGGTTACATGTTTGGTTTCTCTTGCATATTGGGAAAGATTGATTTCTGTTGTCAAAGCTATCCGTTGTGGTACCCCAAAATCCATAGGAAGTTTCTCTCTGTAACAATCATAACCACAAATATCCAACCATACGAGCTATAGGAGCTAGAGGAGGGGGGGAATCTCTTTCACTCACAGATGTGGATGAAAGGGAATCCATTAAATTTCATTATTAATAATTATATCTAAAAGAACATGATCTCAGTATAGATCATCAAAAGATTAAAGTTGTTGATGATGCATAAGCCCCAACCATACACTATTGATTGATTGAGCCAGGGGTAAGACATCTGCACCAGTTAATAATTTCACCTATCCTATGAAATTAATCCCTTCTAAGATGAGGTATTGTATATTGTCACCCTAGTTGAAGTTTGTGTTGTTCTTGTAGGACAACCCTATATGTGGAAAAATCATCTTGTTTATGAGTCCAAGCTCCATAGTGTCATTGTTTCTTTGGGAGGTCAACTCTATAGGGTACCTTAGGTAGTTTCAATGCCAAAAGATAATATCTAAGATTTGGAAATTTTTCCTCTTCATGGTTTGTCTAGGAGGTGTATGGAATATCACTGCAGCTACCAAATCCTCAGCATAAGGAATCTCTAAATAGTAGGAGCTAATGGAAAATATTGTAGAAGAATACCAATATATATTTTCCTCACCTAAAGGGGTTCCCCTATAATGTCAAGTTAAACATTCAATTGATTTTATATTTGGTTCTTGTTTTCCTAATGTCCCAATATACATATGCTTGATTTTGGATAATGATGAAATAAAGTGTCAAATTCGAAAGTTCATCCAAAAAGGCCACATTTGACTAAGCTCCTCACCTATTGGGCGCCCAATTATGTTGGTGTAGAAAAAGGATGGGACATGGTGACTTTGCATCAATTATTAATCCTTGAACAAGATAATTGTCAAGAATCAATACCCAATCCCTTATATTGATGATATTTAGAGGTTCCAAGTTCTTCAGCAACATTGATCTAAAGTTAGGATACCACAATGTTTTGATCGAGAAAAGCGATGTATGGAAGACATCCTTCAAGTCTACAGAAGGCCTTTTTGAGTGGTTGGTATTTCCTTTTGGATTGATTAATGCTCCAAAAAAATTCATGAGGATGATGGATGATATCTTGTAGTTTTTCACAAACTCCATTGCGGTTGTTAATCTGGATGACATCCTCATCTTCAACGAAACTTGGTGGAACATTTGCAACACATTCAACGGGTCCTAAACACCTTGTGACAACACAATTTATACGTCAATTTGGAAAAATACTCATTAGACATGGATAGAATTCAATACCTATGTTACATCATGGGGGTGCATATGTACCCAACCAATGTCCAAGTCATTCGTAATTGTCCATCCTTGATAACTCTAACAGAGCTTTGCAGCTTCTTTGGCCTCGCTAAATTTTGTAGGTTTATTTTGGGGTTATGTTATATCACTTGGAATTTAATCCAAGTGACCAAGGGTGGATCAAAATATAACTTTTCTTGGGCTGCATCACTATATAAATACTTCAAGTATATGAAACGACACCCTTGTTTGACACAACTCCTTACTCTACCAAACCTAGAACAACCCTTTGAGATTGAGACAAATTCCTCTAACTATGCTATCGCTGCAGTCCTCACTCATCATGGGTATATGGTGGCTTATGAGACACTCTTTGATTCAATTCATAGGTATCTGACATATGACAAGGAGATGTCCTCCATTTTGTAGGCCTATCATCAATGGAAACATTACATCCTAGGGAAGGATACCATCATCCACACTAATCATGAGATCTTGTAGTTCATGCATATGTAGGGAAAGTTACAAAATTACCACTATTAGAAGTGTTCCACATACTTGCAACAAATCCAACTGAATATAAAGTATAAAAAGGGAAGAACCAATCCTGTTATAGTTCAGAGTCAAGGCACTTTAGCATAGAGAATACAATTGTACTTTTGCATAAGCACGTATTCAAGTTGAAGCTCAGATAAGATATTGGTAGGTACATCAGATCGTGCACCACCTGTTGCATTTCCAAACATACAATCAAGAAGCAAGGATTGTACACCCCATTGCATACCCAAGTCAAGCCTTGCGATTTTGTCTCCATTGACAACATGTATGGCATTCCTTTAACCAAGCATGGAAATGATTGTGTATTTGTGGTTGTTGAATAATTCTCTAAAATGGGAATTTCAACTCCTTGTAAAAAGAGAATCATAGCAGATTCCACTACTAATCTCTTCTTTGAGAATGTTTGGGTTCATTTTGGCCCCCCATAGACAAGTATTTTAGATCAAGAAAACAAGTTCCTGAGTACCTTTTGGTCTATCCTATGGTCGATGATGGAAACCAACCTAACCAAATTGACTTCCTTCCACCTACAAACCAATGGGAAAATAAAAGTGGTCAACATGATTATTATTCATATACTAAGAATGTACAAATCCAAACTTCTCCTCACTTGGGATTAAATCCTTCCTTTGTTCAACATAGCCATAATAGAACCCTTCACAACTCTATTAGCCACAACCCTTTTGAGGTATGCTTTGGGTTTCACCCATTATCCCCAATTGATGTATCGGCTCCCATCACATATACATAGGAAAAGTCCTCCCATGCTCAAACTAAGTTTGATCAAGAATCCAAATTTTTTGAGTAGATCAAACACATCCAACAATAAGTTCACGATATATTGTAAAAATCCAATGACAAGTATAATCAACGACATGGCCATCATCGAGTTCCACATAAGTTTCAGGTTGGCATTAAGGTCTAGTTACAGTATAGAAAGAGCACCTTACAAGGCCCCATTGGAAGATCCGCCAACTTCAATATGGGCCTTACACCATTGCCAAGGTTGTGGGTCAAAATCATTAGAGAAATTTTGAAGGGAAAAATGAGCCTCAAAACAAAAAATGTACCATCAAAATAAACTTTACAAAAACCAATCAAATTTTAGAGAATGACATCATCCCTTATGGTTGAGGTGTCATTTCTTGAGTTAAAATTGCTTGCTTGTCAAATTTTATATGGTGGATGAAAATCCATAACTAACCATACTCATAATAGAAAAAATACCCATAAATTACTTTTCAATATAATATTTTTTTACATAGTACTCTTAAAATACTTTCACTTTAAAGTACTTTCTCTTTTAAATATAAAAATATAGTATTAATCAAAAGTCAAACATAAATTAAAAAATAAAATCATGATTTAGTATCTTTAGATTTTATATAATAAATAAATTTATGACATAATAAAATAATTTATATATTATATCACATCATATATTATAACTTTTATTATGAGATATATAATATATAACATAAAGCAACATATTCACATTATATAACATAATCCACTTTTTATGTTTTTTTGTTACAATATAGAATCACATTTATTATGCGTTTATATAAATGGTTATATATCATATTCTATTAAAATATGATATAATATATATTATAATTATTATTTTATATTATAATAATTATTATATAATAATATAATATATAATATTATATTTAATTAAAGATTAAACATTAAAATTTAATATTGATATTAAATGTGTAAATATATAAAATAAATCATTATTAATGTGTATTATTTTAAATAAGTATAATTTAGAATTTATTTACAAAAGTTTAATTTATGTTTACAATTCAAAACTAAAATGTTTTACTTTATTTTATTTTATGAGTACTTTATTTTCGTATATTTATGCATTCAAAAGTACTCATATTTCTAGTCATATCAAAGATTATTTTATTTATTTTATTTGTGCACATATTTTCACTTTAACTTAACCATAGTTACATGAATTCTAGTGCAAAATGTGAGTTGTAAATATACCTTCCCCACAAAATGATAAACTTACAATATTTTATTATATTTCTTATGAGACTCATTTTAGACCATACTTTCCACCCCCCTTGGACACCTCAGAAGTAGCCAAGAACTTGGACCCTATAGAACTCAATCCTCACTACATTGATAAGGATACAGTCGATCAGATTGGGTCATGAAAGCAAGGAAGCTTCTTCAACTGAGAAGGCGTCTCACCATAATTCAAATTGAACAATAGTTTCCTCATTTGATGGATGAACTTAATGCAATGGGGGCCATTTATCCCTAATGGGAAAAGACTAATCTAGCTAGATACTAGTGGCCACCCACCTGTTACACCAAGTTATATTCGTTTTCCATATGTTGGTATTTTTCTATCGTTTTTTGGGTCCCAAACTTTCAGGGCCAATTTGAGGGCCAGAGGTCGCCTTAGTCCCAAAAAAAGTTGTAACTTGTTATTTTTTCCCAATGAGCTATCAAGCACCTTAAATGGAGATTGTATGTAAAAGTTGACCCACTTGGAAGTTGACGTATCAACTATCCACCTTGGGGACCACAAATCCTTTTGATAGTTCATCTCTTAGGGTTAGGTTTTTGGATGTTGGTATTTTTCCCTCTTTCTACTTATGATAAAAAGGCCCTTTGTGGTCTCTTTGTAAACATCGCTTGTGAATTAGCATAACTAACACGTCTCTCTTCATAGATCAACTACCACCATCTTAGCTAGTTTGTAGTGCTTTGTAGTTTACAATGTTTCTGCATCCCATTCATTAATAGAATTTGAGTTTTATTGTCCTACTATGTTTTCTACAAAATATTTGTGTGTATCCATTTTATATTTTTATCTTCATTTCATTCTACAAATAACCTATATCATTAATCTATTTCAATGCAGAAGAAAAATTTTGTTTGGCAATCAAAATGAAACTCAACCACAACATTATGAAATATAATATAATAACAAAACAACACAATGGACCCAAAAAAATATGCACCCTCAAGACCCAAAAGGAAAACCATCAATTTGTGTGTTGGCATTGTTTAGATTATGGCAAGTTGACATCATTTCCAACTTGTATATATGGGCAAAACTCAATGATTATCTTATTGAGTACATAACTTTCACATATGAGCTTGGTTTTAGATTCATGACAGCTTGTTAGAAATATCTCAATGAGAAGAACATTTTTTTCCAAATGGAATATGTCTTTGGCAATTATTATCTATTGCAAGGCCAAAAATGCTATTTAATTCCCTACAAATGTGCTAATAAGTTAATTCTTTGAGATTTGACAAGCAAGATCATCTATGATATGTCCCAAATGCTAATCTCTCCAATAGAAAGGAACAATAAATTCATATGGTGCCTATGTAAATGTATATATGATCAATACTATACAAGGTCTCAAAATAGTTATAGTAGTAAACCAAGAAAGAAAACAATCTCAAATCCACCCTACATGTATTGCAACAATGAAGAAGATTGGGGTGGAGATAAGCTAGATCATTCTTTCTTTTTAATCAATTAGACAAGAATATAGACAAAACTTTATTTCTATAAAAAGAAAAATACAATGTTCATTTTGTGCACTTTAATTGTAAGAATTTGAGTTACTCTTATTAAACGATGATCACAAATTAGTCTAAACTTAGGCAAATACCACTACCAAAATTCTATAAAACCATTGAAAAACTAAATTACCACTTAAACATATAATGATGATAATAACAATGTCATATCAAAACCCTTAAATATCCATATATAATCTAGTGGTTGATGGCATGAGCTAGGCATTAGGTGTCCTTGAGGGTGGGCCTCTGTCCATTGTTGGTTGACTCTAACTCTAGGAAAATAGATGCTCAACCCTCATTGCAATATATTTGAATGTAGGGAATGTAGTTGTTTGTTATAATATAACTGATAACTTTGCAAGGCCTAATAGAATTCAACAGGGTTCAAACATTACTTGTCATAAAGTCAAAAACCTAATAATGAACATCACTTTAAAACATAAACCTTCATTATATAATATCCAAATGAAGGAAATCTTAGTGACATGTTATAATAACAATTGTTGAAATAGCAATATGTAATGGAATTTAACAAAATTCAAACCTAAGTGGTATTAAATCCAAATACCTCATGACTAAATTTAACTTTAAAATTGAATTACATATTGATGCACAAGAAATCACAAGTCCATATCCCTTAAGCATTGTGTATTCAAATAATGTCAAGAGAACGGGGCGGTGAAGGGAGAGCACTACAGGATAGAAGCGAAGGTGTCTGCAGCTAGCCACTAGCCCGAGGGTGTTGGACTGTCAGCCCATGTCCTTTTCTTTTCTCTTGTTTTATCCCACATGGTGTATAGAGAGGACGTTGATCTCCTAGATTATACAGATGACCCGTGGCAAGGTGAGCCCGTCTTCACCATTTTGATTAACCTGACAATTGTATGCACTAATCAACCTCCACCACCTTTGGTTTTTTTTCCAACTGGAAGTATCACTGCAACCGCAATAGTTATGGAAGACAGGGCAGACTGCGAGTCTTTGGTTTCCCTGTCGGTCCAAGATGCAACTCTCTCACCATCACCGCTAGTGGATTTCACATTGGATCTGGATCTCAGGGGCCTCCACTCTTCATTTTTTCCTTCTCTCCATGATTTCTCTCAAGTAGACGTGGTAACTAACAATGAATTCTTCACACCAAACCCCTCTTCATTTTTTCCTCCAGTGGAAACGACCACCAGTGGATTACTCTTTGCAACAGGCCCTTCTTCTTTTCTACTTGAGCATACTCTTCCGAGCATCCAGGATCTATAGGAAGAGAGGTATCTTGAACCCTTACCATCACACTTACATTAACAACTACCCCCAAAGCCGCTTCTCCCAGAAGAATACCTCAATGCAGAGGCTTCAACACCTCCATCTTCAACCAAATGACCAATATGCAACCCTTACGAGGTCAGGTTTAGACACCAATAAAAAAACTCATGAAGGGTTCCCTAGAAGAATATGTCGGGGAGAAAGACACCCTAAGCATAAGAAGAAGAATAAGTGTTTGGCCCCAAGAGAAGGAACTCTAAACCTAATTTGCAGATTCAACCTCTCTATTGAAGAAGCAGGGGATATGGCAGACCTGGTGCTAGTGGGGAAGATCAGGGGAAAAAATCTTGACCAATAAGAAATGAAATTATGGGTTCGAAAGAATTGCATGGGATTGATATAGGATAAATCAGAGGTCAATGCTGTTGAAAGGATGGTCTGGTTTCACCTTCAATAGAAAAGAGAAGGCAGAGAAAATTCTGAATCAAAACTTGTTTTTCAGTTCGGTTCCCATTATGCTCAAAAAATGGACACCTTTGTTCGATGCTGATAGCGAAAGGCTAGATAAAATCTCGGTTTGGGTATGACTGTCGGGTCTCCCATTGGAATTTTGGAATCTAGCTTCACTGAAGGATCTTGAAAATACCCTGGGGGTTTTTCTGGAAGCAGATATATCCTTTTTAAAGACTCATCAGAAATATGTGGCAAGAATTTTGGTTTCGATGAACATTCGAATGTAGCTTAGGGATCATATAAAACTAATTTGGGGCTCCACAACCCATCAACAAATATTGTATTATGAGGGTTTTCTATTTAGGTGCCACCGCTATCACAAAGTAGGGCTTCTGGTGAAGAAACGCCACTTGGCCCCCCCACAAGTTTTCACTCGGAAGAGGTGGCTCTCCAAGGATGAAGAGGCATAGGATACAGGGAAGACAGATGCAAGGAAGAGTGGAGATGTTTCATCTCAACCTTTGATTCTTCCATAAGAACAAGTTTCTCCCATCCCAAAACGTGGATCAGACTTCCCTCCCCAACAGCTTGGGTCTCACTCGGGTATGCCTCCAGTCATTTCTTTAAAAGATCAATTGAGTGATTTGAATTTAAATGATTCTTGTCCTCCATGGTTAAATATTTGTACTCTAGAATTCCCTCCCCCGTCACAGGAGAAACCCTCCCCTCCTCTGTTGACTCATCCTTCCCCAACAACTTTACCCCCTCCACAGACTAGCCCTTCAAACCCACTTATCACCTCTTCTCCAATTAGATTCCATCTCATATCAAGGCATGTCCCTGCATGAACTAACCCTCCAACACCCCTACTTGTACTGGGCACAAACCATATTTTACTAGCAAGGGGAAAGGGACAAGGCAAATCCTCACTTCTCTCCTTTGATCAACAAAAATCCCTCCGGGATCAAGTGAATGGCAAGCAGAAAACTATTTTTTTGGGCACTTAGAGTAGTGTGGGCCCCTGAAGGGGTTGACAAATAAAAATCCTCTCCCTCAACTGTACGGTTCTTGAAAGTACCCAGAATAAAATTTCCCTAAAGAGGATGCTATTGGTCAAAAAACCAGATGTCATTCTCCTACAGAAAAACTTAGGTTCAAAAGATGAGGCTTCAAATTTGTTATCTTCCATTACAAGTGACTTTTAATTCTTATCCTAGAGTGCAGGAGGGCTTTCAAGCAGCTTGGAAATAGGCTGGAATATTTCAACCCTACTTTGTACCAATTCATGGCAAGCCTCCTATGGCATGGGGATTCAACTTTCTAGGTAGAAGCAAATTTATATTTAAACATCCTAAAAATCTATGACCCTTACAACAACATAGTGGCCTTCTGGGAATATGTGCAAGCCTCCCAAATCCTAAGAAGTGAAAATGTGGTGATATATGGAGACCTAAACTTCACCCTTGGAGGCCATGAGATATGGGGGACAAAATAAAGAATAGACCCTTTTGCCACCTTCTTTAACAATCTCCTTTAGGATATCAAAATGGTGGATCTGGATCCACCAAAAATCAAGCCAACATGGACAAATAGAAGATCAAGGGAAGAATGAATTGCAAAAAGGCTTGACAGATTTATTTTGGGAGAAAATTTGCTAGAAAAAGAGCAGATGTTTAAATAATGGGTGGGCTCAGGAGCTAAATCTGACCATATTCCCATCTGTTTGGAAATTTTGAGAAACCATAAGAAGCCATCCAACCCCTTCAAATGTTGTGCATCCTGGCTAAAAAATGAGGAAGTCCTCAGGCTCATTCACTCAAACTAGATCCCATATGTGGTGGGTGTTGGAACTCATGCTGCCACTCATTTTTCTCAAAACTATATCGAATTAAATGCCTTAAGAAGGAATGGGACAAGAACAATTTTTTTGGGGATGATCAAGCCCTCACTCAGATTGAGGAAGAATTGGAAAAGTTCCACAACTCTAAAGGGGGGGGGATTCTCACACATGGAGATAAGGAAAGGCTGGTATCCCTTGAATTCAACAGAATTAATATCTTGAAGGAAATAGAGGAAGTATGGATGCTAACTATTAGATCCATTTGGCTGACAAGTGGAGATGATAACACAATTTTTTTTCAATATTTTTCCAAAGGAAGAAAACAACAGAATAGAATTTGGGATTTAATAAATTCAAACAATGAACAGATCTCCACTTTTGAAAGAATGGAAGATATTGGTAAATATTATTTCAAAAACCTGTTCAAAGCATACCAACAGGCTACAATTGCAGAAGTCATCCAGACATCACTTTTCTTCCCTAAAAGGATCTCAGAAGAGGATAATTCAAACTTGATGGAAGAGGTATCAGAAGATGAACTAAAAACAATTCTGCATAGCTTCCAGAAGGACAAAATCCTAGGCCCAAATGGCTGGACCATTGAATTCTTTCTGTAAACCTATGAAACAATTGGTCTTGACCTTCTTCACCTAGTTAAAGAATCCCAGGTAAATGGGCATGTTCACCCTCCACTCAACACAAGCTTCCTGGCTCTTATTCCAAAAAAAGACAACCTGGCCAACCTGGAAGACTTCAGGCCTATATCCCTCTGCAATATCACTTACAAAGTGATAGAAAAAGTGATTTCTCAACATCTAAAGAAGGTACTCTCAAAAATCATCTCACATGAATAATTTGGCTTCCTGGAAAATAGGCAAATCCATGAAGAAATTGGAGTGGCTCAAGAAGGTATGCACAGCATAAAGCTCATAAAATCAAAAGGGGCAATTCTTAAGATTGATCTCTCCAAGGATTTTGATAGAGTAGTTTGGATATATATAAGACTTCTCCTTAATCACATGGGCTTCAACTACTCCATTGTAAAATGGATTTTCATTTGCATATCCACTGCATATTTCACATTCTTATCAATGGATTAGCTTCTCCTTTTTTCCTTTCAGAGAGGGGCCTCTAACAAGGTTTCCCTATTTCCCCTCTCTTATTCTTAATAGTAGCAGAATGACTAGGCAGGGCCATTTTGGATGCAAAGCGAAGAGGTTAGTATGAAGGAAATTCCCTCTTTCCCCTCATCTCTTATTTGTAGATGATATTATCCTCTTCTGCAATGGCTCAATCCGAGAAGCAAAAAATATCTCAGTAATTCTGTAGACCTTCTGCAAAGCTACAGGAATGATGTTAAGTGAGAGAAAATCCACTATTACCACTTTCAATCTAGAAGAGGACACAATCAGGAGAATCCTGGACCTTTTCTTGTTCATAGTCACCATCTTGGATGATGGGCTGAAGTACCTAGGATTTAGGCTAAAACCAAATTTCTACAAGAAAGAAGACTGGAATTGGATGCTGGAAAAGTTGGAACGAAGGGTAAACATTTTGTGCAACAGATGGATCTCAAGAGCAGGAAGGTTAATTCTGATAAAATCTATTCTTAAAGACATTGTTTTTTATTGGATGTCATTAGCATGGATCCCAAAATCCTATTAAATTGAGCACATAGATCTGTGGACAAACACACAACTCACAGGATAGATCACACAATTTACTCAGTTATTGAAGAATGAAATAGTGCAAAAATGGCTTGCAGCTGTGAATGCTTTTCATTAATCAAAGAGTAATTACTTAATAATTACAATGAAGTACAATGGCTTAAATAGCCACATGCAATTCGAATCCACATGAGAAAATTCAAATTGATTAGACTCTACTTGACTGTAGGTAACTAAGACCTTGTCTAAATCACTGTTGGAGGACTCAATAGTTAACTGACCTTGTCTAAACCATAACTGGAGTTCATCAAAGTTCTAAAACACAAATCAAGTGTTACATTCAGTGTTGACTGAGGCTAACTAACTGTAGTAGGTGAGAAATGTGCCCCTCCTGAGTGCAGCCATGCAAACCTAGCGCTAACTGAATGTAGAGGACTAGAACTTAATGTAACTAACTCCTAACTTAGCTTGACTAGTCACTAACTAAACTGAACTAACCTTGGTTGGTTTCGGCACTTCCAATGGATCCTAAATTGTAGGGATTGGTCTAGGAGGCTCCTAAACTGATGCAATCAAGTGCAATCAAGTGCAATCAGTGGCAGTAGGCCTCAATTAGTGTTCCCCACACTTTAGTAACTGAAGCATGTGCACCAATTAGGCCAAATGGACCCAATGGTGCTAGTGACTAAAAATAGACTGGATGGACTCCCTATTTAGACATGACTCCTGATTTAGACATATGACCAAATTGGACAAGGGAGGATTAATAATCCTAACACCCCTCCTGAATGCTAACTTGGAAAATATGTGGGCCCTAGTAACTAAGACCATAGGTCACCCATTACATCAAGTAAAGTAAAGTAACTGCTAAAAAATAAGGTGCTAGGGAAAAAACCACATGGGAATCAATTAAGCAGGTAGAATTAGGATCAATCTAGTTCTTCTGTGCACAGGTATCCTGGGGCCTGGAATGTGAACCTCTCCATCATTATTTCTGGAGGAATCTTCCTCTTTGGAAGAAGAATGATATGCTCAACTAAATCAGAAATATAGACAGCTACTGGATGAAGATTGGACCCATGTAGAGCAACTGAAGTCAATTGATAAGTGAGAAAAGCTTCTTGAGGATTCAGAACATGTGAGGAAAACTCAAGAAACTGATAGGTTTCATCCATGAACAGAAAACCATGAGTGGTAAGAACAGCCCCAAGTGTTAGGAGAAAGTGTCCAGGAAGATGCAGAAAATCTTCCTCTTTATCGGTTCTGTGAGGAGATGAGCATGTGATCAATGGTAGAGAAGAACTGGGACTATTGAGAGAGAATTATTGAGCTCCATAGTATGATATATCTTCTGAAATATCTAATGAATCACATAATAAAATATCATCAACCTCATTGGAGGAAACTAACACCAAATCCCCATCAACAGTTTTGAAGAGAAAGTGCGGTACTTGATTTTTCACACTGGAATTGGTGAGAGCAGCTACAAGCATGACTAAAATATCTTGGATTTTAAAATATGAACCAAATAATATCATATCATAAATTAAATCAGATCTAAATAAGTTCACAACAGATCCAAAACTGTGAAATGGAATCAAATCCCCAACAATAGTTTTGTAGGAGACTTGCGGTACTTGTTTCTTCACACCGTTGATGAGAACAGCTACAAGCAGTACTGAAAGATTATGAATTTGATATATTAAACCAAGAAATATCATATCATATCTAAATAATATCATATCATATCCAATAAGTTTAATATCAGATTCAAATAAATGGTTAACCAAGACGGTGGAAGCACAGCTTTCTTCTTCTTCAAAATTCTGAATTTTGGTGCATGCAATCCTGCAGGAATTTGCTGGAAAATATAGATCATGGGGAGTGAATGGATCACTCTAGTAATATGATATTTCTTCCAAAATATCCAAGGTATCACATATTTTCACACCAGCAGCAACATTAGAAGGAGAAAAATCAAAATTTTCTTCACTTTCGGAAGCAATTACTGGTAAATTTTGCACATAAATCAAAGGAAAATCACCAGTGAATGTTTACATGGAAGTGCAGCAGTATTTTTCCTCAATATTAGAGATTTGAATGTCTTATTCTGTTTCATAAATATGAGGATATGAGATATCAGATATCTCATGAACTTCCGGAGCATCAGGAGAAGGAGTCACTACATGGAGACTGTCTTCAATTCGAATTGACTGTGTAGAAGCTTTTGCTTCTTCTTCATCTTGAACAACTTCATCAGAGAGAGTGGATGCTGAGATTTTTGGATCAAGGATTATTATGGTGCTGGATTTTCTCTCCAAAGTGCTATTATGATCCTCATCAATCATTCCAAAGGTTCTGTCCAATCTTGTCCAGAGTTCCTGTGGATCTTTAATAGATCTACTGAGGTAGCGCAAGCTAGGAGAAAGAGCCAGTTTCATTATTTCAAAAGCTGCATCCTGTGCATTTAGCCAGTCATTTTCAATATCAAAATACTCTCTACTGAATCCATCAGACACCCAATAGAGATCTTGTCTATTTAGAAATATAATCATCTTCACCTTCCATTCATAATAGTCTGAGGATCAGGTGAGAAGAGGAACTGATGAATTCATTTCGAAGTTGTACCTGAAAAACAAAAAAAAGGGCACCATAAGGTCAAACAACCTGCACTTTTGGAATTTTCTTCACTCCCAGCTCAGTTAATAAAGCAAGATCGATCAACAATTCCTTTTCTTGGGGTATTAAGTGGTAAATTCTTCGCTTTTGGTACAGTGCTGGAAGGAGCAATTTTGCTCAAAAAATGATCCAATAGGAGATCTGAGGAGGAGAAGTGCCTTGTTCACCGAGGCTATGACACCATATAAATTGAGCACATATATATGTGGAAAAACACACAACTCATAGGATAGATCACACAATTTATTCAGTTATTGAAGAATGAAACAGTGCAAAAATGGCTTGCAGCTGTGAATGCTTTTCATTAATCAAAGAGTAATTAGATAAAAATTACAATGAAGTAAAATCGCTTAAATAGCCACATGTAATTCGAATACACATGAGAAAATTCAAATTGATTAGACTCTACTTGATTGTAGGTAACTAAGACCTTGTCTAAATCACTGTTGGAGGACTCAATAGTTAACTGACCTTGTCTAAACCATAACCGGAGTTCATCGAAGTTCTAAAACACAACTCAAGTGTTACATTCAGTGTTGATTGAGGATAACTGATTGTGGTAGGTGAGAAATGCGCCCCTCCTGAGTGCATCCATGCAAACCTAGCGCTAACTGAATGTAGAGGACTAGAACTAAATGTAACTGACTCCTAACTTAGCTTGACTAGTCACTAACTGAACTGAACTAACCTTGGTTGGTTTCGGCACTTCTGGTGGCTCCTAAATTGTAGGGATTGGTCTAGGAGGCTCCTAAATTGATGCAATCAAGTGCAATCAATGGCAGTAGGCCTCAATTAGTGTTCCCCACACTTTAGTAACTTAAGCATGTGCCCTAATTAGGCCAAATAGACCCAATGGTGCTAGTGACTAAAAATAGACTGGATGGACTCCCGATTTAGACATATGACCAAATTGGACAAGGGAGGATTAATAATCCTAACAAATCCATCTTGGAAAAGTCTTAGAAAATTTTCTCAAAATTCTTATGGACAGGAAAGAAGGAACAAAAATTCCTTCCTTGGGTAAAATGGGATTAAATTGCTAGACCCATATCTCTAGGAGGGTGGGGACTAAAAACCACTGCATTGTTTGCCAAAGCTCTAGTAGCTAAAGTAGGATCAAGGTTTATCAAAATGAAAATTTTGTGGACAGAGGTGGTATATAATAAATACATAAGTCTAGTTCCCCTATGGTATTGGATCATAAACTCAGTGTTCATCACTCCTCCATCAAGCTCAATTATTGGGAAGGAAATCTGCAATTCTTTCTCACTCATTCACAATGGACTACCTTAGAAGGTTGGAAATGGGACAAGAGTCAGAATAGGAGAATACCTCTAGCCTAGTAGTCAACTCAACCACCTTCTTCCTCATCAACTCATTCAGTTTCTACATCACAAAAGCCTCTTTCACTTAAATCAGATTTCTGACCCTTCTTCTACAAACCTTTGGCAGCAAGGGTGGTTGGGATGTAGGGAACTTTAGATCCCTGCCCATTGGACTTGAACCTGGAATAGATTCATTTCATCCCTTCTCCAATCTCACATTAGGGTCACAGATAAATAGGATGAACTGGTTTGGGAACATGCTGCACATGGAAGCTACACCCCAAAAATTGGGTACCAACAGCTCTATCTCACCACATTCCAAAATATCCTAAATGGTGGAAACCAAGACTTTGAAAACTTAAATTCCCAGTGAAGGAAAAAAATTTCATGTTGTGCACCCTTTCCAACAAAACTCCAACCCGGGACAGATTGAAGAAAATATATTTGGAAGAACCGGGCTGGTGTGCTCTCTGCAAAAATAATGAATAATATGTCAATCATCTCTTCCTCAAATTCTCCTCCACATATCAGGTCTTGTTACACTCACAAGCTATGTTGAGTCAAAGATTCGGCTAGACCGGACATTCATTTGAAGTTGCATGGAAAACTTGGTCCACCTCTCCTTAGTTAGCTCATCTTAAAGCTCTACCCCTAATCCATACTTGGGGCATCTGGATAGCTCGAAACAATGCAATTTTCCAAGGAAAACCATCTTCAATTGAAGCTATAGAAAAACATGGTCTTGACATCCTTTCTTACTTTCCTAAAACCAAATATGCACCAACAGTAAGAACAATCACAAAGGAATAGATGGGTCCTTCTATGCCTTGGGATTTTTTTGATGGAGCCTCACAAGATCACAATTGTGCAGGTGGCGCCACCCTTTATCTAAACCAAAACCATCACTTTCAGATCCAAATAGATCTTGGAACAGGCACAAATAACTATGTAGAGCTCATGGCTCTAATACTCCTTCTCTGCTTCGACCTCGAAAAAGGATGCATAAAACTTCAGATTTTTGGAGATTCACTTATAATTATCAATTGGATGAACAAAGTCTATCATTGCATAAATATTTCCCTCTCTTCACTTTTTGAAGAGGTAAACAGACTCTGCACAAATTTTGATCATATTTCATGCCGTCATGTTTACAGGGAAAGAAACACAACTGCAGACCGCATATCTAAAGAAGGGGTGAAGATGGAACACAGTACTTGGATTTTTTTTTTAAATAGGGAAGAGGAAGTGTATGATTTTTTTCACAGACCATTCATAGAAGCACTTCCTGCAGAAATCACCACTTAAACAATCAGACATCTTCATTTTTTTTTCAATCTTCCTGTCTTCCAGCTTCAATGCAGAGTCTCAAGCAGTTTTTTGGCACACACTCAGCTCTTTGTAGGAATCAAGGTGTTATATCCTTAACATATTTTTAGCTCAGCATCAACTCAAGGACAATTAAATGACCAAGTCCTATGGCCTGGATTTTTGGATACTTTTTTTATTTTGTTTGCAGATGTTAACAGTGGTATGCAAGGCTTTCTTACTATGTAAAGAATCTTATTTTGGATTAATATAAATACAAGATTTTTTTCTTTGAAAAAAAAACTTCAGCTTTAGACTTAAAAAATATACACATCACCTTTATCATAAAATTATTTTGATTTATGTTTTTAACCTTAGGAATTTGATGCTAATATTGAGGGCTTGAGACATGAGAACCAACAATTATCCAATTGATAAGTTAGCCACATAAATATAAGCTTTTGTGATTGTGGGGCTCACATAAGGCCAACTTCATGGCTTGATATAAAGGTAGGGGTTGGCCACACAAGGTTTCCATGGTATGGATGCAATATGTTGAATTCGTATCCACACTTTTAAATGGATTGCATGATCAAGCAATGTGGTGAGTCATAGGGACTTGAATACCCCTCCTAGACATGTAAAACCCTAGGAAATGACATCATTCCCCATGACATTAAGTACCTCAAAATCATGTTATTCGTTGTGCACTTACAATCCCAACAATGCAAGGTCATGCATTATTGAATAAGAAGCACTCATATGGATTAATTTTGGGGTAGCCCCTGTGATAGAATTGCTAAATTCACTCTTGTAGAGCATGTTAAGCACCAAAATCCCCAAATAACATAAAAATAAAAATAAAGGGTAACCCAATTATCTGAGAATGAAATAAAGGGATGAATAATAAGCCTCTTCGAGGGGGAAACCTCCTTTTACAATGTATCAAATGCACAAGAAAAAAAAATGAGATTATATCTAAACCAAGCCTCCTTGGTATATATAAGAGATAAAGGTTACAATTGATGTCCTATCTGACCAATAAATACAATACAAATGTAATGTCGCAATATCTAGGGCTTAACATGCATCTCATCCCCTTCACAAAAGTGTTGTCCTCAAGACTTGATTAGTCATGAATGTTTTTGTGTGAAGAAATCATATTCCTAAGTCATATTTTCTATTGTAATTTATTCCACTTAATGACACTAATTAATTTATTGATTTCATAGTTGCTTGATACATGTTTCAAGGATTTGTTTAGGTTCTGATGTGATTTTTCCTTCTTTTCCAATATCTTGTAAAACAATTTGAACTGGTATATTGTCTCCAATTACCTTTTTTAAACAAGCAACAAGTAATATTGGATGTACATGTGAATATAGAGACAGATTAAATATTTAATACACATTTCAATCCTTTTCAACACCTTATATGTAATGTCCCCTTTTTGGAATTTTATTAAAATGCCCAATTTTCCAATTTTTTCACAATTTTGGCTCTTGACTAGTTTTAGTGTCTAGGTCTCCAAATCAGCCCAATTGCTTCCAAATATTCATAGAAGGTGTATTACTGATATAATAACTTAATTATTATTTTAAGGGATGTATTATGGTCCTCCAATCAGTTCTGAAAATCTATATCAAATTCTAAATAAGATAGATGAATTTACTAGCAATTTTGGGGCTCAAATCCCTCCCGGGTAATTGCAGGAATGGATTCCCAAATGTACATAAACTCACTCAAATTCTCAAATTGAATAAATTTATGTGTATAATACATTATCATAGACTCATATTCATAACCAATCGAACTCCCATGGCTTTTATCACTTCCTTCAATCATATATAAAAAAAACTAGTTTTGGACCCTTGGGGAAATGAGATGTAGTTTGCCCCAAATGCTATGAAATTCGACCCAATGGCCACAAATTCTCAGTTACAGACCATGAAACCCATAATATACTTTAATTACATTTCATTCATTTATAAATCATCAATGGTTCACACATATATTCAATTACATCAAGATTGCAAGAGTTTACAACAAGGTATTGGGGAAATGGCATTGTTTCTTCAATATGGGACAATAATACAAGAGATATATTGGATTTTAGAACTAAGAGATTTATTAAATTAAATAAAATATCATTTACATAATAATACAAAATACTGGAGCAAGAGAAGCTCCCTCAAAGAGATGAATAGATCACCAAGTGCGCCTCACTCCATAGAGTTGAAATATGGTGAGAAAACTTGAGATGAATGGAAGAACAAGCTGATATTGAGATGTCCATGAAATTCCTGGAGCTTTAACCTGAAAATAATTCTCCATTAAAGCTATACTAAATACTTGAGTGGCCTTTCAAAACACCAACTAGGATGGGAATCTTTCACCATCGAAATTGGCTTAAGAAAGAAAACTAGTCATCCACTAGTTCTCACATTTCACAAATCAGAAAAAGATTCTTCTCATGGATTATCACTCTATTTTATAAACATTATTAGTCTTATAAAATTACAAATCCATCCATAAACCAAATCCAAGTCGAATTGGTGTGGCTGCTCATGCTATGCCATGTGGCCTCTCTCTTCACCTTCCCTCTTCTCCCAAATTTGAGTAAGATCCTCTTGGCCTTCTCCAAATCCAAAATTTGACATATAATATGCTCTATTCAGTCCTGAAATGTTAGTATGTCAGTATTTCAGTCTTCATATCTAACTTGTGTCATAAATGTCATAAAATCTCCATCATTGGTGTCATAGATGTCATAAATGTAAGGGGAATCTAGCCAAGTGTCCATGAAACTCCCATTTGGCTCTTCCTCTCCCATGTAAGTTATAATTCATCCCAAATTATACATATTAATCATATGGAAAATTATATTAATCTCATAATCCATCCCAATACATTAGGCTTCCCATAGTTTCGAAATTACAAGAGGAGGATGCCATTTAACATAGAAATTCTAGCTTGAGTGGGCCCCATAGTCTCCATGTGCCTCCATTATCCCTAGCCATTTCAATTTTATCTTGTATTTATTTAATAAGATACATTATTAAATATTTATCCTCTTCTAATTTCTAAAAATCATTTATTATCCCCCTTATTCCAAATCGCAAAGCTTCCACCCCCAACCTAGGAAACTAGTGATTTTCCTCGGCAATTATTTGACTTTTAGCATCCCTTTGACAACTTTCATGAATACAGAAAATTTGATTTGGCCATGGTGACCCAATCCAAAATTTTGTACATTACAAATCCTCCCTTCCCAATATTTCTTGTCCTCAAGCAATTTCAAACATGGTTGTTGAAGAACCGACTTTCTGTATGATTCTTTGAAGATGCCACTGAGCTACCCACCTTGAATCTTTGAGATTCCATGAAGATTTCAGAGAGGAACCACCATGATTTCTGCTGCACTACTCTGATTAACATCATCTTATTAATTTTGGAATCCATCTCCCATACTTCTTGTTTCCCAACGAATTTGAAATCAATGGGACTAAAAACTATCCCAGGGTCCCATTGCTTGCATTGCACTCCAACAATTAAGAGTGCTCTCCAACCCATACCATTTGGAAAGAGAATTCCTGGATCCCATTTTCTTGTATGCATTCTTCCAAACATCATTATTGTATAATATATATCATCAAAGTATATAACAACATAATAATAATGTACATCAAGGAGGTGCCTCACCAAGAAATCATGAAAGCGCTTATACCTCCCAGTGAGTAGACTGCCATTTTCCAAGTGCATACATGCTTCAAGTGACCAATCAAATCTGCTCCAATGACATAGGTGAGTATCCCATGTCCTATAATTTTGCTCCAAAAGGAAGTTCTATGCATCAAAATATTCACCCATGTATTCTTTCATCCCAGAAGTGAATGAAGAATCTCCACTCAAATTTGAACCAAATAGTGAGCAACAGAAACAAGGAGACTTCAAATGACTCAAAGAAGTCTAACCCATACATCCATGAATGAGTGAATCATAAATATATAAAAATGTATGTGGATGGTAACAAAAATTTTCTCCTATCATAGATCTATTCACCCTAGTGTTGGATGAAGTTCCTCCAACATAAAATAAACCAAGTGTTGAGCAATAAAAACCATGAGTCTTCAAGTGACTCAAATGCATATCATAGGTGCATCCATGTAGATGTGCATCATAAGAAAGTAACAAGGAATTCTTTTGAAAATGTGAATAATAATGTGCTCCAAATGATATGTAATGTGCATCAATATAATAATCCATGTGTTATTTCATCCAATAAGTGAATGGAGAACCTCCACCAAAATCTAAACAAAATAAGGAGCAAGGAAAGCATGAAGACTTCAAGTGGCTCAAAGAAGTCTCATCAATACACTCATGAATATGTATATCATCATGTAACATAAGAGGATGTTTCTACCAATAATAATGTTCTTCAATCATATAACTCTTCACCCAAGTGTGGGATGAAGTTCCTCCAACTTCAAATAGACTAGGAAAGGAGCAAGGAAAATCATGAGTCTCCAAGCGACTCAAGTGAACATCATAGGTGCACCCATGTAGATGTGTATAATAATAATGTAAACAAGGATGCTGCTGAAAATTTAAATAATATGGTGTTCTAATAATTCCATCATCAAAAGGAGAAATAGAATGTCCATGCTCTTCATGTGGCACCATCAAAAAGAAACCTTTCACCCATACTTCATTAGGATGACTGCTGCAAACTTTAGAAGTGTACGATGTAGGAGAAAGAACCAACTCACCAAAATGATAAGAAAGTGAAAAATTGTCATAATGTGAAGGATCCATAGGGTTAGGATTGTGCACCTCTATAAAAACTGCAAGGGTTGGTTCCAAGGTGGATGAATTATGCACTTCTTCAAAAATTGTGTAACCATTTTCAAGAGGCAACTCAAGTTCCCCTTTCACCATTACTAGTGATTGGATATCATCACTATAATCATCTAGAACATCAAGAACCTGAAATTTTTCATGTTTCTCATGATCCATAATGTCATGAGAATCCTCCAAGCAATCTACCTTATGAAAATCTGAAACATCGGAGGAAAAACAAGTGTCTTGCAACTTTTCAAGAAGTTGCTCATTTTGAATTGTGAGCTTATCAATAACTTCATTATTATTCAAGTAGGATTCATGTAACCATTCACTAATCTCAATGAAATTTTTTTCTATCAAAAATCAAAGACATGAAATTACCTTTGATGTTGCACATTGCTCTTTGAATCTTCTCCATGTCTTCAAGGAAGTAGCTCTCCAACAAGAATTTGATACCAATGCTTGAGTGTCATGGAGTATTCTAAGGGCCTATTGGATATTATTTTCATTCATATTTAAGTACCCTTCAAGAAAATGATTCTCTTGCAGATGAACCTCCTCATATTCTTCCTTCTTGCTTGGACCAACTTCATGAAGCTCAAGTGGTGATGGGGAAGTTGATTTTGTTTCTTCCTCAACTGCTACAAGGTCTTCATTTTCATGTTTACTAGAAATTTGGTTTGCAGAAACATTTTGAAATCTGATATCTATGTCACCAACATATATTTGTGAGCACCCATCATTAGGTACTCCTTCATAGTTCAAGCATCCATCATTAGATTCTCTTTGGTCCATATCCATAGTAGAATTTGTTTCAGCATGATATTCAATAGTTTCAAGGTACTCTCTTCCTTCTCATGTGATGTTTCCTCATATTTTTCAGAGTGATTTTGGAGTGAATTTATATCCTCTTCATGTACTAGTTCTTCTAATTCACCTATTTCAGAACTAGGTGGTTCATGGGTCTCCTCCTTTTGCTCCTTCAAGCAAGCTGACGCATTGTTCCCCTTGGTTTTCTTAAAATCAATATATTTTTCCCAACTTTGAATAGCCAAAAATTCAAATCCTTTAATAATATTATTTTTCATGTATTAAAATATAGATTCCATAATTTTTATAAGATCCTTACCATCATATGAGGTTCCCTTTTTATCCCTAGTCATAGTTTCCTCAAAAAATTGCCTTTTTCTCCTACCTTTTTTTTTTCCTTCAATAAAAGTACTTTTGGGTTTCAATATATAATGGTGGTACCTTAATTATTATATTAATAAATATCAGACCACATCAGGTTCCAATATCATGCTCTGATACCACTGTAATGTCCCCTTTTTGGAATTTTATTAAAATACCCAATTTTCCAATTTTTTCACAAGTTTGGCTCTTGACTAGTTTTAGTGTCTTGGTCTCCAAATCATCCCAATTGCTCCCAAATATTCAGATAATGTGTATTAATGATATAATAAATTAATTATTATGTTCATGTATGTATTATGGTCCTCCAATCAGTTCTGAAAGACTATATCAAATTCTGAATAAGATAGATGAATTTACTAGCAATTTTGGGGCTCAAATCCCTCCCGAGTAATTGTCGGAATGGCTTCCCAAATGTACATGAACTCAATCAAATTATCAAATTGAATAAATGTATGTGTATAATAAATAATAAGAGACTTATATGCAGAACCAATCGAACTCCCTGGCTGTTATCCCTTCCTTCAATCAGATATAAAAAACTAGTTTTGGACCCTTGGGAAAATGAGATGTAGTTTTCCCCAAATGCTATGAAATTCGACCCAATGGCCACAAATTCTCAGTTACAGACCATGAAACCCATAATATACTTTAATTACAGTTCATTCATTCATAAATCATAAATTTTGTACACATATATTCGATTGCATCAATATTGCAAGAGTTTACAACAAGGTATTGTGGAAATGACACTGTTCCTTCAATATGGGACCATAATACATGAGATATCTTGGATTTTTTACCAGAGAGATTTATGAACTTAAATAACAGAGAATTTACATCATAATAAAAAATAATTGAGCAATATAATCTCCCTCAAAGAGATGAATAGTTCACCAAGTGCGCCTCACTCCATAGAGTTGAAATATGGTTATAAAACTTGAGATGAACGGAAGAACAAGATGATATTGAGATGTCCATGAAATTCCTGTATATTGAAACTAAAAATAATACCCCATTAAATATCCATTAAATACCTAATTTTCCTTTCCAAACACCAACTAGGATGGGAATCTTTCGCCCTCGAAATTGGCTTAAGCAAGAAAACTAGTCATCCACTAGTTCTCACAATTCACAAATGACAATTTCACAAATGAGAAAAAGCTTCTTCTCATGGCTGATCCCTGTATTTTATAAAAAATATTAGTCTTATAAGGTTCCAAATCCATCCATAAACCAAATCCAAGTCGAATTTGTGTGGCTTCTTATGTTATGCCATGTGGCCTCTCTCTTCACCTTCCCTCTTCTCCCAAATTTGAGTAGGAGCCTCTTGGCCTTCTCCAACTCCCAAATTCGACCTATATGATGCTCTCTTCAGTTCTAACATGTCATTATGTCATTAATTCAGCCTTCATATCTGAATTGTGTCACAACTGTCATAGAATCTCCATCATTGGTGTCATAGATGTCATAAATGTAAGGGGAATCTAGCCAAGTGTCCATGAAACTCCCATTTGGCTCTTCCTCTCCCATGTAAGTTATAATTCATCCCAAATTATACATATGAATTATATGGACAAGTATATTAACCTCATAATCCATCCCAAAACATTATTCTTCCCATAGATTCGAAATTACAAGAGGAGGATGTCATTTAACATAGGAATTCTAGCTTGAATGGGCCCCATAGTCTCCATGTGTCTCCATTCTCCATAGCCATTTAAATTTTCTCTTGTATTTATTTAATAAGATAAATTATTAAATATTTATCCTCTTCTAATGTCTAAGAATCATTTATTATCCCCCTTATTCCAAATCTCAAAGCTTCCACCCCCAACCTAGGAAACTAGTGATTTTCCTCGGCAATTATTTGACTTTTAGCATCCCTTTGACAACTTTCATGAATATGGAAAATTTCATTTGGCCATTGTGACCCAATGAAAAATTTGGGACATTACATTATAGGGACCATAGTACTTGGGTTCTAAATTTTTTTCCTCCTCTTGTTGCTCGGGGGACATTTGTTTGTATGTTTGTAGCCTTAAAAATAACCTATCACCCACTTCAAATTTCCTTTCTCTACAATGCTAATATACGTGTTGTTTCATCCTATGTTGTGTTATATCCAAGTTTCTTTCCATAGTTGGAGAAACTCTTGTTGGCACTCTATTTTATTCTCCATTTCTTGAACCCTATATTTCTCTTTCAAGGAATATGTAATGGATGGAGGATGTTAGCCATAAAGTGCCATGAATGGCCATAAAGTTCCAAGTATGGAATCATGTGTTGTACCACCATTTTGTTAAGGGAATCCACTTGATATGTTTTGTTTGTTTATTGGATGTAAATATATGAAGATACCCTTTTAGACATTTATTCACATTATTAGTTTGTCTATTAAATTGAGGATGATTAGACGAGATATGAGCCAATTGAGTACCCGAACAAGAAAATGTTTCCTTCCAAGTTTATCATTGAAAATTGGATCTTTATCACTTATAATAATTTTGGGGATTCCATGTATATTTTGAACTATTTCGATGAATGATGTGGCTATTGTACTTGATTTTAAAAAGATAAGACATAGAGACAAAATGGGCATACTTTCTCAGTCAATCCACTACTATCATGTTGACATTCTTTCATTTCAACTTCACTTGACCTATGATAAAAATCCATTCAGACCTCTTACTAACGTTGAATTGGTATGGATAACAGTTGTAGAAGACCTGATGTCTTGATTGTTTTCTCCCTTATTCTATTGGAAAACCAAACATTCTTCCTCTGGACATTAATTTTATGACCGTCCTAGAAAAAATCCTTCTTGATCCTGTGGTAAGTTCTCAAGAACCCTAAATGTCCTCCTATACGATAAGTGTGTAATTCTAAAATGACTTTTTGCTTGAGTTGATAATTCTTAAATAAATATAAGAAATCATATTGCCATAGTGAATCGCTCTTCCACACAAATTTATCTAAGGAGATAGGTTACTCTTGTATTTTTTTAATAATCTTGCATGTCTTGTAATTTTTCTTCCATTCTAATATTGCTTCTTCCACCCAATAAGATTGTAGAATGAAAATTATATAGTGTAAGCCCTCTATGTCATCTTCTTTACATGAGAATGCATCTTCCACCACATTTTGTTTTCCATTTTTTTAGATAATTTCAAATACATATCATAGCATCATTGTAACCCATTTTTGTTTCTCTTATGAAGACAATCATTGTTCCAAGAAGTAATTAATACTTTCATGATATGCTCATACCTTGAAGTGTCTTCCTATTAGGAAAGGGTGTCATTTCTTGATCGCATGCAGTATGACCAACATTTATTTTTCATAAACTGATTTGAGTAAGTTTTTACCTTAAATTTCACAACTTTCAAAGGCAAGGAGCCTTCCTTCTTGCATCAAAATTACGCCAGTTCCATGTCGCGATGCATCACATTCCACAATAAAGTTTTTTTTTAAGTTGGGTGTGGCTAATACATGAGTTTTACATGTAGGATATTTAAGTTTTTTAAAATATTTGGTTGCTTCTCAAGTCTCAAGTCCAATAGAATGCCTCATTTTTCAATAAAAATTTTGTATGTGTTGTCATTTTACCATAATTCTTGATGAACTTGTGGTATAAACCTACCGATCCTAAGAATCTCCAAGGTTTTAGGAAGTGATCATTCCATTATAGCTTTAATTTCTTGAGGGACCACTTTGAATCCTTAATGAGACACAATATGGCCCAAATATACCACTTCTTGAACCCTACAGACACACTTAGAAGGCTTGGCGTATAGTCGGTGCTCCACACTACAAGGAAAAAACCTTCTAGTGGAGGATTTTAGTGTTACAAGATTGGAAAAAAATGTTCAAAAAAGAGGTTTGTACGGAAGTTATTA
This sequence comes from Pseudotsuga menziesii, assembly GCA_001517045.1. NCBI lineage: Eukaryota > Viridiplantae > Streptophyta > Pinopsida > Pinales > Pinaceae > Pseudotsuga > Pseudotsuga menziesii. The sequence continues at coordinate 71,660 of LPNX010294890.1, read as the reverse complement.
CATAAATATATAAATATATAAATATATAACAATGTATGTGGATGGTAACAAAAATGTTATCCTATCATAATTCTATTCACCCTAGTGTTGGATGAAGTTCCTCCAACATAAAATAAACCAAGTGTTGAGCAATAAAAACCATGAGTCTTCAAGTGACTCAAATGCATATCATAGGTGCATCCATGTGGATGTGCATCATAAGAAAGTAACAAGGAATGATTCTGAAAATGTGAATAATAATGTGCTCCAAATGATATGTAATGTGCATCAATATAATAATCCATGTGTTTTTTCATCCAATAAGTGAATGGAGAACCCCCACCAAAATCTGAACAAAATAAGGAGCAAGGAAAACATGAAGACTTCAAGTGGCTCAAAGAAGTCTCATCAATACACTCATGAATATGTATATCATCATGTAACATAAGAGGATGTTTCTGCCAATAATAATGGTATTCAATCATATAACTCTTCACCCAAGTGTGGGATGAAGTTCCTCCAACTTCAAATAGACTAGGAAAGGAGCAAGGAAAATCGTGAGTCTCCAAGTGACTCAAGTGAACATCATAGGTGCACCCATGTCGATGTGTATAATCATAATGTAAACAAGGATGCTGCTGAAAATTTAAATAATATGGTGCTCTAATAATTCCATCATCAAAAGGAGAAATAGAATGTCCATGCTCTTCATGTGGCACCATCAAAAAGAAACCTTTCACCCATACTTCATTAGGATGACTGCTGCAAAATTTAGAAGTGTAGGATGTAGGACAAAGAACCAACTCACCAAAATGATAAGTAAGTGCAAAATTGTCATAATGTGAAGGATCCATAGGGGTAGGATTATGAACCTCCATAAAAAATGCAAGGGTTGGTTTCAATGTGGTAGAATTATGCACTTCTTCAAAAATTGTGTAACCATTTTCAAGAGGCAACTCAAGTTCCTCTTTCACCATTACTAGTGTTTGGATATCATCACTATAATCCTCAAGAACATCAATAACCTGAAATTTTTCATGTTTCTCATGATCCATAATGTCATGAGAATCATCCAAGCAATCTACCTTATGAAAATCTGAAACATCGGAGGAAAAACAAGTGTCTTGCAACTTTTCAAGAAGTTGCTCATTTTGAATTATGAGTTTATCAATAACTTCATTATTCTTCAAGTAAGATTCATGTAACCATTCACTAATATCAATGAAATTTTTTCTATCAAAAAGAAAAGACATGAAGTTACCTTTGATGTTGCACATTGCTCTTTGAATCTTCTCCATGTCTTCAAGGAAGTAGCTCTCCAACAAGAATTTGATACCAATGCTTGAGTGTCATGGAGTATCCTAAGGGCCTCTTGGATATTATTTTCATTCATATTTAATTACCCTTCAATAAAATGAGGCTCCTGCAAATTAACCTCCTCATATTCTTCTTTCTTGCTTAGACCAACTTCATGAAGCTCAAGTGGTGATGGGGAAGTTGATTTTGTTTCTTCTTCAACTGCTACAAGGTCTTCATTTTCATGTTTACTAGAAATTTGTCTTGCAACAACATTTTGAAATATGATATCTATGTCACCAACATATATTTGTGAGCACCCATCATTAGGTACTCCTTCATAGTTCAAGCATCCATCATTAGATTCTCTTTGGTCCATATCCATAGTAGAATTTGTTTCATCATGATATTAAATAGTTTCAAGGTACTCTCTTCCTTTTCATGTGATGTTTCCTCATATTTTTCAGAGTCATTTGGGAGTGAATTTCTATCCTCTTCATGTACTAGTTCTTCTAATTCACCTATTTCAGAACTAGATGGTTCATGGGTCTCCTCCTTTTGCTCCTTCAAGCAAGCTGATGCATTGTTCCCCTTGGTTTTATTAAAATCAATATATTTTTCCCAACTTTGAATAGCCAAAAATTCAAATCCTTTCATAATATTATTTTTCATGTATTAAAATATAGGTTCCATAATTTTTATAAGCTCCTTACCATCATATGAGGTTCCCTTTTTATCCCTAGACATAGTTTCCTCAAAAAATTGCCTTTTTCTCCTACCTTTTTTTTTCCTTCAATAAAAGAACTTTTGGGTTTCAATATATAATGGTGGTCCCTTAATTATTATCCTCATAAATATCATACCACATCAGGTTCCAATATCATGCTCTGATACCACTGTAATGTCCCCTTTTTGGAATTTTATTAAAATGCCCAATTTTCCAATTTTTTCACAATTTTGGTTCTTGACTAGTTTTAGTGTCTTGGTCTCCGAATCAGCCCAATTGCTCCCAAATATTCAAATAATGTGTATGAATGATATAATAAATTAATTATTATGTTCATGGATGTATTATGGTCCTCCAATCAGTTTTGCAAGACTATATCAAATTCTGAATAAGATAGATGAATTTACTAGCAATTTTGGGGCTCAAATCCCTCCCGAGTAATTGTCAGAATGGCTTCCCAAATGTACATAAAATCACTAAAATTATAAAATTGAAGCATTGTATGTGTATAATACATTATCAGAGACTCATATTCAGAACCAATCGAACTCCCATGGCTGTTATCACTTCCTTCAATCAGATATAAAAAACTAGTTTTGGACCCTTGGGAAAATGAGATGTAGTTTGCCCCAAATGCTATGAAATTCAACCCAATGGACAGAAATTCTCAATTACATACCATGAAACCCACAATATACATTAATTACAGTTCATTCATTCATAAATCATAAATTTTTCACACATATATTCGATTACATCAAGATTGCAAGAGTTTACCACAAGGTATTGTGGAAATGACACTGTTCCTTCAATATGGGACAATAATACATGAGATATCTTCGATTTTAGACCAGAGAGATTTCTGAACTTAAATAAAATAGAATTTACATAATAATAATAAATAATTGAGCAAGATAATCTCCCTCAAAGAGATGAATATCTCACCAAGTGCGCCTCACTCCATAGAGTTGAAATATGGTGATAAAACTTGAGATGAATGGAAGAACAAGCTGATATTGAGATGTCCATGAAATTACTGTAGATTGAACCTGAAAATAATACTCCATTAAAGCTCCATTAAATACCTAAGTGTCCTTTCCAAACACCAACTAGGATGGGAATCTTTCACCCTCGAAATTGGCTTAAGCAAGAAAACTAGTCATCCACTAGTTCTCACAATTCACAAATGACAATTTCACAAATGAGAAAAAGCTTCTTCTCATGGATGATACCTGTATTTTATAAAAATTATTAGTCTTATAAGGTTCCAAATCCATCCATAAACCAAATCCAAGTCGAATTGGTGTGGCTGCTCATGTTATGCCATGTGGCCTCTCTCTTCACCTTCCCTCTTCTCCCAAATTTGAGTAGGAGCCTCTTGGCCTTCTCCAACTCCGAAATTCAACCTCTAGGATGATCTATTCAGTTATAACATGTCATTATGTCAGTATTTCAGCCTTCATATCTGACTTGTGTCACAACTGTCATAGAATCTCCATCATTGGTGTCATAGATGTCATAAATGTAAGGGGAATCTAGCCAAGTGTCCATGAAACTCCCATTTGGCTCTTACTCTCCCATGTAAGTTATAATTCATCCCAAATTAGACCTATGAAATATATGGACAATTATATTAACCCGATAATCCATCCCAAAACATTATTATTCCCATAGATTCAAAATTACAAGAGGAGGATGTCATTTAACATAGGAATTCTAGCTTGAATGGGCCCCATAGTCTCCATGTGTCTCCATTCTCCATAGCCATTTAAATTTTCTATTGTATTTATTTAATAAGATACATTATTAAATATTTATCCTCTTCTAATGTCTAAGCATAATTTATTACCCCCATTATTCCAAATCTCAAAGCTTCCACCCCCAACCTAGGAAACTAGTGATTTTCCTCGGCAATTATTTGACTTTTAGCATCCCTTTGACAACTTTCATGAATATGGAAAATGTGATTTGGCCATTGTGACCTTATGAAAAATTTGGGACATTAAATTATAGGGACCATAGTACTTGGGTGCTAACTTGTTGTCCTCCTCTTGTTGCTCGTGGGACATTTGTTTGTATGTTTGTAGCCTTAAAAATAACCTATCACCCACTTCAAATTTCCTTTCAATACAATGTTAATATACGTGTTGTTTCATCCTATGTTGTGTTATATCCAAGTTTCTCTCAATAGTTGGAAAAAATCTTGTTGGCACTCTATGTTATTCTCCATTTCTTGAACCCTATATTTCTCTTTCAAGGAATATGTAATGGATGGAGGATGTTATCCATAAAGTGCCATGAATGGCCATAAAGTTCCAAGTATGGAATCATGTGTTGTACCACCATTTTGTTAAGGGAATCCACTTGATATATTTTGTTTGTTTATTGGATTTAAATATATGAAGATATGCTTTTAGACATTTATTCACATTATTAGTTTGTCTGTTAAATTGAGGATGATTAGATGAGATATGAGCCAATTGAGTACCCAAACAAGAAAATGTTTCCTTCCAAGTTTATCATTGAAAATTGGATCTTTATCACTTATAATAATTTTGGGGATTCCATGTATATTTTGAACTATTTCGATGAATGATGTGGCTATTGTACTTGATTTTAAAAAGATAGGACATAGAGACAAAATGGGCATAATTTCTCAGTCAATCCACTACTATCATGTTGACATTCTTTCGTTTCAACTTCACTAGACCTATGATAAAAATCCATTCAGACCTCTTACTAACATTGAATTGGTATGGATAAAAGTTGTAGAAGACCTAATGTCTTGATTGTTTTCTCCCTTATTCTATTGGAAAACCAAACATTCTTCCTTTGGACATCAATTTTATGACCTTCCTAGAAAAAATACTTCTTGATCCTGTGGTATGTTTTCAAGAACCCTAAATGTCCTCCTATACGATAAGTGTGTAATTCTAAAATGAATTTTTGCTTGAGTTGATAATTCTCAAATAAATATAAGAAATCATATTGCCATAGTGAATCACTCTTCCACACAAATTTATCTAATGAGATAGGTTACTCTTGTATTTTTTTAACAATCTTGCATGTCTTTTAATTTTGCTTCCATTCTAATCTTGCTTCTTCCACCACATTTTGTTTTCCATTTTTTTAGATAATTTAAAATACATATCCTAGCATCGTTGTAACCCATTTTTGTTGCTCTTATGAAGACAATCATTGTTCCAAGAAGTAATTAATACTTTCATGATATGCTCATACCTTGAAGTGTCTTCCTATTAGGAAAGGGTGTCATTTCTTGATCGCATGCAGTATGACCAACATTTCTTTTTCATAAACTGATTTGAGTAAGTTTTTACCTTAAATTTCACAAATTTTAAAGGCAAGGAGCCTTCCTTCTTGCATCAAAATTACACCAGTTCCATGTCGCGATGCATCACATTCCACATCAAAGTTTTTTTTAAGGTTTGTGTGGCTAATACATGAGTTTTACACGTAGGATCTTTAAGTTTTTTAAAATATTTGGTTTCTTCTCAAGTCCAATAGAATGCCTCATTTTTCAATAACATTTTTGTATGTGTTGTTATTTTACCATTATTCTTGATGAACTTGTGGTATAAACCTACCGATCCTAAGAATCTTCAAGGTTTTAGGAAGTGATCATTCCATGATAGCTTTAATTTCTTGAGGGACCACTTTGAATCCTTAATGAGATACAATATGGCCCAAATATACCACTTCTTGAACCCTAAAGACACACTTAGAAGGCTTGGTGTATAGTCGGTGCTCCACACTACAAGGAAAAAACCTTCTAGTGGAGGAATATTTTAGTGTTACAAGATTGGAAAAAAATGTTCAAAAAAGAGGCTTGTGTGGAAGTTATAACATAAATTCACTATAACTAAAAATATCTTGGCGGCCATAGGTTTTAGCGGATGTTTTTAATCTGATGCTTTATATTTCTATAATGCACATCAATGCATCTTCTATAACTAAAATGTTTTCTTGTGTGCACACAATGTTAACACATCGATGCATATATTATAAATAAAACACACCGGTGATTATATAGTATAGTGATAGAACCAATGCATACATTCATTTCCAATGCACCAATCAGTATGATTTAATGAAAACACACCAATGCATATATTTCAATTTTAATATCAATGATGTGGTGCATTGTCCTATACACACCAGTGCATTCTCCTAAACGTACTTATGTCTCAAATGTTTTATTAAATCACTGATGCATTTGTATATTTAAACACACAATTGTAGATGTTGTATTGTGTGCATTGTTGCACATTTTGTAATAAAATAGAACATGTGTATATTGTACCAATAAGTATTGTGCATGTATTATACCAATGAGAACTGGTGCACATATTTTGGACAAAAGGAACCGATGCTTATATTTTAAAAAGTGCACCAGTCCATATGATATGGAAAGAGCACCGATAAATATATTATGTGAAAGAGCATAGATGGATAAAATATGAGTAGGCATAAGTTCATGGAAATGAATAAAAGAAGGCATTGGTTAGTTGAAATAAATAGATTGTGTATGTTGTTGTGGTGAATTGTTCCATGTTGCAAATATTTAAATATAGTTTTTATTTTTTAAATTTATAGATTGTGTATGGTGCCATGATAAATTTTTCCATGTTGTTAATATGTACATATAGTCTTTTTCTTTTTTCTTTTTTACAAAATTTTAGTTAATCATTGAAGAATCAAATATTTTTATAGTAATATTTATTTTATATTTTAACTAGTGTGTTTCGATAAGCGTGTTGATTACATCTTTGTTCACAGTTACAATGTAAATCATTCATATATTTAATGAAAAATGTAACATTTTGCGACATTAGACAATCCAATAGAAGAAAAAATTAATTGTATTATATATGAACAAGAATCCAAAATATGGGACAACATAAAGGTTGTCAATAATTGAAATGTCATTTTGACATTGTTACAATTATTGATTACTTATCCTCATCCAATTGGGGTGATATGGCCACTATATAAAGAATGTTTTTTTTTCACGGATAAATGTTCCAAAATATACAACTTGCAGTAACAACATTCAAATGTATTGATAATCATTCATCACTTGAAGTGGTGTACTTGCACAAGATGATTCCATGCCCCATCTCTTGATCATGTTCAAGGGATATTGTTCCTAAGTTATTTGAAATGTTTTGTTGATTGACTTCATTTTATTCCATATTTTTATGTTCCAACTACAATCATAAAAATAAAATGTGATGAGTATATATACATGTATAGATAATATAATATACATAACTATGTAATTGAAAAATAGTACGAGTTCAATGAGTGAATCATAAACCTCACACATATTTTCAAACTATTCCTCATGTCAATCATCAATAAATCCTATGTTGACTCCTATCCATTCTTTGTTTCCTATTGAGTTTCAAACAACATAATAAAGCACATCTATAATTAAATTTTTCCTCATTGTTCCATTAATTATAAAATAAGGGATGTTCTAAGACAACGTAGCTACTTACAATTTTTTTAATTAACCTTTGATACCCCAACATATACTCACAACCATTATTTAATCTCATGTCATTCAAATAATTAGATGGTTCTTCATCGTATGTGTTAAGATTATAATCCTTCCTTGTCCAAACTGGTCAATTTAGCCTAACTTATGAGTCATTTTAGTCATTATTGAGTCACTTGTACCATTGGGTCCACTTTGACTAATTGGGCCACATGTACCAGTCACTAGAGTGTGGGGAACATTGATTGAGGCTAACTGCCATAGACCGCACTTACATGCATCAGTTTAGGCACATCCTAGACTAATCCCTACAATTTATGAGTCACTGGGAGTGTCAACACCAACCTCCTTCAGTTGTTGGCAGTTCGTTACTAGTCAAGCCTAGTTATGAGTCAGTTACATTCAGTTAGCACTAGTATTTGCATGGCTGCATGTGGGAAGGAACCTTTTCTCACCTACCAGATCAGTTAGACTAGTTTAATTGATTCTAACTGATTGAGAGACTGAATTAGACACTTAGAGATAGCTAGTTAAGCTCCGATAGTGATTTAGACACATCCAGATATCCATGCAGTCAGATTGAGTTAATTAATTCCTCTCATGAATTCGAATTGTCTGGTTATTAATTATAGTGTATTTCATTGTAATAATTATCCAATTTACTTTTTTATTAATGAAAGCATTATACAGCTGCAAACCCATTTTTGCACTGTTTCATATCAAATTCTGAGTAAATTGTTTGTGAGATCTATTTGTGAGTTTTGTCTTGTTTCATAGATTCCTATGAGCCCAATTTAATATGGCATCAAAGCCTCAAGAGGACAAGGCAATTCTTCTTCTACATATTTCATGTTGGATCAAAAATTTTGAGCAAAATTGTTCCTTCCAACTCTGCACCAGAAGCAGAGAGTTTACCACATAATTCCTGGGTAAAATAGTATTGTTGATCAAGCTTGCTTGATTAGATAATATGGGTGTGAAGAAAACTCTAAAAGTGCAGGTTGTCGACCTTACTTTGTCTGTTTTTTGTGATTTGTAGGTTTCTCAAACACGTCACTGCATTCACTACAGCAGCATAATGGCCTCTTCAAGCAACCTTCTCACTCCTTTCAAATACCATCAGTGGATGGAGGAAATTGAGATTTAGTTGTGCTCCAAAGGACTCTACAGAGTCACCATGGACACAAAGGTAAAGTTGAATCATGTTGTAGACAAAGCAAGATACTGGAAGAATCTTGATGAAGCATATGGATTTCTGTGCCTTTCAATTTCTAAGGATATTCTCTTCCATGTCACTGGATTGAAGACTCCCAAGGATATATGGGACCAACTTGCTACTCTCTTTGATAAGAAATATGACTTGAGAATCTATCAGCTAGAGAATGAGTTGATATCTCTAGATCCGGGAAACTTCGAAACAATGAATGACTACTTCACCAAGTTCAAGCACCTGGTGCTCAAGTTGAAGCTATGTAAAGTTAAGAAGAAAGATGATCAACTCATCCTTGTCATCCTTTTGAAGCTTGGCTCAGACTATTATGTTTTTGTGTCCACCTTTGATACCGGGAAGCTTACAACCCCAAATTGGAAGATGCCCACCCTTAATGCATTCATTGAGTCTCTCACCAATGAGCATGACAAGCTTGTCCAAATAGGAATCATCAGATCCTCTAAATATCAAGCCTTATTTGTTGGAGGACCCTGTTGGCAAGGGGTTGGGGTAAGTTGCGCAACATTGCAGATGTTGTGCAAGCTCAAAAGACACTGCACAAGATGAATATAGTGCGATAGGCGAAAGATAGACTAATTTTGGTTATTTTGTGTCACTTTTTTTACTTGTTGACCATTTTTTGTGGATATTGGTCATTAGTTAGTTAAATCAATTATGAGTTAGTTAGATGTGGACCATGAATGTAAAGGCACAATTCTATATATAGAAAGAAAAATTGTGAATGGAAAAATATATCGATACATAGATAGAAAAAGAGAGAGATCAAGTTGTTATCTGTCTAAGATGACTTGTCCTGTTTTTTGATATGTGGTTGATTGCACAGAAGTAATATGATAAGATGGATGTTGATCTGAATCATTGTTATCTTCTTTTGTCTTTTCTATCTTTTTGTTCCTGCAAACCTAATGATGAATGCTAAGTGAATCTGAAATATGGATCTATGATGCAATGTTTTACCGTTTATGAATGATAAATCTGTTACAGTTATGAATGAATGATGCTCAATAATGAATGGTTCTGCTAGAGAAGCTGATCTGATTTGGTTGTTGAGTTGATGAACTGTCAATGCCCTAACCCTTTTCTATACTACAGAAACTTGGTTCCGTCAGGCCTCCCTCGAACATCTTAGGTGAGACCTCATCTGCTCTGTGGATGTTGCTGGACAGGGTAAAACCTATCTGGGCCAATGCTCAGGAAGATCGTGGTGAGTCGAGTGTCGATAGAGTGGGACCCTTTTCAACTTGGTTTTGTTCGTTGAGGGTTGAGCCAACAAATGGTTCTATTTCAAGGACCTCTAAGCGCAATGTATCTTCAAGGAAATAAGGATTAAGAGGCAAATGGAACAGGACACCAACAGTAGTACCAGATCCGCACTGGAGGCACAATTACAGCGTCTCATTAAGGCCATTACTGACTCATCTGAGGTCTCTGCCCAAGAAATGAAGAGTCTACCTAGGACGGTTTTGCTAAGGTACATACCAGATTAGATTCTCTCTATAACATTATTTCACGCAGAGGACCAGAAAGTGTAGCTCTGCAAGACTTTACGACAATTAGCACTGAGCCATGTGTTAGGAACATTCATATTCCCCTGACTGGAATTGATGCTAGAAAATGGGATGTCAATTCCTCACTGCAGAAACTGAAGAGAATTGCGTTGGACATCAATAATTTGTCCACCCAGACTTTAGTGCACATGCAGCAGGTCGCCAATCAGGAGTTGGAAGATAGACAAAAGGAGCCCAGCGACCAGTACTTGTGGTTACAAACTGAAGAAGAGGAAATGAAGAAGGAATTTGAGGAATTTCAAATATTAAAAGAGCAACTAATAGTAGAAAAAGTGCAGGAGATTGCTGCATTGAAGATAGCATGGGAAGAACTGAAGAGGAAGGCCGCCACTAAAATTACTGAGTTGAAAAAGGAAATTGGCTGCCTTATTATTGAGAAGGCGTGGCTGTTTATGAGTCAGGGGAAGGTAGAAGAGGCCATTACAAATGCATGATAGTACATACATGAAAGCACAACAGAACTAGATGCAGTCACCAAGGCAAAGTGACTTGGAGAAGTCATCACACAGCTCCAGTTGGAAAACAGCCTCTTGAATGCTATGGTTTACCCAGAGACACAACCAGAGTAAGTCGCAGAAAGGAAGAGTGACATTGAAGAGGTTGTGGCACAGTTTGATTACATGGAACAAGATGCAAAGAAGGTCACAAAGGCAACGACACAATTTTGGGGTAGTGTCATTCAAGATGAGCAGCTAGATCAACTCACCAAGCAGTTGCAGGAAGCCGAGACCCAGTTGGAAACATTGAAGACAACATTAAGGACAATTCCACCAATTTTGTTGATCACACGATCTGCAGAACTAAAGGATCTCCAATAGCGAGTTGCAAAGGCATGGGAGCGATAGCGAAAATGCAGTGACCAACTCGACAAGTTCCTGTAGATTGGCGCACACTGAGGCAGTACAAGTTCATGTGGAACACTGAGGCAGTACGAGTGTAGCATTTTGTTCAAATTTTGTAAAGCACTGATGACAGTGCTATTGAAGGGGGAGGGGAATGTAATACCCCGGTTTTAACCCCGCTTGCATTAAAATACATAGGATACATATGTTGTAAACAATCTTGGTCCGGAGCTAAAGGCCAAGGCCCCACCATAGATTTGGTTATGTTGTTTTTTTATTAGGAATGGTCACCGATGGTATGTTGGGACATGCGGCATATATTTAATTGTGGCATCATGTAAACATGCATTTTAATTAAATAACCCAACCAGCTATGTTCGCAGCAACTAAATTGAGATGGGGCATGATTCCAAAGGATAAGGAAAGGGGGGGATGTGGAACATTGAGTCACGGGGGAAAACTATGTGTCACCACCACCTTGGTTATTTATTTTTTTTGTTAGTTGAGGTAGTGATTGGCTGGAAAGAATACCACTAACACCCACGCTTGCTCTCCTCTCCCCATGATGCATCTGTTGGTCTGTCCACTCACCAGATCACGAGTCTGTTCGTTCTCCTCTCACGCAGGCTGAGTTAAAACGTTTCCACATTCCATTGTGGGGGTTCGGTCCCTTTCTACTTGAACGATTGTTGGTTGGCGAGCATGCTAGTTCGGCCTCATGAATTTGAAGGCCTGCGGATCATTTTCTTTCCTCTATTCATGCAGATTCTGTGCCTTTTCCACCATTGCCAGGCTGCACGATGTTCTGTAATTTTCCATCGTTGAATCATGAGCTAAATACTGTTACTCTATTGTTGGGTCATGACCGTAATTCTCTTCCATATTTTGTTTAGTTGTGTCTTTTTCCATCCCTCACAGATTGGGAGTTTTGTTCTCTTCCCATTTTTTTTCTAGTCTGTGTAAATCTCACAGCGATAGTATTAAAGATTGGTTTGCTGTGGGTTCATGTGAGTGTGTTAGCTACTGTTTGCCATGATGGCGTGACTGTGTTTTTCCCTGTAAACGCTTGAATAGTTGTTTGGCTGCTTGCATGCAGTGGATTTGTCCCCGAACTATTTGGGGTTGGTGAATGAGGGCTTGAGGTGCTTGATAAACCTGGTGGGTTGAGAACCACACAGACAGAGCCACTGAGATGGATTTCTTCTACATAGCCCCTAGAGAGCACTGGAGGGAATATCAGGGTCTGAGGGACTGCGTTGCAGAGAAGGGACTTACTTCCTTGTGTTGGGTGTGTGCGGGTGTTCTAGAATCCAGGCTAGTTCTGGTGTTGGTGTCTGCAGCTCTTCAGTGAGCTCACTAGCTTAGCATTAGCCTTTCCCAGCTCCTAGATGGCTTGATAAACCCAACTATGTTGGCTTGGCTGATCTGTTGTTCACCTGATAAACCCAACCGTGTTGGCTTGGCTAAACTGTGTACCCTTGTGGTGTTGTTACCTTGTCTATGTGTAAGCCTGTTAGTTCCTTATTCCTTGGAGAATCATACCCAGCTCGGGGGTGGCAGCGTTGCTGAGAGATTAAGGAGCATGCGGGCCTATGGTTGGGTGGAACGTTGCAGCGACATAGCTGGTTGCGGAACAAGCTCCCTATAAGATAAGTAAATTTGTCTATTTTACTTCTGCAATCCCATTTACTGTTAATGATCATGATTAACATGTGAATGCTTGTACGAATGTATGTTGCTTCCGCTGTGTATGATGAATAATCATGTATGCATGTTTTAGTTCAAGCATTTTATTTCAGCATTTCAACAATGATTATGAATGTACATGTTCATGGAGCTAGATGCCCAAATGTTTTGGTGTGTAGTAGCGTCCTCTTCACTGGTCAGAGGGTCGGGGATGTTACACCATTACAAATGCATGACAGTACATACATGAAAGCACAACAAAACTAGATGCAGTCGCCAAGGCCAAGTGACTTGGAGAAGTCATCGCACAGCTCCAGTTGGAAAACAGCCTCTTGAATGCTATGGTTTACCCAGAGACACAATCAGAGTAGGTCGCAGAAAGGAAGAGTGACATTGAAGAGGTTGTGGCACAGTTTGATTACATGGAACAAGATGCAAAGAAGGTCACAAAGGAAATGACACAATTTTGGGGTAGTGTCATTCAAGATGAGCAGCTAGATCAACTCACCAAGCAGTTGCAGGAAGCCGAGACCCAGTTTGGCAACATTGAAGACAACATTAAGGACAATTCCACCAATTGTGTTTATCACACGATCTGCAGAACTAAAGGAGATCCAGTAGCGAGTTGCAAAGGCATGGGAGTGATAGTGGAAATGCAGTGACCAGCTCGACAAGTTCCGGTATATTGGCGCACAACTGTCGAGAAAAGTAGTTGCTACGCTGCAGGATGTATAGGATGACAAGAAAGAGGTCAATTCCAAGATGAAGGAGCACCCATTGAAGCAGGATCACCTTACATGTTAGGATGTTGCTGAGAAAGTCAAAGCGCAAGTCACAGAAATTTCTAAGCAATACAAAGGCTTTAAGATTAAAATCAATGAATACACTAAGTTTATCAGACATGGCTCAAGGAAGAGCCACAAGACTGTGTTGGAGGCATGTTTTCAAGGGGTTGGGGTAAGTTCTGAAGCATCGCAGATGCTGTGCAAGCTCAGAAGACACCGCGCAAGAAGAAGATAGCGCGATAGGTGGAATATAGACTATTTTTAATTATTTTGTGTCATTTTTTGTACTTGTTGAGCTTTTTTTGTGTCATTAGTCAATTAAATCAATTAGGAGTTAGTTAGAAGTAGACCATGAAATGTAAAGGTGCAAGACTATATATAGAAAGAAGAATTGTGAATGGAAAAATATATCGATACATCGATAGAGAGAGAGAGAGAGAGAGAGAGAGAGAGAGAGAGATCAAGTTGTTATCTGTCTGAGATGAATTGTCCTTTGTTTTAATTTGTGGTTGATTGCGGTAGAAGTAATACGATAAGATGGATGTTGATCTAAATTGTTGTTATCTTCTTTTGTATTTTTCTATATTTATGTTCCTACAAAACTGATGATGAATGCTAATTGAATATGAAATATGGATCTATGATGCAATGTTTTACCATTTATGAATGCTAGATCCATTAAAGTTATGAATGAATGATGCACAATAATGAATGGTTCTACTATAGAAGTCGATCTAATATGGTTGTTGAGATGATGAATCGTCGATGCCCTAACCCTATTCTATACTATGGAAACTTGGTTCTGTCAACCCTCCCTTGAACATCTCGAGTGAGACCTCATCCACTCTGCAGGTGTTGCTAGACAGGGTAAAACCTGTCTGGGCCGATGCTTAGGGATATCGCGGTGAGTCAAGTATCAATAGAGTGGGACCCCTATCAACTGGGTTTTGTTGGTTGAGGGTTGAGCCAACAAACCCAAAGATACAAATGGAAAGGGGAAGCAAAAGGAAAAGAATACAAAGGTTGAGCCTCCTAAGCAGAACTTAGCAGTCAGATGAGTCCTCGGGTTCAAGGAGAAACAAGAAGAAAGGTAAAGAAATGGTCCTTTGTTCTTACTGTGAAAGGGGATTTCATCCAAAAAGCTCTTGTATGAGGAGAAAAATTGATCAAATGGCTCTTCTCCTAGATAAAAATAACATCACTCCACCAGTTGGCGCAAGGAAGGATGACTATGGAGAAAATATTGAAGATCATGATGAGAGATTCCATGCATTGAAGGCTGGTTGTTCAAAAACACATGATTTCCTCATTGATTCGGGAGCTTCCAATCATATGGTTGCATCTAGACAAACATTTTCTTCATTTCAGTTTACTAATGGTCCTAGCATTCACATGGGTGATGACAATCAAATTCGAGCTAAATGGAAGGGTTCTATCAAGTTGGAACATGGAAAGTTCAATGATGTACTTTATGTGCCCTCCTTAGTGGAAAATCTATTATCTATATACCAAATGACCCACACTGTCCCACCAAAGCAAGTGATATTTGGTTCTGACTCAGTGGAGATCACATATATATCTACTGGGAACATTATAGCGAACAGTGTTGCAAACCATACATCCAAGGCATATGAATTCTCAAACTTTCTTCCATATTCATATCCAATGCACTCTCAGCTTCCATTTGAAAGGGGAGGTACAAATATTCTATCTACTCCTTTTGATGTTTCCATTAGTATTTCAGAAGCAAAAGACTCATTTGAATCAATTTATGAGATTGAAGATGAATTTCACAATGATTTAGATCCTAATCAAGTCCCTACTCCCAGTCCTAAGCCCAAATGGGCACAAAAAGTTATTGGGGAAGCTGGGAAGATGACTAAAAATCCATCTGACATAAATAGAACAAGAAATCAATTTCAGAAAGATAACCTTGCACTATGTCAAGCAATCTCACTTCCTTCAGAGAGATGCAATAAACTCCCTGTGAGATGATACATGACAAGGTATGATCAGCTACACTGCTCTCAAAAGAAAAAAGTGGATCATGTCTCTCCTCTTTGAAAAAGAGACAAAGGTTGCATTCCTCCTTCCTTCCATCATCATTTTGGAAGAAGATGGAGAAGTCTACATGTCGGGCCCCAGGATACTTGTGAACAGAAGAACAAGCATGCTACTTAGCTACACCACAGAGATGAAGGTTGCAGCAACATTTTCTCAAGGTTTTTTTTCAAAGAGGAATATTTTATTTTGATATGAAATCTTGAATCTTGATTATACCTGTTTAGTTTGAGGGGGGGGTATTTTCCCATGAGTTTTTTCCCTGTTTCCTTGTTTGTATTAAGTCATTAATTTTTGCATTATAGATGTAATGGGTGAACTTTGGTCTTAGTTACTAGGGGCCACAATTTTCCAAGTTAGCATTCAGGGGGCATGTTAGGATTATAATCCTCCCTTGTCCAAACTGGTCAATTTATCCTAACTTAGGAGTCATTTTAGTCATTATTGAGTCACTAGTACCATTGGGTCCACTTGGCCTAATTGGGAAACATGTACTAGTCACTAGAGTGTGGGAACACTAATTGAGGCTAACTTCCACCGACTACACTTGCATGCATCAGTTTAGGTGCCTTGTAGACCGGTCCCTACAATTTAGGAGTCACTGGAAGTGTCGGCATCAACCTCCTTCAGTTGTTGGTAGTTGGTTACTAGTCAAGCCTAGTTATGAGTTAGTTACATTCAATTAGCACCAGTCTTTGCATGGTTGCATGTGGGAAGGATCCTTTTCTCACCTACCACATCAGTTAGACTAGTTTAACTAATTCTAACTAATTGAGAGACTGAATTAGACAATTGGAGATAGCTAGTTAAGCTCCAATAGTGATTTAGACACATCCAGTTATCCATGCAGTTAGCTTGAGTTAATCAATTCAAATTTCCTCTCATGAATTTGAATTGTCTGGTTATTAATGCCAGTGTATTGCATTGTAATAATTATCCAGTAATTCAAATTTCCTCTCATGTATTCGAATTGTCTGCAACCCATATTTGCACTGTTTCATATCAAATTCTAAGTAAATTGTTTTTCATATCTATTTGTAGGTTTTGTCTTGGTTCATAGATTCATGTGAGCTCAATTTAATAGTTTGTAGCACCAGTTAGAAAACATCCATGTATGATTTTAAATTAGTTATGATATATGCATAAAAAAATAAATAAAATTTGGAGCAAACCACGAGTACTCACAAAATTTTGAGATCAACCATTTTTCATTGTTGAATAGGTGTAATTTTTTTTTCATTTATGTTACTACAAAACAAATGAAAATTAGCATTTCATGTGATAATTAAACTCCATGCACATTAAAAATTAAAAAATGATTACAAGTGGATGATGCATGTTGTTGTTGGCATGGCTCCCCTTGTGATGTGGTTATGTTCATTTCTTTTACCATATCATGATACACCTTTTCTTACATCCCTATCAGGATATTTCAGATATAACATCATTCTTCCTTTGAAATTTTAACAATCTTCTTGAGAAATCAAAAGCACATTGAAAAATAATAATAAATATTTATATGAAAATACACAACAAAGTATATTTTGGACTAGTATGTACGTATTAAAGAAAACCATTTTACCAATATTACCTTTCAAAATATTATTCTTCGTTGTTGTATGTTTTTGTCATTACAATTCTCACTGGTCTTAGTGCCCACTACTCTAGAAATGCTTCTAGTTTTCTTATAACCCAATTCTTACAGTCTTTATATTTATTTTGTATCGTAAATGAAAATTAAATCTATACATTTTTCCACTATATCCCTCAAATTTTTACAAATTTTTTTCTCCCTTTCATCGATTTCCAACACCGCTCTAGTTGAGTTGATGACCAAATCATCATCATTTACAATATTCAATATTTTAATCTTTTAGGGAACCCTATTTCCTCAGTTTCTATCCTTGCACAACATTAAAAAAAATTAAAATCCAAAGTTTGAAACATGATAACAATTATTGTTGAGAAGCATTTTTTATCAAAATCCAAACAAAACCCCATGTTAATCACATGTTGATCAACACAATTCCTCAGTTTGTAATAATTTCTTAAATCTTTTTTCTCCTCTTCACGCAAATTACAAACAA
Organism: Pseudotsuga menziesii; assembly: GCA_001517045.1. NCBI lineage: Eukaryota > Viridiplantae > Streptophyta > Pinopsida > Pinales > Pinaceae > Pseudotsuga > Pseudotsuga menziesii. Next base: position 53,877 of record LPNX010294890.1, on the reverse strand, counting down.
TCTTATAGAGTTTCCTTAATTTTTTGCTCTGTATAATACACATAAACCAATACATTCCATTAAAGCATAAATATAATTCCAATATATTGCTTTCCATATTAAAATTACAAAAAAAAATTACATGTTATTTATGTCTGTTAGCAGGAAAATTTGGTTAGTGCGGACAAGAATCGTTTCCCTAGTATAAATGGTTTAGATCTAGAACAAAACAAGTACATCTATGCAAACTTTCCCTATATTATTAAATTACTTGATTGTGAAGATTTTATACCTCTTCATGAAGGTGATCCTTTCCTTCTCAATGCTTTTTTTATTCAACCGTGAAGAAGAGACACCTGCAAAACATACAAAGGGAAAGATACAAGAATAAAAGCAACAAGATAACTTAATGAATCTACACTAATGATCAAGGAGAAAAGCAATAAACAACATGAATAACATTACACATACACATTCTTTATGTGAAAGGAAAAACACATTCGTATTAATGAGAATAAGGAAATAATTTCAACCAAAGCCTTTTATGTTGGAGCTTCTCCCTACAAGCCTTTCACTCACAAACTCTACAAGCATTTCATCCTTAAAATCCAAGCTATTCATCTCTCACTCCTAGAATAATTTCAACAACATAAAGGTGTTTTTCTATTCTTCCCTCATCCATGAAGGTAAGTTTGCTTATATAATCCAAAAGGAGATCAAATGGGATCAAATGGGTTGAGATTTTGTTGGATAAAGGTGAGGAATCGTCCCTAGAGGTTAGGCTCCCAAATACCACCTAATATGATCATTTTGGATAATCCTCCACAAGGTATTTCTTCTAGAAGGCTCTCGAAAACTCTATTTTTTCATTTTTATGAGTGTCGAAGCTCTTTGCATACTAGCAACAGGCGTCAACAATGGATGACGCTCCTTGCCCAAAGGCAAGGAGTGTCATCGACGCTTTTGGTCTACTAGCAATCCATGTCATCCTTGGATGACACCTTATGTCAAGAGGAAAGGTGTGTTTGAGTCCTATAAATGAGATTCTAGCCAGGAAAATTTCCTCCAAAAAGTATTTTGGAATAGGAACTTCAGGGATCCAAGTAGAGTGACAATATTTTGGTGTAACAGAATGCCCCCAAAAGTATGAAGCTATAAGGATGTGATAGGTGAAATAATTTGCTAGATGTGGTTTGGAAGTTGAGGTGAAAGGTAATTGAGTGAAGAGTTTCCACATTACTAAATACTCTTAGCTATGTACTCTAAATGACTCAAAACATGGTTGCCAACCAATACACTGCAGATCCATGAATAAATTACCAAATCATGACTACCAACATCCACTGTATATCCATGATGAACAAGACTCAAATTTGGACATAGCTACCAGACATACACTATAGATATATGTCATCATGACTCAAACTTGAGCATAGCCACTAGACATACATTGTGTTTCTATGCAGTAACTTGATCATGAAATACTCTAATGCAACCTGGGGAGATGCAAATATTCAATTGAATGCCCAAACACCTAGGGTATTCATACCAATATTGAAAAGTACAATTCTATCCATGTGAATAGATATCCTGATGTTGAACATGGTAGAAGCCACTAGATTACTGATCATTGATGTATATCGTTAACAAGTGCAAGGGAAATCACCATTGATGTCAATGATTCCCAAGGTACCCTAGTACATTCTTTCGAATGTGAATAAATGAGTTGAATTCGAACAATCGATGGAATATTTCAATCAAAGGCCAATGACGGAAGCCTACTGTCGAAAGTGAGGAAATAATCCATCAAGGCATTGTTGGAGTAGGGTCTCGCAGCTACAGAAGAAGCTGCTATTTTGACGGGTAGACAGTTTTGGCGGAGATATAAAAGGTAGATCTACGACGCCGCAGCAGGTTTCTAGCTACATATCAGAGCCGGAAACCGTGACCATAGAATATAGAGAAGTCAAGGAAGACGACGGTACCTGAGCGGCTAAGAAGAGAGAGCTCACACACTGCATTGAAGGCAGTGGCGGACGACAGGAGGGATCAGCTACCCTCATAAAGGAAAAGGAGCAACGAGGCCGAGGTATTGAAGACAAAGGATAGCCAGGGAAGCAGCGCCACTACCCATGGTCAGTGCTGGGAAGCATGGAAGACTGCAGGAAGCTGTGGTGAAGGGAAGTGGTGCATAGTACCCGTGGTCAGCGCTGGGAAGCATGGAAGACTGCAGAGAGCTGTGGTGTGACAGATAGCGGCTACCTCAAAGTACAGATACGCCGACTGTCACTAGTTAGGGTTTGGGTTACTGTTGGGACAGGCCCACAGTGTTGTAATGGCGAGACCTTCGGGCCGCCTATAAAGGGATGTAGTTTGTATTGTAAAAGGTTGGCATTTTGGGCATTTTAGGCCATCCAGCTAGTAAGATCATCAGTAGTCTGTTAGCTTACTGCTATTTTGTATTGTAACAATCCGCAGGGATTGACAGAGAGGGAATATTATATTGTAAGAGAGACAATATAGAGATAGAGAAGAGATCTAAGAGAGAAGGGCTCCAGGCTGTGTGCGGAGTTACCCACAAGATCTCAAGCTGCATATGTGGTGCACCAGAATTGTGTTTACCTTCCCCTGAGCTATAATAGAAACACAGTTCTGTGGACGTAACTTCCATCCTGGAGGTGAACCACGTTAAAATCAAGTGTTATGCAATTGATTCATGTGTTGCGTTTATTTGTTGCATCTGTTAAGTTATTATGTGAGCCTTGTTTACAGTTGAATGTATGTATACGTTATTCAGTTCACAGCAATATAGAAGGATAGACATAAGTTGAAGTCTTTGGCATGTTGTATGTGGGTTCATTTAAGCTTTGCTTGAAGCAGTCACTAGTCGCAGTGTTAAATAGTCTAGTATGTTGAGTCTTGCAAGTCGACACGAACAACGCTAAGTACGCTGAGCCACGGGAGTAGGATATCGCAGGGAGGCGATACCACACCGGCAGAGGAGCTACGGTGCACGGTACCATAGGTTGAGGACTTAGCGTTGGGGAGAAAGTTATGTGTCGCCTGGTGCATGGCGATGCAATAAGGCTGGAGTCATCGCGAGTCAGTGGAAGTTGCACGTGACGCGAAGGGGGACCGCGCGACAGGAAAAGAGTGACCTCGTGGATAGAAGAGCTGCGAGACGAGGAAATTGCATGATGCAAGCAGAAGGGTCACGCGATGCGTAGAGAGAGAGAGGCCCCGCGGCTAGCAGAGATGCGAGTCACAAGTAGGATTCCACAAAACCTGGTCCAAGATGCTTGAGTCCTTGGCCAACCCATTAGAATCACTTCGGGTGAGACTTCAAGCCGCTTCGCGGTCTATCGCCGAAAGGGCCAGTGAGCTAGGGGTGTTGTTGGTTAAATACAATAAACCCAGGTCTGCCCATGATAGCCAACAAATGGTTCCATTGCTGGTTTTGAAAAAACAGAGCACTGATGTTCTGGTGGCACCCTACTAGAGACGAACTCAACGAGTGGTTTTGGTCTAACCAGAAAGAGTTTGCTGAACGAGAGAACAAGAGTCCTAGACTGAGTATAGAGGACTGGTTACAAAAACATATCATTACAGACCTGCATGCGATATTTTTTGCGACCTTTGGGAACGAGCTTTATGACTGGTTATCAAAGTTAACTGATACAAGCATATTCAAAAAGAAAAGAGACATTGTCTGGACACCGGAGCTGATTCAGACCGTGAAGAACCTTGGTAATCCTATCACGAGGGCAGTAGACTTCTGGCTTGTGAGTGTGCTAGAAGGCTTTGTCACAGAGTTTGCAGTTGACCAAAGGAAAAGCTTCAGCGAGGCTGAGCGCTACTTCTTCAAAGGATATCATGGTAAGTACCTAAGATGTTTAAACTTGTCCATTAAGATGCTATTACATGAAAAAGGAACAATGGATCTAGTTTCAGATGAATAAGTAGAAATAGTAATGTCACAAGAGTTTGAAAGTGATTTTGATGACATTGGACGAACACGTAGTGGAAAGAAGTATAAAGTAGATTTCAGATCTCCCATCTTTGAAGACAGTTCAGATAATACCAGACAGCATAGTCATAGTACCACAGAAGGAACAGAGGGGGGTATCCCTTACCACCCTTACACCCCACAGAAACAGACCGGGACTCAGAACAATCCCGTAGGAACTCCATCCAGTAGCTCACAGATAGTACCTACCACCGCTACATCACCTCCACCTACACCGCTGAGTGGTAGTAACACAGTAAATCAACATCCACCACGTAGAAATAGAATGGGGGATGATATGAAGCTACCTATATTTAAGGGAACAGGGGCAGAAGTCCCAGAGCAGCATTGGTTCCTATGTGAATCCATGTGGACCATTAAAGCAATCAATGACGATAACCATAAACTTGTACAGTTGGTCACCACACTAAGAGACCGAGCATTAACATGGTATATAAAGTACACCACAGTACCCAGGACACTTGTCCAGGTCAAGACCGCCATGATTAAAGAGTTTAAGAAACCTAAGTCTGAGTCACAGTGCATTACAGAACTCAAAGACATCAAGCAGTTACCTACAGAGTCGGTGTGGGACTTTGAACAGAAATTCAAAGCCCTTATCGACCAAGTCAGTTTCGAGTTCACGCCGGAGCAGCATAAGGAATGGTTTATTGCAGCGCTGCTCCCTCACATTAGACTATTGTTAATGCAGCAGAAACTCCAGACGCAGGATGACGCATTGGAGATGGCGATGAAACTAGAGGCTTCACCTCTATCTAAGAGCAGTACAGGCATGGAAACTTTACAAAACCAGTTGGCTAATCTCACATTACAGTTGCATGAGCTTAAGAAAGGGAAAGAGGTTGTGCAAGACATATGGTGCATAAAATGTAAAGCATAAGACCATAGTAAAGACAATTGTCCGATCTTTGTAGAATATATAGAGACAGGGGCTCCAAACCCCTTACCACAGACCCACGGGCCGTGATGTGAAATATGCAAAACACGAGGACACCTACCTCACCAGTGCCCTCTACTTCAGAAGTACGTGCAGACACATAAGAAATTATACTGTGTCTTCTGCAAGTCTATAGGCCATGATGAACATGACTGCAAAGCCTATGATCTCATGGTTGGAGCAAAGCAAGACTTGTACAGGGTCCAGTCAGAGACACAGGGTCCAGCAGCAGGACCACAGCATGATCCAGCTTATGGAGGCTGTGGAGGAGGATTCAGAGGATGAGGCTGTGGAGGAGGCTTTGCATGAGGAGAATGCTTCAGCAGAGGAGAAGGTTTTGTCCATGGTCATGGACCAGTTACTTGTTACAATTGCAGAGTTGTTTTACACTATGCTAGGGACTGCCAAAGCCCCACTACCACTTGTAACTACTGCAAATATTATGATCATACTATAGAGGAGTGTCCTACCTTGATAGCTAATATCAGAGAACCTAAGCCAGCAGTACACCAGAACATCTAGCTTATTGTTGCTGAGCAGGAAGAGCCAGAACCAAGAGTCAATATTGTGACTCGCAGCAATGTTTCTACCAGTGGGACATCGCAGGAGACGGAAAAGAACACAGGTCAGGAGTGGGTGCGCAGAGCTCCTAATAAAGCAACACCACTCGACCTGCAGAATAACAAATAGACATTTCAGGAAGCTAAGGCTTTCTTTGATGACCCTACGCAATCAAGATCGCAGGTACCTCCATCTAGAGGCGTACCGCAGCAAGCACCTTGTGGCAACAACATTGTACAGACATCGCAGGCTACCACATCGGGAAGATGTGATGAGGATGAGATGACAGGAAGTGTACATTCCTTCCTGCGGAGTTGTCTAAAACTTGTAAGAAATGAGCAAGCTATCACAGAACTTCAGCGCATTATAGATCGGTCTCATCCATCCTCTTCCGTGAGCAGTACACAGCGTGCTGTTCATAAAATTACGGGACATACAAGAACAGGAAGAGAGATGCGACTCACAGCGCAGGTTGGAGAATTTGAAATGGATGAGGTAATCCTAGATCTAGGATCAGACGTGAATGTTCTGACTAAGAAGACATGGGAACAGATGGGTAGCCCTAAGTTAATCAGATCGCCTATCCATATGAGATTAGCTAATCAGCAGCGTGTATCGCCTCTGGGTCGGTTACCGCAGGTGCCAGTTGACATTGACGGAGTTTACAGCTTTGCGGAATTTGAAGTTATAGAAATCATTGGCGATAGTAGACCTTATCCAGCATTGCTAGGCATTGATTGGGTGATCGGTAACATGGACATTATCGAATTAAAGAGAAGACAAATGACCTTTGAGGATGCACAGATCCGGGTCATCGCACCGTTGGATCCTTTTCAGGGTCCTAGATATATTGAACCTATCCGAGCAGAGGAGGAGGCACGTAATATGGAGAGTCTCTATCAGATGACCATGAACTAGAGCGACTACATCAATCCAACCGTAGAAGGGAACATTAGTTGGCAATGCGACAGCTCATGCACATCAGATTCAGATGTTGGTCTAGAGAACTGGCAGAACAGACTTCACGAAGTCTCAACGCGTAGATGCGCGTACTTGACTAAGTCACTGCGATGGATTGGCACAGAGATCAATGAAATTCCATCCTTTCATGATCTAACAGATCTCCAGGACTTTCTCGAACAGTTTGAACAACAGATCCCTCACGAGCAGAGGATCGCAGCTATGGACCTTGCAGTACGAACCACACCTGCAAGATGGTGGTATGCACATAAAGAGAACATCGCATCATGGGATGATATTAAGAGATTCATGGCGATCAGATTTTCTGATGACAGAGAGTATGTCCAACAGAAATACACAGGAGAGAGTGACCCCAGATCACACATTCAGACATGTGAGCAGAATTGGTCGGACATTCCCGAGGCTGAATGGGTTCACCGATTCATTCATACTTTGGATATAGTTCCAAGGAACTGGTATACAGAGACTGAACTGTGCAAGGGAACAACTACATGGCCACTTATGATAGACAGCTTCCTACTCACCTTCGCTTTTGAATCTGAGTATCCAAGTGTTGATCAGGCCCTACAAGTAATAAAGAGTAAGATATTTGAGGATTGTACCATATCGGTGTTAGCTCAACCTGAGTGGGCTATCCAGCTAAAAGAGGCATTAGAGTGTTATAATTTTTCATCAGAACCAGAGGAGGAGGATGAGGATCCTTGTGACACTAACATTCCGGAGTCAGAAGGCACTCGCGATGTTGAGGGACCACAGTTAGAAATTCCAGCAATCACAAAGCCCATCAAGATTAAAAAGATCAATATTGGCACAGACACAGAACCTAAGTTTGCCTCTATTGGAGACTATTGGAACGATGAAACTGTCAGACAGATTGCAGACTTGTTACATGACTATCAGGACCTATTTCCCACCAAGTTCACAGAGATGAAGAGAATAGTTGGAGACCTGGGAGTCATGAGGATACCATTGAAGGAGGATGCTAGACCAGTGAAACAGCGTTCGTATAGATTAAATCCGCGATATAAAGAAAAAGTAAAGGATGAGATCGATAAGATGCTAGCAGCAGGCATCATTGAGCCAGTAGAAGAAAGCGAATGGGTTAGCCCCATGGTCGTACAAGAGAAGAGAACCAAAGGAGACATCAGGATCTGTGTCGATCTGCGCAAGCTCAACGATGCATCGCTCCATGATCCATTTCCGACACCGTTCACTGATGATATATTAGACAACGTGGGAGGACAGGAGGTCTACTCCTTCACTGATGGCTTTTCAGGCTACCATCATATCAGAATACACCCAGAAGACCGATCTAAGACCACCTTTGCAACAGAATGGGGCTCGTTCCAGTATACGGTAATGCCCTTTGGTCTTAAGAATGCACCAGCTATATTTTCTAGAGTAGTAGTTGCTGTATTTAAAGAATACATCCATAAATTCCTAGAAGTATATTTTGATGATTGGACTGTATTTGGATTAATTAACAAGCACATAGGAGATCTAAGACTGATGTTAGAGAAATGTAGGTAGTACCAGATTTCTCTAAACTTGAAGAAATGTATATTTTGTGTGCCATTTGGTATTTTGTTGGGTCATATTGTTTGCAGACAAGGCTTGATGGTAGATCCCGCAAAGATTGCCATCATTGTAAATCTTCCAGCACCCAACTCAGTCAAGCAACTGAGGACAATATTTGGTCATACCAGGTATTACAGAAAGTTCATCAAGGGCTACGCAAAGATTACAGCACCAATGGAGAAATTGCTAAAGAAAGATGTAAAATTCCTATGGAATGAGGAATGTCAGCAGAGTCTAGACACGCTTAAAGAAAAGATGGTTACAGCACCCATCCTAGTATTTCCAGACTAGACTAAGCCATTTCATGTACATGTGGATGCATCTGGCATCGCACTAGGGGTTGTCTTAATGCAACCAGGAGAAGGGGATATTGATCATCCTATCTCATACTCCAGTAGAAAGCTATCGACGGTAGAAAAGAACTACACCACAATAGAAAGAGAAGGCCTAGCTATGGTGTATGCGCTGTAGAAGTTCAGGCACTACCTATTGGGTGCCTCGTTCAAGATGTTTACTGACCATTCCACATTGAAGTATCTGGTCAATAAGCCAGTGTTAGGGGGGAGAATCTGCAGATGGTTACTCCTCTTTCAGGAGTATGATTTTGAAATCATTGTTAAACCAGGAAGATTGAATGTCGGACCCGATCATCTGTCGCAGATAGACTTAGGAGAAGAGCCAAGTAACCTAGAGGAAAATTTTCCAGATGCGCAGTTGTTTTCTATCCAGATTGCAGACGACTACTATGCTGATATTATTCACTTTCTCACTACAGGATTGGCACCTGATGAGTTTACTAAGCAGCAAAAGAAGCAGTTGGTTGTTAAAGCAGCAGATTTCACCCTGATCGTAGGACACCTATACAAGTTAGGACCGGATGAAGTTTTGCGCAGATGTGTGGTGCTGCATGAAAAAGATGCTATTATCAGAGAGGCACATTCAGGAACCGTAGGAGGTCATTTCGCAGGAAAGCCGACTGCGCAGAAAATACTAGAGGTGGGATTATGGTGGCCTACGTTGCATAAGGACACCAAGGACTTTTGCAGATGCTGTGATATCTGCCAAAGGGTAGGAAAACCCTCGCGACGCGATGAAATGCTGCTACGACCGCAGGTTACACTACGCGCATTCGACAAGTGGGCTATATACTTCGTGGGTCCTATCAACCCACCAGGAAAGCGCACTGGCGTGAGATATATTATCACTGGAACAGAGTACCTCACCAGATGGGCGGAGGCCAAAGCAGTAAGAAATTGTGATGCTGCTACAGCCACACAGTTCCTTTTTGAGAACATCATCAGTAGATTTGGCTGCCCCGTAATTTTGATGAGCAATCAAGGCACGCATTTCTTGAACCGCACCATTGAGGCCTTGAGAAAAGAATTCCAGATTCAGCACCATAAGAGCACTCCCTACCACCCACAGGCTAACGGTACGGTGGAGGCCTTCAATAAGATTTTAGAAAATGCTCTTACTGAGATCTGCAATAGCCAAAGGAATGATTGGGACCTCATAGTTAACACTGTATTATGGGCATATAGGACCACATGCAAGAAACTTACAGGACACACACCTTTCAGCTTGGTGTATGGAAAGGAGGCTGTTATGCCTATGGACTATATTCTTCCCAGTTTAAGAATTGCTCAGATCACTGGGATGACTAATACAGACATAGTGGAGGAAAGGCTAGCATAGCTGCTTGCCTTAGAGGAAGACAGATTCATCGCTGGAGTCCATCAGAAAGTGCAGAAGGCACGAGAAAAAGCTTGGCATGACAGACACATTAAGAGTAAGAATTTCCAGATTGGAGACCTAGTACTCCTCTATGACAGTAAATTCATTAAGTTTCTAGGGAATTTCAAGATGCATTGGCTGGGGCCATATCAGATACAGCAAGTTACAGAGGGAGGTGCTATTCAGCTCAGCCAGCTGAATGGGGAGCTTCTTCCCACATTGATTAATGGCAGTAGGCTTAAGCTCTATAGTCATAGCCACCCCACCTCTCAGCCCTAGCTTATCCAGTTTATGGTGGTGCAGATATCTAGTGTAGTTGAAAGGAGGCATCGCACCGAGAACTAGCCTACACCGGTAGGTATTATAAGTATGAGGAATCGCATAAGGTCGGTTCATTTTGCGCAAGTCAATAGTGGCTTGTGGGAAAAAAAGAAAAAAAACAAAACAAAATGCTTGTTTGTTTACGCAGGTGATGCGGTGTTTCAGCGCAACAATGCAATGTTTCCCCATGCCACGTATCCAGTTTTGCAACCAACAGAGGGCCAGTCAAGTCTCCTTCTAACAGGAAGTTAATGAGGAAATGACCGGTATACCTTACCGTAGATTTGGCAGCAGCATGATTAAGTTTCCATATTTGGCAAATATTCGATGAGACCGACGTCTGTACACACACGCTTCGAGGGAAATGTGATAGGATTTCAGCATTTATTGAGGATCAGATGATGGGTGTGGCCTCGTCCATGTAATCATTACGACCGACCGGTTTAGTCTATATGACCATTGCGTCTGGGATTGTTGCCTTCAGCATAAAAGCAGAAATTCATCTTTCGAGAGGGTTACACTTGCAAAAACCTGAGAGCTATAGAGTAAGCTATTAAGAGTTCCCTGTGAAGAGTTCACCGCATTACAGAGTGCTGTGATTCCTAGAGCTCGAAGCCATTGCACGCCTAGGATATTCCACCAAGTGGGTTCTGCCCGAGGAGGAACCTTTAGAAGACATGCTGAGACACTTCGACCCTGGTGGCCGTATGTCCGTTATGACGACGCCACCCAGGGTTGTGAAATTAGGAATATCACAGGTAAGACAATTTCCAAGGATGAGGAATCAAGCGTAGGATGTAGAAGATGTCATCAAAATCTCTTCTAAGGAGAAGAAGAAAGCCGAGCCGATCACTAAAGATAAGAAAGTAGAGAAGAAGAATGATGAGAAGAAATCTCCTGTGAGGAAGAAAGTAAAAATGAAGAAAAGACGGCAACGTGAGAAGGCCACCGACCTATTTGATCAACTAAGAGAAGAACAAGAGATTGCTGAGGCAAAGAAGTGAAAATTTGGTGATCAGAGGCAGCGTGAATACCTGGAGCGAATTGCTAAGAAGGAAAGTGAAAGAGGACAGCAAACCCAGCAAATGGTAGAATTCTAGCATGCAGACAAAGGATTGTTCTCGGAATGGAATTCATGGTTTGTATCTCTTTCACATAGAGGGCTCCAGGCCGAGCGGCATGTTTTGAGAAGCCTGGAAGATACAGAATTATATCTTCCTTATAGCACGAGCTCTAACCCAGATAGAGAGGAGTTCTCGTGATACCAGGGATTTGAATCCTTATGGTAGGCACAGCGACAGCAGGTCTTGCAGTGGCAAGACTGTGAGCATAACAATAAGGAAAGCTAAGAGAGACCTACGAACTAAGTTAACAGAAGACACCAGTATTAGTCAAGCTTTGCTTGACTCAGCACGAGAACGTGTCGAAGTGATGCAGAAGGAAGTCGCAGGACTTCGCGACAAGTTGCAACGGACTTCACAGGAAGCCAAGGAGAAGCTACAGCAGGAGAAGCCTGCTGGTAGTGGCTCGGGGGTGAGCCACAAGTAAGTGTTAGGGGACTGTTGGAGTAGGGTCCCACAGCTATAGAAGAAGCTGCTATTTTGACAGGTAGACAGTTTTGGCGGAGATATAAAAGGTAGAGCTACGACACCGTAGCAGGTTTCTAGCTACATATCAGAGCCGGAAACCGTGACCATAGAAGACAGAGAAGTCAAGGAAGACGACGGTACCTAAGCGGCCGAGAAGAGAGAGCTCACCCACTGCATTGAAGGCAGCGGCGGACGATAGGAGGGATCAACTACCCTCATAAAGGAAAAGGAGCAATGAGGCCGAGGTATTGAAGACAAAGGATAGCCAGGGAAGCAGCGCCACTACCCATGGTCAGCGCTGGGAAGCATGGAATACTGCAGGAAGCTGTGGTGAAGGGAAGTGGTGCATAGTACCCATGGTCAGTGCTAGGAAGCATGGAAGACTGTAGAGAGCTATGGTGTGACGGATAGCGGCTACCTCAAAGTACAGATACGCTGACTGTCACTAGTTAGGGTTTGGGTTACTGTTGGGACAGGCCCACAGTGTTGTAATGGTGAGACCTTCGGGATGCCTATAAAGGGATGTAGTTTGTATTGTAAAAGGTTGGCATTTTGGGCATTTTAGGCCATCCAACTAGTAAGATCATCAGTAGTCTATTAGCTTACTGTTATTTTGTATTGTAACAATCCGCAGGGATTGACAGAGAGGGAAGAGTATATTGTAAGAGAGACAATGTAGAGATAGAGAAGAGATCTAAGAGAGAAGGGCTCCAGGCTGTGTGTGGAGTTACCCAGAATATCTCAAGCTGCATATAC
>LPNX010294890.1:0-41354 GCA_001517045.1 Pseudotsuga menziesii | reverse complement strand
AATAGAAACACAGTTCTGTGGACGTAACTTCCATCCTGGAGGTGAACCACGTTAAAATCAAGTGTTATGCGATTGATTCATGTGTTGTGTTTATTTGTTGCATCTATTAAGTTATTATGTGAGCCTTGTTTACAGTTGAATGTATGTATACGTTATTCAGTTCACAGCAATATAGAAGGATAGACATAAGTTGAAGTCTTTGGCATGTTGTATGTGGGTTCATTTAAGCTTTGCTTGAAGCAGTCACTAGTCGCAGTGTTAAACAATCTGGTATGTTGAGTCTTGCAAGTTGACACAAACAATGCTAAGTGCACTGAGCCGTGGGAGTAGGATATCGCAGGGAAGCGATACCGCACCGGCAGAGGAGCTGCGGTGTGCGGTACCGTAGGTTGAGGACTTAGCATTGGGGATAAAGTTACGTGTCACCTGGTGCGCGGTGATGCGATAAGGCTGGAGTCATCGCAAGTCAGTGGAAGTTGCACGCAATGCGGAGAGGGACCACACGACAGGAAAAGAGTGACCTCGTGGATAGAAGAGCTGCGAGACGAGGAAATCGCGCGATGCGAGCAGAAGGGTCGTGTGAGGTGCAGAGAGAGAGAGGCCCCGCAGCTAGCAGAGCTGCGAGTCACAAGTATTATTCCACAGAACCTGGTCCAAGACGCTTGAGTCCTTGGCCAACCCATTAGAATCACTTCAGGTGAGACTTCAGGCCGCTTCACGGTATGTCGCCGAAAGGGCCAGTGAGCTAGGGGTGTTTTTGGTTAAATACAGTAAACCCAGGTCTTCCCATGATAGCCAACAGGCATACATGCTTAAAGGTATTGATTTATTTCTAATATTAATTCCTAGATGATGTGCTGGTTTCGATGGGAATAGACTCGTCAAAGGGGGGCCACAATTTTTCCCCCTGTCATCGACATGAAGCTGGAACAAAAGTAGCTTGAAGTGATTTTGATTATGGAACAACCATGGTACTAACTCAAATATGATCGACTCAAAGGAAGGTAAGGTAACTGCAGAGGTTGATTATGATAGAAGACTCCCCTTGAACATTGAACAACACAACAAGTGACTTGGTAGAATTGACTCAACAAGGTAGAGACCAGACATAATGAAAAGATGATACATTCTTTGGATGACTCAATGGAGAAAATTGACTCATGAAAGTGGATCGACTCGAGGACAAGTTGATTTCCCAATTGTTTGAATGAAATGTAGACATGTGCCATGTTTAAGGGTAACTTATAAGCATCCATTAATACAAATAAAAAATGTTTTCCCTTTCCCTTAATTTCCCCATCATGATGGATGAGTACCTATTTTATTTTTAACGATATTGGAAAGGGTAACAAATGCTCGATATAGCACATTCCAGGATGAGTCCAATATTACATATTTTATGAACTTGAGAAAGGAGGGGTTCAACACTAGAAAAGGGTCTTTCAGCATTTGATTTTTTACAAGTTCAAAGAAGGTAAGCTCAGTGTCGTTTCATGTTTAGAGATTTTGAAATGACTAAAGAACATTCCAAGGTGGACTTTTTCATAAATTTAGTCCCCGAGGTCCAAAAAAATGTAAAATGATACCTAGGAGAACTCTTCTAGTTACGATGAACTAGAGTGTACATTTTTTTGTAAATGAGCCTAAACGGTCTGAAAAAAGGGGTAAATTATCATCACATATATGACCTTTCAAATACTTTCACAAGTGTGAAAGAAAGAAGTTTACTTGGTGACCTTTTCTTATTTAGAGAGTCTGAAAAGAGCTTAAAGACAACTACGGGGGTTCCTTTTTCATATAGATTGTACGAGTCTGAAAAAGTGATAAAATTATACTCAACACCTTTTCTCTTAGTTTTTAACGAGAACAACCATGGAAAGTTGCTCGGAAGCTTTTTCATTTTGAAAAGGAGCACAAAAAAGTCAAAAAGAAACTTCTCCATAGCAAAAAAACGTCCAATTTGTCCTGAAATATCCAAAAAAATGCATTAGAATCCTTTCACATTCAAAACATTAGTAAATAGGGTAACAAAAAAAATATTTAAATAATTGAAAGTCGTTTTTCAATTTTTTATCCAAAAAATAATAAAAACACCAAAAAGTAAAAAAAATTTACCATTTGGTTTTTTACCATTGAAAAAGTTCTTTTGACTTTTGCTACAGATATTGTGGGAGCTCTGGTCATCCATTCAGTAATTCATCGGATCCAAGTAAACATCCTTCCCCTCCTCTTCAATCTCATGGTGGAAAATCAAGCTTTAATTAGGTTTTTTTATGAGTTTTGGGCTGGTTTTTTGGGATTTAAGAGCGTGCCCTAGGTGATGCTCTTCTCCCCTTCGAGAAGTGTGTCGATGCACCCATCGAAAGGGAAAAGAGTGTCATCCACACTTTGTGTAATAATGGCAAGTGCGTCGACGCTCTATTCATATAGGGAAAGAGCCTCAGTGACCCCAAAAGCCCAAAATCATAGTTTTAAGCTAAAACTTGAAATTATTTTTGTAAGGAATGCTTCTAATGGTTTTTTTGGTTGCATTCCATAGGTTTTCAAAAACAAAATGGTCATTTGGAAAGAGAGATAACAAGAATTATATGACTCCCTAGCCACCAATGATCCGAACACCATGTTGGAGTTAAGAGAATGTGGAATCCTGAAATTATTCCTGATCCCAAGTATGGTCGCTGATTTTGTTAGCAGAAAAATTTGTTAGTGTGGACAAGAAATGTTTCCCTAGTCTAAATGGTTTATATCTAGAACACAATGAGTACAACAATGCAACCTTTTCCTGGATTATTAAATTACTTGAATGTGAAGCTTTTATACCTCTTCCTGAAGATGATTCTTGCATTATTGATGCTTTTGCAATTCAATTGTGAATAAGAGACACATACAAAAGATACAAGAATAAAAGAAACAAGATAAATTAATGAATATATACTAATGATTAAGGAGAAAAGAAATAAACAACATGAATAACATTGCACATACACATTATTTATGGGAAAGGAAAAACACATTTGTATTAATGAAAATGAGGAAAGAATTACAACCGAAGACTTGATGTTAGGGCTTCTCCCTACAAGCCTTTCACTCTCAAAATATACAATCCTTTCACTCTAAAAATCCAAGCTATTTTCCTATCACTCCTAGAATAATTTCAATAGCATAAAGGTGCTTTTCTGGTCCTCCCTCATTCATGAAGGTAAGCTTGCTTATATATTCTAAAAGAAGATCAAATGGGATAAAAAAAGGTTGAGATTTTGTTGGAGGAAGGTGAGGGATCATCCCTAGAGGTTAGGGGATTGACTACCACCTAATATGATCAGTTGGGCTAATCCTCCATGAGGGATTTCTTCTAGAAGGCTCTCAAAAACTCTATTTTTTATTTTTGTGAGCGATGACGCTCTTTGCATACTAGAAACAAGCGTCAAGAATGGTCGATGCTCATTACCCAAAGGAAAGGAATGTCACCGACACCTTTGGTCTACTAGAAACCAATGTCATCCTTGGATGATGCCTTATTTCAAGTGGCAAGGTGTGTCAGAGCTCCTAGAAATGAACTTCTACTAAGGAATAATTCCTCCAAAAAGTCTTTTTCCATATGAACTTCGGGGATCCAAGAAGAGTGACAATATTTTGGTGTAACAATGTCAAATGTGTTTCCCTCGCTCCCCTTGCTATGATTTTTATTTCGTGATTTTTAGAGTCCATTTTGTAATCAATGAACACCTTGCATAATGAAACACATAAATTATTACAAACATTACACAATAAGTAAAAATTTCATGTATAATTGTTATATTCCAAACAAATGGTGCAAACATTATAAAAATTTCACACCAATGCGCCTTATATGATATAACACATTAGCGTTTATTGTATGTATAATATGCATCGCCAATGGTTTTTATAATTCTTAAATAACACTAATTTAAATGATACATTATCAAAATATACACACGCTTGTGCTTATGAACTGTTATATGTGCATCGTTTAATTTCCTAGCATTTTTTTGTCATTCAAAACCAATGCGCATTATAAGTAATGCACACTGATGCATCTTTGTTGTAAATGCACATTGAAAATGGTGTAAGTGTTTTTTTTTAAATCCTGACAAGGACAGTTTGGACAGGTCGGCTTCGAAGTGAAACACATTATGATCTTAGTCCAAGAGTGACCCAAAGCCCCATATACTAATATATATAACCAAGAAGTTTAAAATGCTAAAAATAAAATCTTATTATGAAAAATAAAAATAAATAGAAAATAAAAGGAAAACAAGAATATCCCTAGGGTTTGCAGTGATGGAGGTAAATATGAGGGAAGAAGAACACAAGGACTTATAGCTTTGAAGGTAACTCTTATATTCTCTATTTTCTTCCAAAAAATTATAAAATTTATGCAATTCTTTTATTCTATTAAAGCAAAACTTACTTGAAAGGTCTCCTTTGTAGAATTGTATGTATCTACGGTGATCCCTTACAAAATTTCTCTTTAAATAAATATGCCTCTCTAAATTCTTCCTCTCTAAACCTCTCTTGCATAAGTCAGTCCTCAAAGTATTAACCAAAAAAAGTTTAGGGATTAGGGTTTTCTTTTATTTATAAGCTCACGGTCTTAAAATTAAATACCCTCTCTTTTTTCATTTGATATTTCATCCCATTGATGATAACTGCACATATACTTTTTTTAAATTGTAAATTTCGGTGTGCAACTCAAACACATAGTGCACTTGTGCGCTTGAATCATACAAGTGCATCGTATAAACCGTAGTAAAATTGAACATTTACATTTACATAATTTTGTTCGAGATAACAATGCATTTAGTTGATGTAGTGCATCAGTGTGTATGACTGACATAAGCACATCGATGACACAACAAGACAAAAAACTAGAAGTGTAAACTTCCAAAATTAATACTTTGTGGAGGTTCTTGCATAGGTTTTATTTGGTGCACATATATAACCGATGCATCGTTGTGTCTCTTATATTAGGTCAAACCGATGAACCTTTAAATATTTAAGACATGTATTTTGTTAAGAATGAAGACATGTATTGGTTGTATTTTCAATCAACTACAGGGAAAAAAAAGACTAGCAAATCAAATGGTTGATTCTTCAAATTCCAACTCATTCCATATCGTTCAAAGTTCAAGTTCTCTATTTCCGTCACTAGTAAGTGAATATTTATTTATATTTTTATTATATATTTGAATTTATGTTGTATTTTCATGTGCATTTTAATAATTGTGCATTGACTTTTGTAGGGCCTTGATTTCGGATCAAGTTTGGATGCACATGATATTCCACCTCTCCCAAAAACCAGCAAGGTATTATTCAGAGAAAAATACCATAGATATATGATATATGAAAATGGAAGGAAACTTTACCCTTCCAACTATAACATGCCACCATCCAATAACCATCCTAGACCAATGGTACTACACCATGGATCAGATCTATTTTATGACAACCCAGTAGTATGTGGTTTTTCAAAATGTAAATGGTTGAAAGTGAACCCTAGGTATGTCACATTGTTCCATTATATTAATTACTGACTACCCAATTTTGACAGTCTAATACCCCCCACTACGGTTAATGATCCAATAGGTGAAATAGAAAGGACATGTAGGAACACTTCCATGTGCTCGTTCTTTGAAACATCGGAATCCAAATCAACCATGTTTCATACTAAATTCACCAACTCGTATCCTTTTATTGAGTCAATAGACAGTTATAGTGATCCAATGTATGGTATCAATACTACCCAAAACATCTCTACAAGGAGATCCTAAAATTTGTATGATCTAAGAGAAAAATTGTCCAAGTACAAACAAATGTTGGTTTAATTGTTACAGGGTAGAGATGACTTCTCTGTTTCCATCCATATACAAAGTGAGTATCAAACCAGCTACAATTGTGTTGTGTATGGTGTTTGGTCGTCTTCCCTACATGTGCCTAATGTTGGGGTTGAATTCTCCTATTGTGGTAATAGTTACATGATCATAAATTCTAAAATAGATGTTGCAAATCTTCGATCGTTGTCCTTTCACGTGTTTGTTCCTCCCAAACAGTCAATAGCACTTATTCCATTTTGTGGTCCTCTTTATAGTCAATATGATTACATGAATTTTGTCAAATACAAACATATTATTTCTATGTATAGTATATTCATGAATGGTTGTGATGTTGATGTTTCTTCATGCTTTTAGAATCACGCAACATTATGTATGCATTCTCCTAGAGAGATCATGAGAAGTGGACAATGGTTGGTAGAGGATGACCCTGGTGTAGCCTTTATTAGACATTAGAAGTGACTAAGAGTAAATAAGGATCTATATGTTAACTTTTATACAAAGTGCTTTGAGAAGGAATTTAGAGGTCACATTGCATTCTCTGAGGAGTGATCTATTATATAGTAGAGTGAGTTGAGTTTCTTATTTAATAGGGGATTCTATCCCCTTATTGAATTACAATTATAATCTAATGTTGAACTTGAAATAGGCTCAAAAAAGTGTCTCAGAGTTCTTAGAGTGGGGTCCAATCAACATTAGATATCTATGGATGAATTTGATCTGCATGTGAGGAGATGAACATCAACGAGTATACATTTTCTATGATGAAGAAAGAACCAATAAGGAAAGACAAACCATTGAAGAAGTCCCAAAATAAAATGAATACATGAATGCAATTTGTCTTAAAGATAAATAAAATATGATCAAAACTAGTAAGTCAGCCCCAATGAAAGTGTACAAGTCAGACACATTGAAAAAAAGTCAAATAAATTGAAGAATATAAATACAGTGCTCTCACACTTCATTTTGGGCATTCACAACACACATATTATCTCTCTCTTAGTGTGCAATTTCATCCAAACATAGAAATAAGATAAAGGAGTAATTTTTTGGGTTTCATATTGTATTTGAAGACTTGCTACCCTTGTTAGGATTTCTTGTGAAGGAGGGGAAAACTCTCTTATGCTAGGGTTCATCTTCATGATCGATATTGTACTTGAATTAGATTGATTTTTTATTTGTTTTTCTAAGAAAATTTTGTTGGGTTTTCTCCCTATTGGGTTTCCCAGGGTAAAATATGTGTGTCTCTTGTGCATGGCATTCTTTCATTGATCCTTGATTTATTTCTGTTGCAAGTGAATGTTGAAAATTTCAGTATGCAATGGTGCAATGATCAAAGTGGGATGAAAATCATCAAACATAATTATAAATATTTTAAAATTGTACTGCTAAGTTAAAACTCAACACATGCTTCGAGAAAGTTTAACCTGAGGAAACTATTATATATCAATGGTCATCCATGCACTCATGAGAACATTGTAGGGTTCATAAATAGTTGTAGGTTCTCATTGTTTAGTGTAAATTGTTAATTTCAGGAACATTCCAATGACAACGAGTTATATATGAAAATGATGTTAAATTTGTGAACCATTGATCTATAGGAAAATGAGAGAAATTGAGAAGTAGAATTATGCAGTGGAATATCAAAGACAATGTACACCGAACAAGACAAATTTGAGACAAATATGATAATAATTGATCAGTTAATTACAACATTAATTTGTACTCATTAATCAGTAATACAATGGTGCTACATTACATAGAATTTGAATTCCATGGATAGGATTCGAATCTACCAACTCAAACTGACTAAGTAGGTAACTCTGAGTGTCTAAATCATTGTTGGAGGCTCACTAGTCTAACTCCAAATGAATAAATCAGTCTACAATCAGTTAACTGGTGAGGTAGGTGGGAAAAGGCACCACTCTCACTTCATGCATGCATAATTCATGTTAGGCTAATTGAAAGTGATCAAACTGATTGTAACTGGAGGTTGACTCAGCATAATTGCTTGCCAACCAAAACCAACTGATGGAGGTTGATGGTGGGACTCAGAGTGGGATCTTATAATGTAGGGATTGGCACCGATGGAAGCAATGGCACTGATGGCACCAGTGGCACCGATGGAACCGGTGGCACCAATGGCACCAATGGAACCAGTGGCACCAATGGAATCGGTGGCACCAAAAGTCTAGTAAGGTGATAAATGACCTCCTAAGCTACGAAATATGACAAAATAGACTATATTGGACAAAGGAGGATTATTAATCCCAACACCCCCCCTTAATCCTAACGTTGGACAACTTGGGCCCTAGAAACTAGGACAAAAGTCACCCATACAATCTAAATGACATAAAATAAACTGCTTAATAAAATAAGGAAAATGGGGAAAACCTAATGGGAAATACCCCCCTCAAAATAAGCAGGAATCAGGAAACAAGTTGTACTACTTAAGAGAAAATTTTCTCTTTGAGCAAAAACTTGTGAAAAAATTGCTGCAATTTGCAACTCTATGGAGTAGCCATGCAATATCATGGTTCTTTTGTGTATCAACATCCTAGGAGTGTGCATGTGAACCTTTCCATCTTCTTCTGATCTGTTGAATGTTGCTTTTGCCTCTTCTTTCTAGAGGAGGAATTGAATGATCCATTTTGTTCTTCAGTAGGCCAAATTATGGATCATTCCCTATCATCAAGTAGCATCTTTGTGGAAGTTTGTTACACCACTCTGTAGGTAGCGAAGTTGTGGGAGAGAGTGCAACATGTTCATTTATTTAAATTATTATGCCATTTATCTACAGGAAATGAGTGCAATTGAATTGTAATATTGTGCGGTGGAATGGAATGAAAAATACATATTGAACAAGACAAATTTCATAGAAAAATGATAAGAATTGCTCAGTAAAATTACAGTATTATCTTCTTTAATTCCAGCAGTACACAATTGTTATAGCTGATTTTACCACACTTGGTAGATCACATATTTATGGCCTTCCATGTCCCTCTGCAGACTCCTTGGACCCCCTTTGCTCAATTTATACTTTTATGTCATGAGAAATTCCCCAAAAAACACATGTTTATGTATACGCAACTTTTAAAGCAATATCTGCGTGTACATGCATATTTTGAGCCAATACCCGTGTACATCGGGAAATGTGCATGAAGACAAAATTTATTGGAGTTTTCCTTATAGAATCCTCAATAAATTGACTCTTGGCCTTCCATATGACTTAAGAAGGCTCAGACTCGATCCTCTATTGCCCATTTAGAGGGTCATATATTGAGGCTCTTTGATGCATTAAAGGAGGAGAATTTGGAGAGAAAGGAAACTATAGCTCATTGTTGCCTCACTTGTTTATGCTTGAGTCTACATCCCTTTGTCCCTTTGGAGCACACAGTGATGATATTCCCATGATTGCCTTGTATTTGTAAGTTTTACATTATGATGAAGGATTGAAGTGGTAGAGGCCCAGGTGGAGGACTCGGTTTCTCCCGTTTGAAGAAGTGCCGACAAATTTTGTCACTATCCAATCTCTGTTTTTATTAAGAGAAATATCCATTTCCTATCCAATACATGTACATAAATATGAATATTGTATCCATGGATGTAGTTATTTTTCTTATACGTGATGGTTTATATATGCTAGAGTAGGCCTAACACCTTGATATATAGCATGCTTGTTTTATTTGTTGTTGTTGAGAGCGAATTGTGATTGCAAGCGTGTTGGAAAAGCTCAATTGGAATCTACATCAACCATCTGGAATAAGGTACGCTTGATATCCCTTAGTGTTAGATGTCTTTATTTCTCTTGAATATTGGAATGGATTGATTTTTGGTGTCATTCAATCTGTTGTGGTATACCCCAAGCCATAGGAAGTTTCTCTCTGTAACAGAATTCGTGACTCCACTGGGGAGGTTCCTTGTTTTTCTTTGGGGATTAGGTGCACAATGTGCTTGAATTGCTCTCTATTCTCTAAGTTTCTATGTCAGGTCCATAAGTGTGTTTTCCCATTAGTATCATGTTGACTTAATTTTGTTCTTATCTTATCATTTTTCCCCCTCTTTCTTCCTATACGCGAGTTTTTGCTTCACAGCTGTGTATACACACAGGTTTTTCCTAAATAGTTGCGTATACATGTAGGTTTTCTGTGAACAGTCATGTATGCCTCTATTTTGAGTTTGATTTGGATGATTGAGATTTGTTGGGTGAATTTTGAATGTTTTTGAGTCTTCCTGGGTACTGTTGGTGTCTGTATACTACCTTTGTTTCTGACCAGAGACCTCTTTCATTTGTTTTTTTTAATTAGATGTTGTTATTGTCATCTTATTTACTTTTTTTGTATTAGTGCATTAGATTTTTTTTATCTGAGTACCTTGTTTGGATGCTCTCTGAGAGTTGTTGCAGGGTTTGAGAGTTGTAGAGTCTTTTGTTACTTTTACATATCATTTACTTTGAAAATACAAAAATATTTTATTTTTGGCATATTTGTGCATTTTTGCATTTTGGATTTGCATGGTACTTGCATTAGGTTTTCTTACTGAATTTATAGTTAGGTTTTCATATAAGAATGGTTGCATTGTCATTTGAAGGAAAAATATGCATCTCATGAGGTGGCATACCCTGTTTTCTCATTTAAAGACAAAATTGCACTTGGCATTGTTTGTTACGTGTGCACATTTACTTTCACTACTGAGTCATAACATCATTGGTTGCACAATCAATTCATTTGAGTAATCACAGCCCCTAAAATCAATGCTTAATTTGAAATTAATTACACATTTTTATTTGATAGGGTACATCAACAATCTTAGGTTTTAGAGTCTTGAAATAGTTCATTGTGAGTAAATTCTCCAAGACTACTAAACAAAACAAGTAGGTGTCTTTCTAGGTGAGAGAGTGAAATCCTTGGTATAATTAGTCTTCTTAGGAGGCTCCTCTTACACATGAGTTAAGCACAAGGCAGCATACACAATTGTGGTTGGGATAGCCCCTGGCCACTTTTTGTTAGCATTGGAGATATTTATAGTATCTTATTCGTATTTGGGGGATTTTGAGGTACCGGTTGGTGCTTTCGAGCTTCGCGCTTTGTTACCATACCCATATGGTAGATCCCTCCTATGACTGTCCGCTCGATCATTGGTTATATTGGGGTGACCTTAGCTTCCTTACCTAGGTATCGCAGGGGGTACTTGTAGAGGTTATTCTGTGAGTGTCATGTCCAGGTAGGGGTCGGACATCACAGTCGCTTTATGCATTGAAGATGAGGGCCACTATCATTGGTTACATACATCTACTTGTAGTGTATGGGAGTCTCAATCCTCTCCTAGGAGAGACATACCTGTTGCATTCAGGAGCTCACTTATCCTCCCCTTGGCTTGCTTGCATTTTGGTTGTAGATTTTCTTAGGAGTGTGCTTTGTGTGCGTGAGACTGCTCTAGGTTTTCTAATTAGTTTGATTCTTTTTTATTTTTTTTGATTCATTGTGGATTCAGGAGCAGAATTTTGTTGTTCTCAATGCTTAGCGATTCTTCTACCTTCTATATCTCCTCCTCCTTCATGAAAGAGAGCCAGATAGTTTGAGCGAACTCACACTCATTTTTATTCACACACCAACCTCGCCATGAGTCATACATATGAGATCCCAAAGCACCCCCTTTCTCCACCCCTCGGGTTGGAGAATGTGCTTGATAGTGTATATGGGACTCCAGAAGAACCCAACCACTTTGAGGTTGGTACGTCATAAAATGTGCGATCACAATTTATAACTTATGTAAACACAAACCGTCGGTATTCTTCACATAGGTCGAGCAATGAGACTTATTTGATACCCTCTAGCACTGGCACATTTAAATTTGGCATGCAATACCTTTCAGAGATTGTTCCATCATTAAATGTCAGATCAGGTGTTGACCCTGGTGCTACGCATAGGGGAATTGCTATTCCTTTCTATGCAGATAGGTTTGGTGGTGGTCATCTTTCACCTTCCACTCCTACTATGGGAGAATATTCACACTCATTACCTAGGCCTAAAAATAGAGTCCCTATTAGTAGAAGTAACCCTATAAATGTGAAAAATGGAAGCACAATTTATATTCCATCCTATGCTCCATCATCTTCGGCACTTGTTCCTTCAAATGCGTTTCTAATTACAAATCCTCCCCATAATGCGCATGGCCCTTCGGGACAGAGTACTACAGCTAGCCATGGTTTTCTTGAGTTTTCCCACACCATAGTGTCACAAGAATTTGTGCCTCCTTATGTGTCAGCATGGTATGTACCACCTTATATACCACCTTAAGTACCACCATATGGGTCCGGGAATCAACCTACTTATCTGTCCTACAACTATGGATTTGTAGCACTCGAGTCTTAAGGTATTCTGAATTACAACATTCCCATGTACCCTTTTATGGGTCAAGCAGGAGGAGGCTATTATCCCACTGGCCAAGGACATGGTGTTTACAACAACCATACTTACATGAACCAGTCTTATTAGGGGGAATGGAACCAAATGGCACAACCTAGGCTCCCTTTCCTAGCGATGCTAAACTTGCATAACTTATCGAGATTGACCAATGATCTGGTATCTCATGATCCAACATGGTCGGTTGTTCTTGCCAAGATTCCTTCAAACATTCTGAAATGTGAAGGTAAGAGTGGTGAGTACCATGGAGAGCATGTTAGTACTTTCCACCTATGGTGCTCTTGTAATTCATTGAATCATGATTCTGTTCGGTTACGAATCCTTCAACGCGCCCTTACGGTTCCTACCGCAAAATGGTATATAGAGTTTCTTTGGGACACATATCGGACGTTCAATTACCAAGCCATGACCTTTCTCAATCACTTTTAGCTACCTGTGCGTTACGATGCCGATACTAAAATCTTGTCGACATTTCAGCAGGATAAAGCCACACATATTTCTGATCATATTCAAGATTAGCATAGATGAAAGTGTTTGATTAATGCTCACATTCCACTAGAGTTTCTTTTGGAGTGGTTCCTCAAGTCGT
Organism: Pseudotsuga menziesii; assembly: GCA_001517045.1. Classification (NCBI taxonomy): domain Eukaryota; kingdom Viridiplantae; phylum Streptophyta; class Pinopsida; order Pinales; family Pinaceae; genus Pseudotsuga; species Pseudotsuga menziesii. Next base: position 28,488 of record LPNX010294890.1, on the reverse strand, counting down.
TATTGCCATATATAGTGAAGTATGTTTCCACATACGAAGTGATGAATGAGGAACAAGCTATCTTTCGAGCTCAGCAACTAGACTTGATTTACACTCGGTATGGGCTCTTATATGATATTATTATGAACACATCGTGGTCCAATTTCGATCCTAAGTTCAAACCTGGCATTGTTGGCTCTGCGAGTACTAAACCTATAGACTCGATTACGAATCAAATGAAAATTTTGTCTATTAACCAGTTTATGTCAAGACAAGCTATGGCTTCATATCATCCCACTCAAATGGTGGATGTACATTCTATGCAATCATCGAACTAGAAAGGAAACTAGGAGCCCAGAAGGAATAAGAAAAAAGGAAGAAACAATTGTAAGGGTGGGAATAGGAATGAAAATTATAATGATGAAAAGAACGATAATAATGTTGGTGGGGACAAGAAGTCTAAACATAAGGTCAAGTCCCCTTGCAATATTTGTGGGGCATATCACCTCACTCACTTGTGGCCTCGTGTGGAAGATGCCTTGAAATTCATCACACAAAGCCCAGCTAGGTTGATGGATCCTTTACCACAAAATCAAAATATGAATTCGAGGACCATGGACTCTGGAATTTATTCTGGTGGGAATCAAAACCCGTCGAACACCATAAGTGGCCATGGATGCATCAACATGATGTCCATAAAGAATGTTGTGACGCAAGCTAAATAATATGGTTCGTTGAAACCTTACCTAGGGAAAGAACCTTCTCCACCTGAGACCCCTTTCAGTATTGATAAACCTAGTGACAAGCCTGAAGTTCCACCTCGCATTCATAAGGGAGTATTAAAGCATCCAGGGCACAATCCTAATTCTCGAGCTGCCTAGAACTATTCAATTGTTTAGGATTTGGACCAGACTCCTTGTGTGATGTCGGCCTTAAAAGTTCTTCAGACCTGCCCTACGCAGAGGAAAACCTTATTGTCTACCCTAGGGGTGGTTGATTCAAGCCCTTCCTTAGTGACTAAATTCAAAACCCATGAAGTCTAGCCTCCCTCGCCTTACTATATGTCTCTTTTAGTGCATGTAGATTGTATGAACAACACCATTAAATGCACAGTTATTGATGAAGGCGTTGCAGCTTCTGTGATGTCTTTAGCAAGTTGGAAGGTCTTACGTTCTCCTACAATGTCAAAATATGGAACCATGTTGACTACTTTTGATGGGATATCTTTTCGGCCGCATGGTATACTTCCTTCTCTTGAGGTCCAATTGGGAGGGAATACTGTGATGATCTAGGTTGAGGTGGTTGATGCTCCCCTTGACTATAACCTTTTACTGGGTCATAACTAGATTTATAATATGAAAGTGGTCATGTCATCCCTCTTCCAAGTGATTTGTTTTCCTTTTGAAGGGAGGATTGCTACAGTCGATCAGATATATTTTGATAATTCTGATACGCAAGCATCGTCGAGAGCTACGGTCCTAGTCATTGATAATTCTTAGATGAAAACTGAGAATGTTGGGGTGGGAATGTATCCGTCATTGATGGGAACTTTTATTTTTTCTACACCAATACTTACTACAGGTTCTAGTCCTAGTCGAGATTCGTCATCATTGAGTTCAGTTCCATTTCCTATTTCGCATTTGGAATATTCTTGGACTCTCCCTTCTCCAAGTACTTTGGATGAAGACCCTAGACCTACCAAGATGGAAATGTCATTATCTACAGCATTGGTTTCTTATCAAGCTAATCTTGGTCATGTTGTAGATCCTAGTCCTTCCTCTTCGCGGACGGAAGAGGAGGACCCTTATGCACTTCCTGCTTGGGTGGTTGCATCATCTCACTCGCATGACTGCTTTGATGATAATTTTCCAATGTATGAAGCTATTCTTGAAGTTATGTCTAGTGTAGAACAACCTTGGGGAGAGTTACATCATAGATCTTACTTTCTTCCTGAGCCTTGAATGTATGGACTGTGATTACTATAGGGCGATCCTTAACAAGAAAGTTGGTAGGCTCATGGTCCCACTAGGAACTCCTAGTAAGTATGTCAAAGGGAACATGGACAATTTGTCACCAACCATACCTATCAGCATTTCTTGAATTCTTGTAAAGATAGAAAATGTGTACATTGGGGCAGATTGTTCCCTCGATGAGATTGAAGCATACACCAAGCTCTTCAAATAATTTTGAGATGTTTTTGCTTGTTCGTATGAGGAAATGCCAGGGATAGACCCTCGTATTGTTGAACATGATATTAACACCTATCCGGATGTTAGACCTGTTCAAAAACCTTTGTGTGCAATGAATCCTAGGAAATCACCCGCTATTAAGGTAGAAATAGAGAAGTTGCTTAAGGTTGGCTTCATCTATCCCATTCCCTTGACTGAATGGGTGTCCTATCCCAGTCCTATCGATAAGAAACAAGGAACTATCCATGTATGCACTGATTTCAAAGACCTTAACTGAGCTTGTCCTAAGGATAAATTTCCCACACCCTTTATTTATCATATTTTGGATGAGTGTGTGGGAAGCAAAGTGTTCTTGTTTATGGATGGATTTTCAAGGTATAATCAGATTCGGATCAAACCTGAGGATCAACATAAAACGGCTTTCATTTTTCCTTGGGGTACGTTTGCATATTGAAAAATGTCTTTTGGCCTTAAAAACATCGGAGCTAATTTTCAATGGGATATGACCTTCGCTTTTCACAACCTTAAGCGCATAATTGAAGTGTATCTTGATGATTTAGTTGATCACTCTAGTTTGAGAATGGATCATCTTGGCCCTCTATTCTTGGTTTTTGAAAGATGTCGCCGATATCAAATCCGGTTAAATCCTCAAAAGTGCATCTTTCGCATGAGAGTAGTTCACTTACTAGGTTTTATCATTTCCAAGGAGGGCATTAGGGTCGACCCTTTAAAGGTTGAGGAAATACTTCAATTTTCTCCCACGCACAATATTAGACATCTTTAGAGTTTGCAAGGGATGGAAAACTTCTTGCGGAGATTCATTGTCAATTTTGCCAATTTGATTAAGGGTTTCCTGTGCTTATTGAATAAAGACATGCCTTTTATCTGGCATGTGCGAGCCCAGGAGTCTTTCGATGCATTAAATAAATCCTTGGCATCGGCCCCCATGCTTAGTCCACCCAACTACAACTTCTATTTCTTGTTATATGTGGCCGCATCTCAAGAGACGATTGGTATGGTCTTGGTTCAAGACGATGAGGAGCTTTAGAAACATGTCATCTATTATCTTAGCCGAAACCTCATTGATGCAAAAATTCATTATACTCATGTCTAGAAGCTAGCCCTAGCTACCGTCCATGCAGTCCAATGTTCGAGGCATTACATACTCCTTCACCAAAATTTGGTTGCGGCTCACATTAATCTATTTCAATTCTTCCTCACCAAGCAAATCATAGAGGGGAAGTACAATAAATGGATTGTTATTTTGCAAGAATTTGATCATCTTTTTTGTTTCGACAAAGTCGTAAAAATCATCGATTTTTGTGGAGCTCATATCAGACTTTCCTAGTTTGGATGAAGGGGAGATTCATGGAGACTCTTTCATTGATGAGCATATATTTCTCATTTGGACTATGGACCCATGGTATGGGGATATTATCATCTATTTGCAAACTTTGAAGGTTCATTCTCACCTCTCACGAGATGAGCATCGAAGTTTACGTCATGTAGCTAAGAATTAACTCATTATTGGTGACACTTTGTATCACTGTGGGGTTGATTCCATTTTGCATCGGTGCTCGAATCACGAAGAGGATGAAGGTGTGATGAATGATTTCCATGGAGGGGTGTGTGGAGTTCATTTATCTAGGATTTCTAGAGCCCAAAATATTTTGAGAGCAGGATATTTTTTGTCGTCTATATTTAAGGATTGTGTTAATCCAGTCAAGCGGTGCCACCCTTTCCAGGTGTTTCCATAGAATATGTGCTTGCATCCTGCCCTGTTACATCTAATTATCACCATTGGTCCCTTCACCAAGTGGGGGTTTGATTATATGGATTTCAACCCAGCTTCGTTTGGGGGGCATCATCATATCATGGTGGTTGTTGATTATTTCATGAAATGGGCAGAGGCTATGCCCACTATCAAAGACAACAGTGAGATAGCTGCACATTTTGTTTTCAATCAGATTATCACCCAATTTGGTGTCTTGAAGAATCTTTTCATTGACCATCGTAGGAACTTTCAAAACAATATGATGGTTGAGTTGTCTTCGAAGTTAGGATATAAGCAAGATCATTCCTCTTCTTACTATCCTCAAGTGAATGGACAAGTTGAAGCTATGAATAAATCCCTTAAGTCCACTCTCCAAAGAACCATCACGCAAATCAAGACCAATTGGAATATCATGTTATATCTTGCTTTGTGGGCCTACTGAACCATGGTTAAGACTGCCACCGGTTTTTCCCCATATCAGCTAGTGCATGGGGTGGAGTCGATTTTACCGATTGAAAGTGAAATCCCTTCTTTGAAGCTAGCCATGGAACTCTTTCCAGAAACTTTAGAATTAGAAGAACATCTAGTCCGCTTAAAGAAACTTGATGAGCAACGTCGAGATGCCTTAGTGGCTCTTAAGGTAAACAAGCATCGCATTAAATCCAATTATGATAAGTTTGTCTATCCTTGGAAGTTTAGTGTGTTAAAATATTGTAACTTCGAAGAATATTCTATATGTATCTTTTTGTGGTCCCCGATGGTCCTACCAGGAGAACCACTTGTATTACATTGTACCCCGATGCTCCTAATCGAAAGAACTAATAAGAGTCATGAGGTAGTACCCTCAAATTGTAAAGGTGGGTCATTAGCACCCCAGTGTGGTTACTTGAGCCTACATGTGTAACTCGATCCTACATGATTAACTCGAGCCTACATGACAGATGAGTTAACTTAAGTGAACAGATGAATATAAATAGAGGTGTAGCGCTCCTCATTTGGAACACACACTCTCACTTGTGTAGCGCATTAGTGGAGAGAGAGAAGTGGCTGGAGAAGGAGGAGGATCAGGCTTTGATCTCCTTGTTGGTTTTACCGTTTATCTTTTTGGGGCATCTATATTGAGCAATATTTTGCTGGGTTTTTCCCTTTATGGTTTTCCCAGGATAAATCTGTGTTGTTCTTGTGATTCTGTTTCTTTCAGTGATCCTGCGTATATGCTTTTGTTATGAAAATGAAATGAAATACTGATGTATTAGCTAAGCATATGAAAAGTTAACATGGTATCAGAGCTAACCTAAATAGGACAGATTTCACAAGATACAGAAGCTAGGGATTCTTAATTTTTGGTTCTCTCTCCACAATACATCAGCAAAAGAAGGCTAGGATGACTCTCCATTGAAGGGCGCATCTTTCTATCGAAGCAGAATTCGATTCGGAGCATTTTCAGTTTTCAATGCAGGAAATTAGGGCTTCTTGCAAAAGAAGAATTTTTGAGTGATCTTGGCATAGGATTTATCTCCTCATCAAAATCAAAGTTTAGAGACCTTGATCAATATTTTTGGTTGGGTGAAACTCCAAGAAAGTCAAACCCTAGTTTGACCCCGAGCTAGAAAAACCCTAAATACTAAAACTGCTAAGTTTTGGTACATTCAATATATCTCAATATTGGAGAAGGGTCAGGAGCTGAAAATTGCAAAGGCTGAAGATACAATTCGGTTGTACACTGTATCCAAAAATCTGCCTTAGATTCGCTATATTCTAGGATATATGATCCCTCCAAGTTAGGGTTCTAGCCTCTTCCATAATTCATCCCTAAACAGGACACCTGGGGAAAATTGCTATAGCTTGGGATACAGAGGTCCAAATGGAATTCCTAAAGATTTTCCAGCAAGCACACGGACTCTAATTTCTGTGGTCCAAATTTCAGAACCAAAAGATGAACCAATGACACGTGGCAGGCCGTACAACTTTGCTGTTCTAAACAGTCCTGTAACAGGTCACCTTGGGAAAAGGATCATAAATATCAATTTGTGAAACCAATCTGATGAAACCTATGGGGTTGAATCAGGGCCATGTGATTTTACCTTAGTGTTAAATTTCAGACATAAAGAAGTATTAATTTCAGAGATATCACAGAAACAGTGACAAGCATTTCTGTAGAAGAAATTGGAAAACTAGGGCTTCCTGTTCTGGGAGCTTCCCTCCATTCTTTTTAGAAAAGGAGTACATTGGACAGCTCCATTTGAAGAGATCTATCTTTCTATCCAATCAGATCTTAAATATTCCAAGTTTTGAAAATTATATTTTCTCGAACAAACCCTAAATCAGCCAGCTCCGGAGGCAGGACGGACACCTCAAATCGATAAGATCTAATCTTTTGCTATTTGCATTTGAAGTTCTCATTTCAAAGTGATCTATCACATCAGCTTGATGATAAGCTTGGTGAAGTTGAAAAATTCCAAGCATGGAAGTATTTTATCTCTCCAAAGAAAATGAATTGGACACCTTCATGAGTAGAGAGGTTCCAGTTCCAAAAGGAGATGAGGCTCAAAGCCTTACACAAGAAGAACTTGATCAAGGCCAAGAAGATCATTGTTGATTCAGTCACGGATCAACTTGTACCACAAGTTTATTCCCTGAAGACACCGAATATGTTTGATTCCTTGATCAAGCTATTTGAAGATAAGAACATAAATTAGAAGATGGCTTTGAGAAAACAGTTAAAGAATGTGAAGATCCAGAATGCAGAACATCTTGAAGCAGTAGAAGAAGAAGCAGAGAATGCAGAAGTGGTGATAGCCACCTTGAATGGTCTCCCAAGATCATAGAATTCATTCATTCGAGGAATGTGTGCCAGAAGGAAGTGATTACTTTCAGCAGACTCTAGGAAGAAGAAGAAGATCGACTCATAAGAAGAGAAGAAGAAGATGAGAGCAATTCAAGATCAAGCTCTCACCATTCAAAGAAGATCCCTCAAGGGATGAGGAATGTGAAGAACTCAATTCTTGAAGAACCTCTTATCCATATTATCATTTGGATAAGAAATGATGATGTCATGAATGAAGAAGATGATGAAGTAGAAGGATCAAGAAGGAATCTACCCATGAAATGAATAAAAGATAAGTATTCAATTGTCATTGCATGATATTGTTTTGTTATGTATTTGATTATCTTTAGTTGATGTGTTATGCATGATAGACTGTTTGCATTAATGACCATATACTACTTATATGCATGTGATCGGTAAGTATCTCATGGTGCTATACATCTCTCCATTGCTACTTATCTAGAATGAAACCTCTTTATTGACATATTGGATTAGTGCACAATCTAAATGATGTCATGGTAGAGATGGAAGGCATCTAGAAAGTTTCTGTGAGATATGGATGAATGTTGTATTGGCTAAATAGTTGCATGATGCATAATATTTTGTCCTTATGCATATGTTTTATGAAATAGTTCTTACCATGCAACTGGTGCATTTGAATTGTAGGAAAGGCCCTATACAACCTCCTACAAGAAAAGAAGGATGAGACTTGTTTCGAAGAACAAGTGATGATAATTCAATATTCACTCCAATAAACATGAATCTGAAGCTCTCAGGGTCAGAGACACCATGACGGAAGAAAGAGCTTCAGAGAGCGGTAGATCCACCTCAAAGGATGAAGACCACCATGGGTACGAGAGATAACTCAAGATGAAGAAAAGAATACTATGAAAGAAGCTATGATCAAAGAATAACAGTTGATCATGGGGAATGATGTATACGATATGATTTCGAGACATAAAGGGAAGTACATAGTGTCTATGGATCTACAGAAACAATTGTACAAAGCAAGGTTCATGATTTGCCTCTGAAAGAATAGACTATGACATAACATACTCTATTGACCAGACCTACTAGAAGTATATATCAAGCATAGAACCACCTACACAGAATGAAGAAGGAAGATGATACTCCACTTCAGGGGGAGTGACTACAGAAGATATTTGAGCTCGACATGGTACGGAATGATGGACAACTTCTTGAGGGATCAAAAATTTACCAAGATTAAAGTGGGTTCCAAAATTCAAGGTTGAATGCAGAAGACTAGGATACGTTGATGACTTGACAAGATGAACTCATGGAAGATGTTATGATGAAGGAATACTAGAATGATGTTTGGGATATAGTGCTCAAACCAGAAAGAAAGAATGTGGTATCTTCCAAATGGATTTGCAAGATAAAATATGTTACTGATAGAAGTAAGGAAAGACTTGTGGCTAGAGGTTTCTATCAGAAAGAGGGAATTAATTCTAAAGAGACACTTCAGAATTACTCTAGGAAGCAAGGTACACTTCCTTCAGAACTATGATGGTAGTTGCTTCCATGATGAAGTACAGACAAGCCTTCCTTAATGGTATGATTGGGGAAGAGTTTTACATCAAATAGTCACAAGGATTTGAAGTTGAAGACAGATATACTCACATATGCAAGATGAAGAAGGCCCTCTATGGCCTGAAGTAAGCTCCCAGAGCTTGGTATGGAAGAATAGATAGTTTCCTGATTAGCATGGGCTTTTCCAAGAGTAAAGTCAATCCTAACCTTTACTACAAGGTTGTAGAAGATGAACCTGTCATACTATATGTGGATGACTTATTCTTGACAGGGAATGAGAAACAGATTGTAGAAAGTAAGAAGAAACTAGTAGAAGAATTTGAGATGAAAGACCTTGGGTTAATGCATTATTTCCTAGGTCTGGAAGTATCGCAAAGTTTAGAAGGAATCTTTCTCAACCAGGGAAAGTATGCGGTAGAGATATTGAAGAGATTCAATATGTTGGAATGCAAAGCCATGTCTACTCCCATGGATTCCAACCTGAAGCTGTTAGCTGATGACTCATCAGAGTTAGTGGATGTGACTCATTATAGACAGATCATTGGGTCATTGATGTACATAACAAATACCAGACCAGACATTTGTTTAGCTGTGAACACCTTGAGTCAATTTCTTGTTCAACCAAGATGGGTTCACTTAGTAGATGCAAAACATGTGATGAGATATCTGAAAGGGACTATAGACTTTGGTCTATACTATGATGGTAGCCATGAGTATAGATTGTATGGCTACATAGATGTAGATTGGGCTGGAAGTATCTCAGATAGAAAAAGCACTTCAGGTGGATGTTATAGTCTGGGATATGCTATGATTTCATGGTTTAGCAGAAGCAATCTAGTGTTTCTCTAAGCACAGCTGAAGCAGAATATATAGCAGCTTTCTCTGTTAGTTGTGAAGCCATATGGCTTCGAAAGCTGATGTCAGGATTATTTAACGTATAGTTGGACACTACCATGATTCTATGTGATAATCAAAGTTGTATAAAGATGAAAGATAACCCAGTATTCCACGATAGATCGAAGCACATAGAAATCAGGTATTTCTACATACGAGATAGATGCAGATGATGGTGATTCAGTATTTCTATACTGAATATAGAGATGATGGTGTTTCAGTATTCCCATACTAAAGAAATAGATGATGTTTAAGTATTTACATACTATAGATGAAAATGATGGTGATTCCGTATTTCTATACTGAATATAGAGGTGACGATGCTTTCAATATTCACATATTGGAGATACATATGGTGATAGTTTAGTATTCACATACTAAAGATGTAGATGATGATGGTTTAGATGATGATGTGTTGACAAATCCTCTGTCTCGGGTAAAGTTCAAACACTTTCGGGACAAGCCTGGTGTTGTTCGAAAAGACCTTCCTTGAAAGGGGGAGTAGTGATGTTGCAGTGGGATTGCATAATCCCTAGGCACTTGCCCTAAAGTGATCTAGAGACCTTGGTCCTTGAGAATGAAGAGGAATTGTATCATCCCGGGACATTTTTCCAGAAGTGATCTGGAGACCTCGGTCCTCGAGAATGAAGAGGGATTGTATCAACCCAGGACATTTGTCCAGAAGTGATCCAGTGACTTCGGTCCTTGAGAATGTAGTGGGATTGCATCATCCTTGAACTTCGGTTCAGAAAGGTATCTGGAGGCTTCAGTCCCCGAGAATGTGGAAGGATTGCATCATCCTTAAACTTCAGTTCAGAAAGGTATCCGAAGGCTTCGGTCCCCAAGAATGTGGCAGGATTGTATCATCCTTGAACTTCAGTTCAAAAAGGTATCTGGAGGCTTCGGTCCCTGAGAATGTGGTAGGATTGCATCATCCTTGAAATTCGGTTCAGAAAGGTATCCTGAGGCTTCGGTCCTTGAGAATGTGGTAGGATTGCATCATCCTTGGACCTAGTCCTAAAGTGATAGGGACTGATTATCCCATAATCAATCCGGTGACTTTGGTTGTTGAGAATGCGATAGGATTGCATCATCCTTGGACCTAGTCCTAAAGTGATAGGGACTGATTATCCCGTAATCAATCCGGTGACTTCGATTGTCGAGAATGTGATAGGATTGTATCATCCCTGGACTTAGGTCCAAAAGTGATCCGAAGACTTTTGTCTTCGTGTTGTGGATTGCAGGTTATTGCTGATGATGATGACTTACTGATCGAAAGATCAGAGTATGATGATGATGACGTACTGATCAAAAGATCATAGTATGATGATGATGATGTTGCTGTTCGAAAGATCGAAGTACTGAAGATGATGTTGTTGATCGAAAGTTGAATGAGCTAATGATGATGTTGCTGATTGAAAGTTCAAAGTGCTAATGATGATGTTGCTAATCAAAAGGTCAAATTGCTGAAGATGATGTTGCTGATCGAAAGGTCAAGGTGTTGAAGATGATGTTGCTGATCGAAAGGTCAAAGTCCTGAAGATTTTTTCTGATCTAAGCAGTCAAAGATTGTTGCTGATCAAAGCGATCAAAGTGTTGATGTTGCTAAAGACTGAAGATTGAAGATGAAGACTACATGATGTTGAAAAGATTCCAATGATTTATAGATGTGTTACCCTGATGATGTTGATGATGTCCTCTCTCTCTCTCCTCTTATTGTTGTTGTTGATGTTGTTGTAGAATACCCTTCTCATTAAGGGGGAGTGTTGAAATATTGTAACTTCAAAGAATATTCTATATGTATATTTTTGTGGTCCCCGATGGTCCTACCAGGAGAACCACTTGTATTAATTTGTACCCCAATGCTCCTAATCGGAAGAACTAATAAGAGTCATGAGGTAGTCCCCTCAAATTGTAAAGTTGGGTCATTAGCACCCCAGTGTGGTTACTTGAGCCTACATGTGTAACTCGATCCTACATGATTAACTCGAGCCTACATGACAGATGAGTTAACTTAAGTGAACAGATGAATATAAATAGAGGTGTAGCGCTCCTCATTTGGAACACACACTCTCACTTGTGTAGCGCATTAGTGGAGAGAGAGAAGTAACTGGAGAAGGAGGAGGATTAGGCTTTGATCTCCTTGTTGGTTTTACCTTTTATCTTTTTGGGGCATCTATATTGAGGAAGCTTTTGCTGGGTTTTTCCCTTTAGGGTTTCCCCAGGATAAATCTATGTTGTTCTTGTGATTCTGTTTCTTTCAATGATCTTGCTTATATGCTTTTGTTATGAAAATTAAATGAAATACTAATGTATTAGCTAAGCATATGAAAAGTTAACATAGTGAAGGTGACTTGGTCCTCTTGTATGACCAAGCTAGTGAACCGCTGGGGGTCGGTAAGTTTAAACCCATGTGGCATGGGTATTACGTCATCAAGCGAGTGTTAGAGAAAGGTTCTTACGAGCTAGCATATTATGAGGTGACATCCTTGGTGGAGCCTTGTTAACCCAAAAATCCCCCACATAGCTCTCAATGACCTACACCACCCAAGGACACCATCTCACAACACTCATTTCACTCCATAAGACCTTCCATTTGACCCCCACGCCTCCAAAAGAGCCCAAGGATGAACAAAAGGGATAAAAACCCCAAAAAGAGCCCAAAATAGCCCCCTAGGAGCTAAAGCCCTCAAAAAAGGGCTAAAACCCTAAAAGGGGCTAACATTAGGGTGGAAGGGGCTAAAGGCCCAAAAAAGGGGCTAAAGCCCTGACCAAGGGATTAAAACCCTAAAATCCCTTGGAAAAACTATAAAAGGAGGGTGGGGGATCACTCTCAAAACACTCCTCACTTGCCTATTGTTATGCTGCCCGTGGATGCTTTGAGACCTCTTGCTCTCAAACCACCCACTCTCCCTCTCCTCCATCTCCATTTATCCAAGCCATTGCTTCCCAACCAAGAGAGAGGTGCTCCCATGAGCTAGGGCATGGTGGCCCATTTCCACCTAAGTGAGGTATAATCTCTTTTTATTTGTTTTTACTTTCTAACCCTCATCTCCATTTGCAGGTTTTTCATTAACATTATTTGCAGGTTGTCTCCATGGTAGTATAGGTTTATTTTGCAGGTTTGGAGGCAGAACCCTAACATACTGTGTGCAGAGGGGTTCAACAATGCTCCATCATATCCTCTCTTTTATTTTTCTGTCATTAGCTATTAGATTCAGTTTACTATTGTAGCCATTTTCTTAGATTAGCTTAGGTTCAATTCGCAGCTCTGTTTATTTGCATTTCCCTTCCGTTTTTTACTATTTTCAAAGAGTAGGAACCTACCCTTGTGCCTTGTAGGCATAAGGGAGCCATTCCTGCTCCTGTAGTGAGGATAAATTCTCACTACAGCTTTGGCAACTCCCCTGGGTCGATCCCATAGGATCCCTGGGCAAAAATTTTCAAGTTTTCAAGTTTTTCAATTTTTACCCTAGTTTTCAGAAATCTTAGTTTAGATCTGTTTAAATATACTCTATTTCCTATTTCTGTCAGTGCTGAAGCCTCTGCTAGGCTGAGCTGAGTCAAACTGACCCCAGTACTAGTTACTGTCGGCCAGATCTGACCCTGCCTCACCAAAACACCCCTTTCCGGAGCAAGTCGCTCTTATCGGGGGAAAAGGTGAGATAAGGCGCACTTAATCCCCAGACAGGTGCGCCCAAGGAACACTTAATCCTCAGATAGGAATGACTTCATCCCAGGAGCTCAAGTTGCAGCTTTTTTGGCATTTTGTGCGACCCCCTCGCTCATTTCGGGAAAAATATCGCGGCCCCCTCGCGGGATTTGGTCAAAAATGTGTGGCATGTCACACAAAAGTTGTTTTTAAGTTTAATTAACAGTAATTTGTAGTTTTAGTGGACTGTCAGTTCGGCCCAACCACCTTTTTCCACCATTGTAGGTCTCTTTTAATTCCAGTTTTCATTTTCTGCAAATAAATCCATGAACAAAGTGTATATGCTAAATCAATCATTAAGGTTTAATAAAATCAACTAGTCTAACTAAAAGTAACATAAAAATAACCATCTTGCTGCCCCCTTCCTCCTCTACCCAGTCATGACCCTCTAGGGTATTCTGGGATATGATGAAGGGTAAGCTCGTATAGATCTATGCACTCCATGGTATTTTTCCCAAACCACTAAAACTAGGTAACCTCAAAGGTACAGGGGGTAGAGAAGGAGGGCTTCTCACGGCGCTAAGCGTCCTCCCTGATGACCAACCTAGAACTTGGGAGGTGACCTGAGGATCTCCGAATGGGCTTAGTCCCATTGTGTTGAGATACCAGCACCTTCTCTTGGTTGCAGAAGAATATCACTGAGAGGTAGACATTTAGTTAGGCCAACAATTCAAGGTTAATCACCATATTTGCTTACAAATTTCTATTTAAGTTTGCATACAAAACCATGATATGAACTCTACCATGAATTCATAAACCATATTGCAAACCAAATACCAGAACAAACAAAGCAAACCAACACACCATACCAACTAATTAACCCGACTCAATTCATGACGCTGAGTAAGCCTTAAAATTTACCAAATTTACACTAAGTTCAATCAACTCTACAGTCTTTGAGGACATAAGTCCCTGACTACTTCAACTGTGGGAAGTACTTGTGCTTTTCCCAGAAACTCATTGTGAGGAGTACCACAGGAACCCCAAAGTAGCTGGCCACTGAGAGGAATTGCCAAGCAAAACGAGCAACGACCCCTTCCGATTGAGTAGAATCACCCATGAGGAACAAGCCAAGCACTGTCTTCTGGCAGTCTTGGTGGCTAAAATACCACCTTCAGCCAATAGGAAGCCATTGAAACTAGGGTCCAAATCTCATACCCACCAGTTTCATACACCAAAGCAAACACAATTAATACTCCACGATCTTCCTCATGCCTAAGCGGCGAACCACCACCATTTGGAACACTCAGTCGGCATTGTCATAGCCGTTCTCAGTGATCTCCCACACTTTCAGAGGGCCACACCGCCTCTGATTCTGATTCAAACCCATATCAGTCTGAACCAGACCTCCACACCGCACCGTCAAGCCCCGTGGCTACTGCAAACCCGGATCCATTTTCCGGTCTAACCTTAGTAAGTGGACCCATGTCCACATCACAACCTGTCACCCACAACATGGCAAGCGGTCCAAGCACAGTCATGCAGACTATCATTAGCCAATTGCCACCACCAATAGTGACCAGCCAAGCTATCCCAATGGTAACACATGGGGGCAGTGGCCCCTCCACACACATTGTCCCCCCTGCCACACAGGGGGGTAGTGCACCAATCACCCACATTGCCCCTACCACCATACAGGGGGGAAATTCCCCCGCCACCCATACCATCCCACCAACAACACTTGGGGGCATTGGCCCATCTGCCATAATTCCACCACAAGCACCCCCAGTCATGCAGATGCATTATGCACCTGCAAACCCCACCCCCATTGCGGCCCCATCCCACATCAACTTAGGGTCAAATCTGCCCTTCATGGCTTGTTTGAACTTTCCTAACTTGGCTAGATTAATGAATGATCCCATCTGCCGCCAATATTTTTGGCCACCCATGCCAACTAAGCTACCATTGGACATCCCAAAGTTCGAAGGAAAAGCCGGGGAATGTCCCCAAAATCATATAATGGCATTCCATCTATGGTGCTCATCCAACAACATCGTAGATGACTCCATCAGGTTGAGGTTGTTCCAATGCACACTTACAGGTGCCATGACCAAATGGTACATTGAGCTACCACAAGCCAAGTACCCCGACTTCAACTCCCTGGCCTTCATGTTCCTACAGTATTTCCAACTCCCTGTCAGATATGACGAGGGGGTGGAGATCCTGCTATCCTATCACCAAAACACTGCCACTCACATCACTGATCATATCCATGAGTGGCGGCAGTGCCACAGCTTGTGTAAGATCCAACTTGATGACAAGATCTTCTTAGATTGGTTCCTCAAGACTTTGCTCCCACCCATCGCAAAGGATGCCGCATCTGAACGTCCCCAATCTGAAGAAGAGGCCATATTGAAGGCCCAATAATTTGATCTCATTTACGCCCAGTCTGGATATTTGTACACTGTCATTCCAAACGCTCCCCATCCAAGTACCTCTTACCGTGACGCATCGGGGGCATCCCACGCAGCAGATGGCATCATAGGGTTAGTCTCCCAACAACCATAGCCTCGACCGACACCACCCATTGTTGCACCACAACCAAGCAACACTGCTAATGTTGTTTACCAAAACCAAGCTTCGGATTATACTAGAATGATGTCTCAGTCCGTAGCAACAACCTCTTATGCACAACCTGCACCACCGTAGCAGGCTCGGTCGATGGCTTGGCCAACACAATAGTATGTGGGGAAAATGCCCACATTTGTAGCACCACCACCCCCACAAATATACTATGCACCACCAGTGCAACAAGTTCAAGCCCTTGCCCCCGCTCCTCCTACTCCACTCGCTCCGTTGAGACAAGTGTTCGCACAACAAAACTGTCCCAACCAGACTGCCCCCAACAATCAACAAGGGAAAGCTAGAAACAAACGGCCCTGCAACCAAGGCAATAACCAACCGCAGGGAGACGGTCAGCAACTGAACCCTCCTAATAATGTCGTGGCTAACCAGCCATCCCAGAACCCCCCACGACAAAATCCACCAAGATGCAACACACCGTTGCGCACAAACCAACCATGTAGACTCTATGATGTCTATGGGAATTACATGTTTGAGTGTCCCCTCATGGCTCATGCTAAACAAGACATTCAAAATGAGGCCCAATAGGCCGCCAATGCCCCCACCCAAGCCCAACCTAACCAGGCACCACAAGGACCTCCTCCCATGGTGCTTCAAAACCCACTACCAGTCTAAGGACTGGTGGCCACCGCTCCCCCTCCCCAGGCCAATCCCAATGCTCCGGGGGCACCACCAACGGCTGAGACAAGTGTTCACCACCTGATGACCAAGACCACTGAAGAGGTCAACTTATAGACTAGACGAAATCAGTATGGTACCACCACCGAACTTGTTGACTCATCAGCAGCATCCACGTCTAAGACAACCAACCTATCTCTCCAGTTACCCTCATTCCCACGCCCCCCCATACGCAGAATCGCCAATAATGCCATAGCTAGAGCTGCAGTCAGCTATAGCATTATGGATGATTTGGCCCAAAGGCCAACCACCATGTCCGTTCTTGAGGTACTTAAAACATGCCCAACACAATGGAAAGCCTTACTAGCCGCTCTAGGGGCAGTAGACCCCTCCGACTCCAAGCTCATCACATTCGATACAGAGAACAAAGAGCCGCACATGCCCTCCACTGTCACCTTCCAAATCTTGGTGTCCATCCGAAACTTGGTTGTGCACCGATGCATAGCGGATGAGGGGGCATCCACGTGCATCATGTCTACCTTGGTTTGGCAGAAGCTTGGATCACCAATTTTGCAACCGTCATCCACGACTCTGCAGGCTTATGATGGACACCCCACTAAATCCCAAGGAATCCTCCCCCATGTCCCCATCACGTTAGCCGAGAAGACAGTTCTGATTGACATTGAAGTCATCAATGCTCAACTGGATTACAATCTCCTCCTTGGGAGGAGTTACATGTACGCCATGTGAGTCATCACGTCAACTGTCTTCCACCTCATGATGTTCCCCCATGAAGGGAATATTGTGACGGTTGACCAGCTCACCTACCACGATCCACAAGGGTTAACTGCACTTGCCAATGTTATCCCTACCATCACCACCATTGAGCCGTAAGGGGTGACCACAAATGCTAACGTCATCCCTGTAACAAACACTGTGGTTGAAAACACACCAACCTCCCCACTGTTGAATGTGGGTCCTGGGTTATTTACCAATCCCACCATGACGGCTCCTTTCCCGTTGGTGTCACCACCACCGACACAAAATCAAACTATCGACTTGTGCATGGTCTCATCAAGCACCACTGCACCCAAACAGCAACCGCAGCCACAGCCCCAACCACAACCACAACATCATCCGCAGCCACAATGCCAATAGCAGCCACAACATCACCCACAGCAGCAGCATTATGTGCAGCCGCAACCACAACCTCACCCCCACATGCAACCAGCTGGGAGTTATGTGGGCTCATCTCTAGTCCATACAATTCCCTTCCTCTTTCCCCCACCTGGTGTCATGAGGAAGCCAGTCATGGCCACCTTAAGCCTACCCAACCTTATGTTGGGGATCCTAGTGTGGTATCTGGATCCACCAGCTCAACCACCAATGCCCCAGGTTGTGTTAACTTCGTTGCAACCTATCAGGGTTGAGTCCCACCCCCCACCCGGTCTGCATAGGCCAACCACCGCACTCGCACCTGCACCGCCCCAACCCAAAAGGGCTAGGGGAAAAAACACCAAAGCCACCGCAGAACCACAACAAGTTCCACCTTGTGTCGTCTGCGAACAACAGGGCCATCCAACTCAGGATTGCCCTGAAATCCCAGTGATCCATGCACATCTAGATGCCATGGATACGAACGAAAATATCCCCATGGTTGAACTCCCAACTGCGCCAGTATTCAAGAACAAGGCATTGAGGACAAACCATGCTTGCACCCTTTGCGGCTTGTATGGACATTACTCCCACCAATGCCAAGACCTACCTGAATTTTGAATGGCTCTCGCTAACCTTCATCACCATTCCCTTGAGTCTGAAATCACCTTGATCGAAGAAGTTCACCCACCACCGCCTTCTTCAGACACCATGTCCATTTACATGATGTCCAGTTCAACTGGCCTGCTTGTCTCCACCATCACTAACAATCCATCAAACCTATATCTTCCGTTGTTTCTGCAACCACAGCCACAACCTCAGTTGCAACCTCAACCTCAGTTACTAGGGAAACAATGGGGTTCATTCCCGATCAACATGATCCTTTTCCTTTTCCTTTTCCTTTTCCATTTCCTTTTCCTACCATCTGAGATCATGAGTAAGTCTGTCTGGGAAACCCGCAATCTACAGGATTTCAAACTGGGAGATCCTGTGTGGTACCTTGAACCACCTACCCTACCTCCAGGTCCATCAAAGACTCCTACCGTCTCCAGGCTTGCCCCTCTTCCTCCAACAGAGACTGAGGGCAAGGCCACAAAAACAACAACGAATACCATTTACATTATCTCTAGCACCAGTTTCCCTTCCATCTCATCGCTTATGAAAAAACCACCTGATCTATCCTGGCACCACTTACGTGATGACGAAGACATCTGTAAGACCACCTTTGGTTTTACCCCATTCCCTTTAAACCATAGTATGGAATTGGTTCTTCCCATAAAAGACCAGATTCCATCACCCTGCCTTGCCAATGACCTTCGTCTTGGCAAGGGGGCACACCTCTTCATTGACTCTGATGGACAACTCTTGGAGAACCCCCACAACGGGATCTACCTTAAGATATTTTATGCTTAACATCACCAATGAGTCACTTCATTTTTTTTTCTTGTTTTTCAATGTTTTTCAGCAAAAATCAAAGGCAGCACCATCAGCTGCTAGTCAAAATCCACCTGGAGCCTGTTCGAGACTCCTCTCACACCTCCGAGATCAAATTTCCATTTCCTTATGAGACCATCATCTCATGTTTAATAATTCAATTTTAGGACCATCTCCCACAAGTCACCTCGATTCACGAGCCATGACATAATGATGCAAGTGTCTATGGACCTATACTTGTATCACACTTCTCGACCGCTAATCATGCGAGTTGTCAGGCCTCCGCCCATTAAGGATTGTACTATAATTTTACTTTTTGTATTTATAATTGTCTTTTTCATCACACCTTACGCAGACATCTAGACCATCGTCCACTAAACCCTTTTGTTTTTCTTTCATGTATTTGACATAGAAGTGTCCTCGGGCCGTTGTCCGTTAAAGAACTGTAATCTTAGCTTTTATTTTGTTTTTTTAACACATAGTTGTCTTTTCTTTTTTACCGCACCTTACGCGGAGCTCTGGACCACTGTCCACAAAATGATTTCTTTTCTTGCACGTATTTGGCATATAAATGCCTCCAAACTTGTACTCACATCGCATGTAGTCAAGTTCGTCCACCGCAACACACACACATGCTCTCCTGACCTCTGTCCGAGAGCCACCTTGGTTGCATGCCTCTACCTCACCATCTCGTGAGCCTCTGCCGCAATCTATCCCATGCATGTATTGGTATGTTTGAGAGCCTTCTGGTCCATCCATACTGTGTAGATCACCTTTGTACCTCTATCCACCGTCCTGACATGGGGCACCGCTCATGCCACCACAGTCAGTTAACCACATTAGAGTTTCATTTAAGCTCTTTTCTGACTCCTTAAAACAATGAAAATATCTTTGAGCGCAGCTGCTTCCTTTCCCGCTCGCTAAAGTATAGGAAAGGTCATCTACATCGTTTCATTTACTTCCTTTTATGGACCATGTAGACCATTTCATGAAAAGGACCTCCTTAGCACACTCAAGCCAAGACCGTTCCCCTCTACATACTTTTGTGCTTTCTCAGACAGAGGGGCCACACTTTACGAAAAAGCTCACCACCGGTTGTCGTTAAGCTCTTTTCCAGCCGTCTTAACAAGAAAATATCACCAAGCAAACTTGGTTTCATTCATGCTTGTAAAAGTATTTGAATAACCGTCTAGTCAGTATAGGTTTAACCTTTTATGACCTAATTAGACTACCAACGGTAAAGAAGTCTCTCATCCCCTCTAGGATGGGCAAGCTCTCCTATGTACACTTTTATCCTTTTTCGAGCACAGGAGACTACCAAGGAAAAATATCCCCCACTGGAGTCTTCTTCGTGCTTTCAGACTCTCTAAAATTGAAAGCACCATCGAGCATTTACCTTCTCGAGCTCACCAAAAATCCACGAGATCGTACCATAATGGTGTCCCTAGACACCACCCCACAGAAAACAGTTTGGTAGCATCCCCACATTGGGTCGCCTTTTTTTAGAGTACTCTACAATGTGTCTTCCTTGGATCCCATCAGTATCAAAAGTGTCCTCCGCCTCCAAGTATTTCCCATCTGCAGCGACATTCCCAGTATTACAGCTATGATCCCATTCCCATGAGTTAAGTTTCATTTGCTGCTTGGTCCGCCCTGCCGTCATACTCTGAACAAAGGAATTTTGAGTCTCCCACTCCCCCCCTGCCCCTGTTCAGTTTTTCCCTTCCCTCCCCTCCCCCCCAATTCAGTGATTCAGTCCGTAGATTGCTTCACACCTTTCGGTTATCCCTCAAGCTCCTGGTCAAGGAAACATCATTGCCTTGACTAGGGGCATGTCTCCCTCTGTCGATGCCAACACACATATTCCAGAGGATAGACCCAGAGGTCCCTATACCTTGGTTTCATTAACATCATTGATGAGTTCCTTGGACCACTTGAGAAGAGTCCTTAGTGCCTCTTGGGATGGTTGTTTCTCATGTGCTCAACTTCAACTCCATCATCGCATCGTTGAGATTCATACAAGGTTTGTTCCACACAGTACTTGGTCGAAGACACCGGGTGTCACCCAACTCTAGCACATTGGTGAGTCCACTCGAGGGACCTAAACAGGTTATGTCCCTTGTGATTTCTTGGTTGCGTTGGAGACAGTGATCAAAATCCCTAGCAGTGCTTTGGTATACCTTTATGATTGATGTAGCATACTTGTACCACAAAGACTCTAACTCTCAATCAGCGAGTCCACACAGCTATGTACCAGATATAGCAGACCATCAGTCATAAAGATGTAGCATTCCATGAGAATGCCATGGGTCCAATGTACCAGATCAGTATTGTATTCATCCTCACATAAGAGGCAACCAACATTGTAACATCAGTTGTATATGATCAGCTCTTGTATTTTAGAGCATATATCAAATGATTCTTTTGACATTGTCATGAGCATGGGAATGCCCGCCTCGTCCATATACATGTCACACATTTATTGTATCTCACCCATTGATGGCAACCAAATTAATACAAAACCAAAAGCCACCATGCCCCAGCCCCGGAAGCACCAACTCTCAACAGCAAATCCTATGGTTTCCATCAGCCATACGTTGAGCTCCTGCCCTCACACATCACAGGGCAATCTATTAACCCAAAAATCCCCCACATAGCTCTCAATGGCCTACACCACCCAAGGACACCAACTCACAACACTCATTTCACTCCATAAGACCTTCCATTTGACCCCCACACCTCCAAAAGAGCCCAAGGATGAAGAAAAGGGCTAAAAACCCCAAAAAAGAGCCCAAAATAGCCCCCTAGGAGCTAAAGCCCTCAAAAAGGGGTTAAAACCCTAAAAGGGGCTAAAGTTAGGGTGAAAGGGGCTAAAGGCCCAAAAAAGGTGTTAAAGCCTTGACCAAGGGCTTAAAACCCTAAAATCCCTTAGAAAAACTATAAAAGGAGGGTGGGGGGTCACTCTCAAAACACTTCTCACTTGCCTATTGTTATGCTGCCCGTGGATGCTTTGAGACCTCTTGCTCTCAAACCACCCACTCTCTCTCTCCTACATCTCCATTTCTCCAAGCCATTGCTTCCCAACCAAGAGAGAGGTGCTCCCATGAGCTAGGGCATGGTGGCCCATTTCCACCTAAGTGAGGTATAATCTCTTTTTATGCTTGTTTTATTTATTTTTACTTTCTAACCCTCATCTCCATTTGCAGGTTTTTCATTAACATTATTTGCAGGTTGTCTCCATGGTAGTATAGGTTTATTTTGCAGGTTTGGAGGTGGAACCCTAACATACTGTGTGCAGAGGGGTTCAACAATGCTCCATCATCTCCTCTCTTTTATTTTTCTGTCATTAGCTATTAGATTCAGTTTACTATTGTAGCCATTTGCTTAGATTAGCTTGGGTTCAATTCGCAGCTCTATTTATTTGCATTTCCATTCCATTTTTTACTGTTTTCAAAGAGTAGGAACCTACCCTTGTGCCCTGTAGGCACAAGGGAGCCATTCATGCTCCTGTAGTGAGGAGAAATTCTCACTACAAGCCTAAAAATGGGCTCTATCTCAAAATATACTATGCGGAAATCTCAGCTGAGGCTAATACTTTGTATATTATTTTACAATTGCATAGTTTAGTTTTGGTAATCTTGTGGTGATCGAGTTTGTTGAATTGACTCTGTTTGTTGTGCTGTATGTCGATAGAGTCTTCGGTATATGTAGGATACGCTGACGGCTCCAACCACCACAGCCAAAACTCAGCTTCAGTTGCTTGGATGATTCATACTCCTACGGGTCAAGTTTTGTCTTCAGGAGGTGTATGTCTCCGGTATTCATTGAACAATATTGTTGAATATAGTGATGTGATTGATTTATTACGCGATGCCATCTATCATGGTATTCGATCTCTTGAGGTACGTATTGACTCACAATTAGTGGTATTATAGTTAAATAGTGTGTATCGTATTACATATATGAATTTATTACGAATATTTTTGCGAGTAAGGTTGTTAGAACCACAATTTGAGAACATTACATACATTCACATTCCAAGAAATTACAATCATGTTGCTAACTCATGATATGCAAATTACGTACTAGATTGGAATTTGATACACAGACAATGAAGCATTCACATCACATTCACACATGTAAATATAAATAATTGATCATCATAAGTATTTTTCATTCAAAATATAGTCCAAAAAGTGGTGTCATAATACATAATGTCACGATACAAAAGTGGGGCTTTCGAGCCTCCAAAATATACTACACGGTCGATACAAAAAAGGACAACTAGGCCTCTAAGCCTGTGGAGCGAGGTGTTGATAATGAAAACACACAACATCTCTAGCTAGCCATCTGAATAACTAAACCCATGCGCGTGGTACACCCACCACCTGTCGCTGCATAGCCTTAAGAAAGTCCTCAACTTGTGCCATGGGCACCCTGTGTGTCAGTCGGACAAAGCTTGTGTTGATGTTTTGGACATGGTTTTGGAGCTTACACTCCACATGCACACCCACTATATCATCACCTCTCCCCCTTTGATGATGTCAAGGGAATCCATCTGGTCATCTAGGTCCAATATATGCGTATACATGACCAGTATTAATATGTGTCACCACCCATAAACATGTCTTTTGATTTCACTATATCAAAAAATACAAAAAAATACAAAAAAAATTCAAAAACAAAATAGGTTCAGCATTGTTACCTATGTCACCATATGCGGATCCCTGTGGAATAGGCATGTCAGGATTGCCACAAAATTCTATCTCGTCATAGGGGTAGTCATCTATAGATATGATCTTCCTGTGCCACCAATGGAAAAAGTAGGGTGGGTAGGGAATAGCCACTCGCCCTCCTCCTAGCCTTCACATCACATTTTATTGGTGCAACTGAGCTAGATCTCGAGCACCATGAGGAGTAATATCCACTCTTGGGCTTAGCCCCGGTACGCGCTCAAAGAAGAATGT
Source organism: Pseudotsuga menziesii (assembly GCA_001517045.1). NCBI lineage: Eukaryota > Viridiplantae > Streptophyta > Pinopsida > Pinales > Pinaceae > Pseudotsuga > Pseudotsuga menziesii. Next base: position 4,805 of record LPNX010294890.1, on the reverse strand, counting down.
ACTCAAGATTGTTACAAAACCAAATTTTCACATTCTACCCATCTTGTAGTCTGACAACTACAGTTTCATGTTACCCAACAGTGAGGTACTCCAGTCATATATGGTGGTCCTCATGCACTCCACCGCATAGAACATCAATGGCCTAGAGTCTTGATGAAGAGATGCCAATCCTCCAATCATGCCTAGTGCTAGTATTATGGCCTTAAGGCCAAGGTTCTGTCATAGAGTTCATTGGGATATGAATCCCAAAATTTTCTGTGTCTGGGAGGTAGTAAACTACAATATATTCCTCAATTGTGATGCCACTTCCAACCCCACAAGCTCTTATATTGACTACCTCCTCTCTACGGGATAGTACGGTAATAAAGTAAATATCCTCAACCTCAAGGCTGAGGTGCATCCCATCGATGTGGAAGGTATCTGTATCTGGATCCTAGTAGTTCGTCATCATTTGGATTAGTCTTGGCTTGGATCTTAAGCTACCAAGATGCTAAAAATTATATAAGCTACATGCCTTCAAAGCTTGTTGGGCCATTAGATCACCTTGCATAGCCCTTTCCACATATTCATGTTCGTGTTCACGCCATTCCAAAACCATCCTGCACAAAAACATGAGAGTTTCATGAGTTTTAACCTTAAAAATTGGTAAACATGGCCTTGTACGTGCCTGTTCCTCAAACATCCATGTATATACACATAAATTGAAGGATTTTTCGCGTATATCAGGCCCTATACGCAAAAATCGAGTGATTTTTTGTGTGGGCCAAAAACGCCAATTTTAGAGTGCTCCAAAAATAAAAATCAACCACTAAAAATTGAAAGAAAAACATTAAAATGAAAGAGGATAGGATGAATAATTACCTTACCAGACAGTTCTTGATTTTGTGTCCTGTAGCTCCTGGAATCAGCGTTTCAAGTTTGTGGTTCAAAAGCGCTATGTGTGGTAGAAATTCCAAATGGTATGGTAAAATGAGTTTTTTACTATTTTATAAAAAAAAATTGAAATTTTTACCCACCTCTCTATAGTTTGGACCCTTATTGACTCTTTTTGACTGTATGGCCTAATGTTGTGGTGTAGGGACCTGATTTGAGCGTACTTTGACCGAGACTTTGACTCGTTTGTATCTATTACAGGTATAATTTTGAACTGGCATATAAGTTAGGACTCCATATCTGCTTGCATTATGCATTGCCTTATGACCATTTCACTTTAACTCTAGGTACGAACCCACTTCGTAATTTCATGGAACCTTCATACTGCTATTAGAAGTGACATTATGTAAGTGGTAGAGATTTCCTATACATGGGTGCCTTAGTTAGATCCCATTTTGTAATTTGGTACCCATGCTTAGATTTCTCCTCTAGGTCTGGAAGTCCCTTGTAATCCCACCATGTCCTTGAGAAAGAGCTTCATATCCCTCTTGAACTTTATGCTAGCCATCTCCCACAGGGACTCCCTTGTATATCAAGTTGTAATTGCATTTCATTCATTTTGCTTTCCTTATTGACATTTATTTCGTCTCCTTGCTTCAGAGTTATAAGCCATGTATCCTAAGCTTGTCTCAATCCTAGCCAAGTAGAGCCTTTTACATATCCTTTGCAGCTTGATCATCCCTTGTTGAGAGGATACCTTCCCCCAAGTGTCCTCATCCTGCACATGCTTCCTTGCATTGAGCATGTTGATGTAATTGTAACTTCGGAATGTATTCACCTATGTATCTTATGTCGTGTACCCCGATGTTTATTCCGGGATGTGTCTGTAATGTAATTGAGTCATGTCATGCCCTGATGTTCCAATCGGGAGGATCTATAATGTAAACAAGTCATGTCAAGTCATTGTGGGTAACCCTCCTAGTGTTCAAGGGTTAAAGTCCCCGCAGTTCTGGGGCACTAGGGTTATTAGACTCACCTAGTGAAGTCGACTCTAGTTGGGTTTAGTCAAGTCAGGAATTACTATAAATAGAGAGTGAGCCTCTTTATTTATCACACACTCACTCACACTCAGTTGTAGTGCATAGCTGAGGAAGAAGAAGACACTGGGCTAGGAATAAATAGGTTGCTACTATCGGGAGATCATCTTACTGTTTTGGGGTTTTACTTTTGATGTTGATTCTATCTCTAAGGAAGTTGCGGGGTTTTCTCCATTTATGGTTTCCCCGAGGAAAAACACTGTGTTAATTGTTTCTTATGTTTGATTGATGTGATTGTTATTCTCTTAGTTAAAGATCCTAATAATGCTAGCTTAATGTTAAAAATCTAACATGGTATTAGAGCTAACCATTGAAGAAGACACTATGTAGCTGCGGGAACTAGGGCTTCCTACTTTGTGGATCTTCCTCCACAGGTTTTCAGCAAAAGAAGGGTGGATTAACTCTCATCCTTAGGGCGCATATTTCTATCGAAGCAGAATCCAATTCTGAGGTTTTTCATTTTTGGATCCGACACTACTACCGGAAATTAGGGATTTCCACATAAGTGGAATTTTTCAGTGAGCCTAGTCCTGGATTGATCTCCTCCCCAAAATCGAATTTAGGGATCAAGATCAAAGCATTTGGTTGGAAAGAACTCCAAAAAAGGAAAACCCTAATCTGGTCCTGAACCAGCAATGCAGGATTTCAGCTCCAAATCCAGATCTGACATCTTGAACTTGTAAGATCTAAATCTTTTGTATTTCCATTTGAGGTTCTTAGTTAAGATGTCTCATCATACCAAGCTTGATGAAAATATTGAGGGAGTTGATAACTTCCGAGCCTGGAAGTATAGGATCTCCCTGGTCCTGGAAGAAAATGAGTTGGACTCCTACATCCATGAGGAGGCTCCAGTTCCAGAGGTAGATGAGGTTAAGTCCTTACATAAGAATAAGTTGGTTATGGCAAAGACGATTATTGTTGATTCAATCAAGGATTGCCTCATACCATAGGTGTCCTCCCTCAAGACACCTAAAGCTATGTTTGATGCCCTAACCAAATTATTTGAAGGGAAGAACATAAATCGGAAAATGACTCTGAGAAACCATCTGAAGAATGTAAAGATCCAGAATGCAGAAACCATCCATTCTTACTTTAAAAGGGTCTCTCAGATCAAGGAACAACTGGAAGCAGTAGATGAAGAAGTAGAAAATGCAGATATTGTGATGACCACCTTGAATGGTCTCCCTAGATCATGGGACTCCTTTATTCAAGGGATCTATGCTAGAAAGAAGTTAGTCAAATTCAGCAGACTATGGGAAGAATTCTCTCAAGAAGAAGCTCAGATAGTAGCTCGAGAAGAAAATATGGGAAGTGAAGATCAAGCTCTCACAGTACAATCCAAGAAATCCAGATCTAGCCACCACAGAAGTAAGTACTCTCATCAAAGAAATAAATCTAGAAATCCTAGATATTTGTCTAAGTACATTTGCTATACATGTGATGAAAGAGGACATTTTTCTAGAGATTGTCCTAAAAATAAAAGTAGCTTTCACAAGAAGAAGGGAAACAAGAGAAGACATCATGCTCATGCTGCAAAGGATGATGAACCTTCCATGAAGAGAAACAGACAATTCAGTGATGATTCTTCAAGTGATGAAGAATATGTTTTGACTTCCACTCTCATGGGAACTATCACACATGGCAGCAATGATTGGCTTATAGATAGTGGTGCTTCCAAGCACATGACAGGATTCAAAGAATCCTTTGTGAAATTATCTGAACATGAATCACCTCACAAGGTGAAACTTGGACATGACTACCAGTATCCAATAAAAGGTAGTGGGGAATCCTCCTATAAGCTAGACTCTGGAAAGTCTATGAAAATGAAGGAATTATTATTTGTACCAGGGCTAAAGAAGAATCTCCTCTCCATATCTGCATTAGATGCAAAAGGAATGAGGGTTTCATTTATAGATGGTCAAGTCATCATGTGGCCGAAAGGAAAGACCATTGATGATGCAATAGTGATTGGGGAATAAGAAGGAGGCTTATACAAATTGAAAGGCCATCCAGAACAAGCTTTGGTTCATGACTCAATAGAACCAAATGAGCTTCGGCATAGAAGGCTTCACATGTGCATTACAGAGCACTACCACTTGCAAGCAAAGTTGTTGAAGGTCTTCCAAAAATGCAGACAAAACATGAAGGTGTATACAAAGGATGTGCGAAAGGGAAGAACACAAAGAAGATATTTCCAAGTAGCGAGATCAAAGCAAAAGGAATCTTGGAAATCATCCATTTCGATGCGTGTGATCCTATGTCATCCAGTTCACTAAGAGGTTATGCATACTATGTTTCTTTTATTGATGATTTTTCTAGAAAGGCATGGATATACTTTATGAAAAACAAAGATGAAGTATTCAGCAAGTTCAAGGAATTCAAAGCCTTGATCGAGAACCACACTGAAAAGAATATCAAGAACTTTCGAACAGATAATGGCAGAGAATTCACTTCAAATGAATTCAAAGAGCTATGTAAATACTCGGGGATTAAGAGGGAGTTTTCCACTCCTTATAATCCTCAAAAGAATGGGATTGCAGAAAGGAAGAATAGAACTATCATGGAAGCTGCAAGAGAAATACTTCATGATCAAGATCTTTCTATGCATCTTTGAGAAGAAGCTGCCAGAACAGCGGTGTATGTACAGACCGTACTCCACACAGAGTACTCGAGAACAAGACTCCTGAAGAAGTCTTCTCCGGCAAGAAACCAGAAGTCAGCCATCTCAGAATATTCGCACTACTATATTTCGATCCAAAATCCGACGGTTTTTTCCGACGGCGCGTGGATTTTTTATTTTAACAGTGCCAAAAATCAGGAAGATAATTTTTTTTT
>LPNX010294866.1:482531-516850 GCA_001517045.1 Pseudotsuga menziesii | reverse complement strand
GACAGAGCCACCAAAAGGATCATGAGGAGAACCGAGAGGAAAATAGAAGCAGAAGGGATGGCCAGTACCATGATAACCGACAAAGCTGTGATGGTCGGAATAGATAAAGATCCAAGGTTTGTCATCAGGGCTGGGAAGGCAGCCTTACATGCTACGGAGGTCAACATAGACTGTATGATGGTAGAGATAGAATCCTCCAAGAAGACCACCTCTCAGCTCAAGGACACCTTGAGAAGGGAGAGAGAGGAGGGCAACAGACTAAAAAGAAAATACGAGCATGTATTCAAAGAGGTGGAGGTCACGAAGCATGAAATTCATGCTATCCAGCAGGAAGCACAAGCAAAAGAAACAACACAAGAAGCCTTGAGTAAGGCACATCAAGAAATTCAGTACTTAAAGAGCGAAAGGGAACAAATGAAGACACAGATAGAAGACCTGATGGAGCAGCAGAAGGACATCTACGAATCCAACACCTTATATGTTAGAGAGCTGAAAGAGCAGCTGGAGGCAGCCAAGGAGTAGCAGGTAGATCTGCAGCCAGTCAAAGAACACATCCTGGCTCAGAAAGCTAGGATGCTGCAACTGCAAACGGACCTAGAGGAAGAAAGGTGTCAAGTCCTGCAGATTGATGGCAGGCTAGATGAAATATTAGACACAGCTTCTTATTTTGTGGACAGGTCGCAAGACATCCTTGAGGTACTGACTTCAAGGATAACCAGGGTAGAAGATGATAAAGAAGTCCCAGCTGAGCTACCAGTCAAAGATAAGCAAGCTTTGAAGCGGGACCATGATCTGATAGAGTTTGCTATTATTATTGCGGAGGACTTCCAGAAGACAGTGAAGAAAATGAAGGGAGCCTGCGCAGAGTTCTTTAGAAGAGCCCTGGTCACCTATAACCACTGTCAAGTGGAAGCTGAGCATAGGCTACACGAATTCCCTGATCATGATACATTTGCAGGGATGTTGCAAACAAGGCAGCAGGAAGAAGAAGCCAAGGTCCAATGTATCAAAGCCCTTGATGAGCCGATCCTGAGAAATGAAATCGGACACGCAGCCATTAGTGTACAGCTCTTGGAGGAACAGGTGCGTCTGAACACGGCCAGGATGAGGCTATTCAGAAACAAGAAGATAAGTTCGAGCTGTATATACAATTCTTAGAACCCCACTCGTTTGAAGGACTCGCTGCTGAGGCAGTAGCGTGGAGGAAATTTTTGGAAAACCAAGCGGGACCCTCCTCCTGAGAAGGACCGGTCAACTTTTGTGTAAATTATTATTTTGTAGAAGGTTGTAGGAAAATGAAGCGTTGGGAAGCCCAAAGGTCACTTTGGGCAGCCCAACCATTTTTTGCTTTTTGATATAAAACTAGGGAAGAGAGACAAGAAAAAGGGCTTTTTCCCAGTTACACTGGATGACCTATTGTAAGAAGAACTATTTCCTTTTGCAATAAAGATTCTAGTTTTCCTGTTGGAGAAAGAGCTGTGGAATTTTCCAAATGGTGTGCAATGGATGGCAGGAAGATGAACTATTTTGTTTTTCAGCTTATGTCCATGAATTGTGAGATCGTTCTAACTCTGTGACTTATGTCTTGTTGAATGATTTCTGGTTTATTTTGTGGAGAACTCACTTTTAGTAATGCTGGTGCTTCACATAACAGTTAGCTATCTGATTGTTGGAATAATTTCTCTTTCATGTGCTGTAAATACAAGTATCAGTTACCTATAATTGTGTTTATCATACATGTATTTAAAGCATTACTAAATAATAATCATTTTCTGGCTCCCCGGGGATAGGTAGTTAGTTGTTTAGATAGTTAGTTGTTTGTTTCCTGGTCGCACATGTGGTTTAGGTGTTGTGAACATAAGACGAGAGGTAAGAACCTGCGCAGCACATTGTGTGGTTCCTGGCATCCTTATCACCCTGCATGGTGTAGATAGGCATATGTATTGCATTTTAAGTCAAAATACAAATTCCGGTGGACCGGGCCGCAACCGGTAAACCCTTGCTGTTACTTTGACCTACGGTAGCCGGATCGTAAACCGGACGGATTCCCTATACCAAACAGTCAGCGGGCTAGTTGGGAACGCTGATTGGGGAGAATCCCTTACTGTTGCCACCTGCGAATTTCCAGGCCTCAACACGTACACATCTTTAGAATTTAAGTGTGTTTTTAGGGTTTTTCCTTTCCTTCCCTTGTAAATTAAATTTGAATAGTTGAATTATTCTTTAAAATAGTAAACAATATTTTTTCATTAGGGTCTCTTATCTGCACAAATAATGTATGCAACTCATAAGTTACATTCCTGGGTTGACATTTATTAGGTAAGGAAAGATTCATATAAAAGAGATATAAATATACTGACAGTAAGGGTGATCCAACCACCTCCAAGTTAGTGTTGGTTCCACACAATGAGTAGGAGACCTATTAAACATTTAGACACGTGGGTTAAATGGTCAACCACTTTTAGTGATTAGATTCAAGAGAGTATATTAACAATAGTCAAAACTAAGGCCAATATAGGAACATACCACTAAGAAGTAATGCTTTAAAAATAACTCTAGGAGCAACAACAAGAAAATATGGATAAATTCCCTTCTAAAGATCGAGTTAGAGGATAAGGACCCATTACCAAACAATGAAATTGTGAGAGATAGTTATGGTAACACTTAATATAAATAACCCAAGGTGAAAATAATCACATGAATACAGGTTCTCCTCATGGGAGATGAGGCATATGTTATACATTTATCTCAAGTACCACAAACACTTTTTACTTGTAGTCACCTGTGTGAAAACCTAGGAAAGCCACTATAAGTACCACTTCACATAAGGTAGTTGAGGGCAGAAGTTGTGGCTCAAGTTTCTATGTATGGTTATGGGACATAGAACTTAGTCCAAGACCCAAAAATATAGATACATGGCGTCACCTTGAGCACTTCCCAAATTACTAAATCTCTCGTACATGCATAACCCACTAAACAAGTGAGATGAGATAATATCTATGCTTACTTATATTAACCTCATACTTGATATGAATGCACTTTTTCAACAAGTTTTATTTTCCAATAATGGATTTATCAATCCTTAGTATATGATAGTTTTAGTTTTCATGTCCTTCGATAACTAGCTCTCCCACCTATACAAATTCCCTACAAGCTATTGTATGTGCGTTTCATATAAAAACAAATATGTTTGATCTTACTAACATTGCTTTTAATGAGTATTATTTAATCAAGGGTATGGAGTGCAACTATTATGGTGTTTTACAAGAATTAAAATGTGCTGGAATATAAAGAAATTAAAAGTGCAACATACATTTCATTTTTTGTTTTCAATGGAGTGATACATATTTTATTAAATCAAGAAAATGGAAATATATCTCATTTTTAATTCAAATGCAATACACAAAGTAACATATATATTACTAAAATGTTTTTTAGTAATCAAAATAAAAAACCAGTGGTGCATGCATATCCTGTAACACCTCGGTTTTGACCCCGTTGCATTAGATGTACATGATGTATATATTGTAAATGATCATGGTGTGGAGCTAATGGCCAAGGCCCCACCACTGATCGGTTATGCTATGTTTTGGATTTAAATGTGTCACTGATGGTATATTGGGGCATGCGGAACATATTAAGTTTATCATCATGTAAATATGCATCTTTAATTAAATAACCCGACCAGCTACGATCGCGGCAACTAAAATGAGAAAGGGGCATGATTTTCACAAGGATAAGAGTGGGGAAATTGTCAAACCTTGGGCCAATGAGGGAAAATACCCATGTGTCTTCTTTCCTTGCCTTACCCAACCACCTTCATTAAGAATTTCTACTGGTAGCTGGGGGAAGTTATGGCAGTTATTGTTTTTGGGAGTGGGGTGGCAGGAGTATCAGTTGTAGCCTATGCGCACACTCCACCCGCGGACAGACTATCCTCTCCATGCCATCGCTGAACCGTTCACGCAGTCATTCATTATCTTCACTCACGTAGACGTTTTTTTTCTCCACGACAGTGCTGGAATGCTAGTGCACTCCAATTAATGCCCTTTCCATTGTCTATTCATCCACGCACAAGCTAGGAGCTGTTCGTCCTCACGCAGGGACCGTTGTCTGCTCCTTATCCTCACGCATAGGTATTCTTCTGGTTTGGACTCACACAGTGAGTTGGGAGCTATGCGTTTTCATCCACGTTTTGCTGTATTATTGTGGTCTTTTTGATATTTTGGGACGGGAGTCTGCTCATTTCACGCATAGTTTGGAAGTCGGTATTTTTCTCTTCCTCTGTGTGGTCTATATATGTTTTCTTGGTGATTTCGTTGGCCAGGATAGGCTATGTTCCCCATGTTTGTTGTGAGTTGTGCTCACTGATACATTTCGGGTTGCTGATTTTCCCCACGTTGTTGGCTATGGTTGTTGTGGTCTTCCTTACATTTTGGGGACTGTTGTAAATTTGCTTGAGAGTCATTTTGGCCATGATAGGGCCAAGAATGACTTAGAATTTGTCTTCCCTGTCTTAAGCTGTATCAGCTGATTGTTTTGCATGTGTGCAATGGTTGGTCTTCGGACTGTGTTGGGAGCAGGGATGGGGGCTTGGTTTGCTTGATAACCTAGTGATTGGAAACCACACAGACAGAGCTAGAGGGCTGGATTTCTTCTCCACAACCTTTGAAGAGCACTGGAAGGGAATGCAGGGCTTGAGGGACTGTGTAGCAGAGAAGGGATTGATTCCTTGTGTTGGGTGTGTGTGGGTGTCTTAGAATCCAGGCTAGTTCTGGTGTAGGTGTTCTTGGCTCTGTAATGAGCTCACCAGCTTAGCATTGAGCCTTTCCCAACTCCTAGATGGCCTGATAAACCCAACTGTGTTGGCTTGGCTATGTGTTGTGTATCCTTGGCTATGTGTCAGCCTGCTAGTTCCCTTATTCCTTGGAGAATCATGCCCAGCTCAGGGGTGGTAGCGCTGCTGAGAGATTAAGGAGCAAGCTGGCCTATGGTTGGGTGGAACGTTGCAGCGACATAGCTGGTTGCGGAGCGAAGTTTTCATAAGATAAGTGATCTTGTCCATTTTTACTTCTGCAACCATGTTTACTGTTAATGATATAATGAACATGTTAAATGAATGCTTGTGTGAATGCATGTTGATTCCGCTGTGCATGATAAATAACTATAACTGTGTATGATAAACAATTGCACTTGTGCATGTTTTACTTCAATGCATTTTCTTTCAGCATTCTGTTTCACCAATTTTATGCATGTACATGTTCATGGGGCTCTTAGCTCGGATGGTTAACGCCATGGTCGTCGCGTCCTCTTCGCCGATCGGAGGGATGGGGATGTGACATATCCCTCTTTCAAATTATTTTTAGATCATAATCATGCAATATTGAAATAGAAAAATGATCATGCAACTAATTTGAAAAACATGTTTGCTTATGATTTATGTGGTAAATAACACAAGAAACAAATTATTAAACATACTAAGAATTAAACAAATCTTGATATTTTATCAGTCAATAAAAACATGCAGATGATTTTTTAATGAGGAACACTACAAGAAGAACACGTTCTAGGGGAGGTTGTACTGGAACCCCCCCAAAATATGCATCCCTTCTCCATTTATATAATTGGTTTCTAGTGAAGGAAAGTGGGTGGATGTTTTTATTAGTGTGCCAAAACCATTATGATGTACTAGTGCTTCACATGATTTAGGCACATCGGTGTTGGTTTTTGGTATTGGTGCATTAGTGCTTCTAATTGGATTAGGAGAACATGTGCTCTATGACCCATGTGCACTAGTGTGATTTCAGCCAAAAAAATATTGGTTCTTCACTTTTATAATGGTGAATCGGTACTCCTCTTTGGATAAGGTGCACCGATTTCATTTCTCCTATTTGGTTAAGTTGCGCTGGTGTCCATACTCCTGTTTGGTGAAGGTTCACTAGTTTTCCTATTAAGGTGTGGGAACATCGATGCTCCATGACCCATGTACACCAATATTCTTTTGTAAAAACAACATTGGTGCTCCAGTTTTGAAATGACATGTGGATACTCCTATTAGGTTAAGGTGCACCGATGTTTTTGCTCCTATTTAGCTAGGGTGCATCAGTGTTGGTGCTCTTCTTTGGTGAAGGTTTACATATGATCCTTTTACAGTATAGGAACACTACTGCTCCTTTTCAAAATCTAGGTGCCCCAATGCTTTTTATAAACAAAAGAACCAAATATTAAGTCATTTTTTTAACTTATTGAAAAATTGGAAAATTTTAAACGTTTGAAAGAAACAAAAAAAATAGGGTTTGTTTCATTTCTTCATTTCACATGGTTCCACCAAAGAGAATAGGAAGATGAATAGGAAGAGTATTGTAACCAAGAAACCATTTGTTTCCCTCTTCATTGTTTCATTTCTTCATGTTATCCATTTTATTTATACTATTTTTCATTTCTCACTATTGTTCCTAATTTCTTATTTGGTTTTGTTGTTTGTTTTGGTAGGTTTCAGGGGTTTTCCTCTATTTTTAAAGTTAATGGTGAATTTATTTTAGGATTTTACATCAAAATATATGGGTTTTTCCCATTTATTGAAAGAAGCACTCTTTTTTAAACTTTTGAAGAAGCATGAAAAATGTCTTAAGAAGAGGGGGAAAACAAGGTTTGTTTCATTTCTTCATTTCACATGGTTCTTCAAAAGAGAAGAGGAAGAGGAAGAGTATTGCAGTAAAGAAACCAGTTTCCCCTCTTCATTTTTTATTTCTTTCCATTATCTATTTTATTTCTATTATCTTTCATTTCTCACTATTGTTCTTAAATTCTTGTTTGGTTTTGTTGGTTGGAGGGTTTTCCCTCTATTTCGCAGGTTAATGGTGAATTTATTTTAGGATTTTATTCAAAATATGTGGATAGAAAATGAGGAACAAGTTTAGAAAATAAAATTGTATTTTTTTTCAACATGGGTGCATATCCATAGGGGTTTTCACTTCCTTTTATTTGTAGGATAACAAGGTTTCTGCACATGCAGAAAATTATTTTTTTCACAACATTATATTTTATGTTCATGGCTCTTCCATTATGTGCAAGAAAATTTGTTCTTCTCTTTGGTGAAGGCACACCAGTTCTCACTTTTGGTATAAGTACATCGGTGGTCCTATTTTAAGGTGTGGGAATGCTAGTTCTCTTCTTTGGTTTGAGAACATTGATTATCCATTATAGGCATATTATCTTTGGAAAATGAGTGGTTTTGGAGAGTTCTCATCAAACAGTTTTCATGTAACAATTGAGTGCTTTTGTAATTACAAGAGATCCAATCATTAAGTGGTAAATGGAGTGGTTTGACACTCACCATGGTTTTGTTTTGGTGGTTTCATCACCACTACTATAATTTGTAATGCTTAACATTTCAATATTAATTATTGTACATTTTCCTAATATTATTATTTTTTATTGATAATGTCTTATTTCATATGCTTTTAATTATATATTTTTTTGTTTCAAGTAATCACAATTTCAATTTTCGTTTAATATTCGATAGGTATATCATTTTTAAATTTCACATAGAGGATTCATTAAGAAACAAGGGTAATAACTAATACTTGGAAGATTAAAAATCAAAGTTACTATATCACTACATTTTAATAATGTTGTATTTATTAAATCACCTCCCTTTAAATTTGCACATTCACAAGGTTTGTGTGCACGCCATATTGTTTTTGTCATAAGTGCTCATCCTACGTATGGGCACATTGATTCCCATTGTTGGTTAAGTTGCACATGTTATCATATTTGGTATAAGTGCATTTGGTGCTTATTTATTGTAGGCAAACGAGAGCCCCATGACTACAAATTGTAATGCTTAACATTTCAATATTAATTATTATACATTTTTATAATATTATTTTATGTTTATTGATAATGTCTTGTTTTATATGCTTGTTAGAATATTGGACAATACTGAGAGGGGGGGGTGGGTGGTGTGAATGAGTATTGTTAACTTTTTAACAATTTTAACCACTTTTTAAAATAACAAATAACAAACAAAATCAACAAGATACAGAGAACACAAATTTATCATGGAAACCCAATTGGGAAAACCACAAACACTTTCTATATCTGCAAAATTAAATTTACAAATGGTTTCTTCCTGCTACTACAGAAAAGGATGTATCACCTTGATTTCTGCCTGCTACAATTGACAAGGATGATACAACAACCTATTTACCAACTACTACTGGAGGGAGGATACGACCCCTTGTTTTGTCAGCTACAACTAACAGGATGCTATGATACCCTCATTTACCATATTCTACTAGGAGTCCACAACCCCCTATAAGGACTATAGCCTACCTTGGCACCACCTTGAAACACTAATATGCTTTTTATCAGACTTCCATATCTTCTTATGTCTTCAATTCTGTCACTGGTTTCTCATCACTTACTTGGTCTCTATCTTCTGCTGCTACTGCTACATGGATCTGGACAACATATACATATTTTCTAAACTTGATATCTTGCTTATAAATACATTTAACAACATTCATATTTCTTTACAAATGGATCTCTTCATTTTAGAGTTTCACAATTGTGCCCTTTGAATATGGAGTCGTGCTTGTTCATCAAACACATCACATCATAAAAATGCCTCTTCATCAAACGTGTTTCCTTACTTTTGTGTTTTATTTTTAACATACTCTGTTTATATTTTAATCATGGTTAATTAATAACATTAAACACTTTGTTTCATAGAGTCACTGATTTTCCATTCTCAAATGCACTCATCCTTTATACGTTTGCAATCACTTTTCATGAATTTACAATCATTCTTTATATGTCTGCAATAATATGTTATGCTACAGGGATAATAAACTATGTTTATTATATCTTTGAATATCATAGAGATCTATTTTATTTCTCTTGCTTAATAATAAAAATTTTGATTGTTCCATGACATCTTTTAACAATTTCTGTAGCTTATCACTTCATGTCCTTTTTTTATTATTTTGCTCCCCTCTACATAATTAATTTCTTCAAGCATCAAAATTTATGCATTTATATTTTCACAAACCATCTTTCCTCTTTTGCAATTACCTTTCCACAATGACCTTTCCACATTTATCTTTTCACAAACTATCTTTCCAGAATTAACCTTCTGCAATGTTGTTTTCCTCAATTTCCCTTTCCATAATCTACGTGAACTCCTTCCTTCCACAATTGCGGGTTGTAGGATTGCCTTTCAACTATTTCAAACTAGGATTCTGCATTTATCTTTTCTGCAATGATCTTTATGTAATTGTCTTTTGCGCAATCTACAGGAACTCCTTCCTTCTGCAATTTGCGGGTTGCAGCTTGCAGGGGTGCATTTCAACTTTTTGAAACAACTTTTGCAATTCGTCTCCCATAAAAATTATTCTGCAATTGCAGAATTTGTATTGTGGTTCTGCTTTTCATAAACTCTCAAAAATGTATTTTGTAAATCTCTTACGTAATAGTCTTCTCGCAGATTTAACAAGCTTGCACCTTGGCATTGCGAAAACTATTCTAGACCATTAATCTTTATCTCTCTTATGATCCGGGCCTTCCAAATCTTCACTTCATATAAACTTATTGTTATAATGCTTCTGAATCTGTTTATCCAACTCTGTTATTTTGGTTCAATCTTTTTGGACTATTTCATCAATGTTTCCTTATGATCTTATGTTGACAACAATGACAATTTAATCAACAATTCTTTTAACTACAAAATTCTATTTCAAACAATAAAAATTATAATTTTGTTTAATATCGAGCAAGCATTTCATTTTTACATTTTAAATAACATATTCATTAATAAACAATGGTAAGAACCCCCTGGGGTTTGGCATGTTTTCCAATTTGCATTTTGTTAAGGCGCATAGGTTGTTATGCATGTCACAGGCTCAAACATCCGAGTGCAAAAATGTGGATTCCCATGTTCCAGGGGGTTGAGTAGGATTCCCAAGGGTTGTAGTGGCAGCAACATGAATGGACCCCATGTCATGCGAATACGAAACTGGCTAGTTATCGATTCCCCTTGTACAAAAAAAGGGTAAGAAATAATACTTGGAATATTCTGAATGAAAGTTATTATATCACTACATTTTAGTAATCATGTATTTATTAAATCACCTCCATTTATTTACATGTTCACAAGGTTTTTGTACACAACAAATTGCTTTTTTTTCATTGGTGCTTATCTTTTGTATGGTAGCACCAACACCTATTGTTGGTTAAGTTGAATTAGTTCTCATATTTGGTATAAGTGCATCTATGCTTCTTTACTGTAGGTGCACTAGTGCTCCATGAAAAATGTTCATTGGTGTGGTTTTGGCTAAAATATCACCAGTGCTCCTCTTTGGTGAAGAAGAATTGGTGCCGATGCTCATATTTGGTGAAGGCACACTTGTGTTGGTGCTCCTATTTGATGAAGGCACACCGATGCATATTTGGTGTAAGCACACTAGTGCATATTTGGTATAAGCGTACTAATGCATATTTGGTATAAGCGCACGAGTGCATTGTTGGTATAAGAACACCAGTGCATCTTTGGTATATGCACACATGTGCATCTTTGGTATAAGCGCATCAGTGCACTTGTATCATTAAAGTACACCATTGAAAAAAACTCTACTAAAGATTCTGACTGCTGAGATTTTTTAGTTATAATAAATTTCCATAAAAACCTTCACTAAAACATCTGGTACCATTGGTAGAGGTTGCAGTAGAGGTTTTTTGAAAATTTTGACCAATCTTGTAACACTAAAAACATCCTCTATAACTCTCACTATAGGGCCTTTTCCTTGTAATGGGAGTTGATTTTTTCTTAAATTTTGAGGGCACTCACAACTATTATAAGGAGAAAGAGTGGGTGTTCATGGTTGTTCCTAATAAAAAATGCAAGTGGTAACAAACAATAGAGGTTAAAATTGGGAAAAATTCAAATAAAATACCCCAAACCTTAAGTTCTTTCAATTCCTATATATTTACTAATTTTATACTAGCATATGAAAGCTAATTTAGTTCTTGAAATGAAAAACATACCAAAAAATTGAACAAAATTATTAAAAGTTCTCCCTAGTAGAGTCACCAAGTTTGTGATGAGGTATTTACCTACCTATTCAGTAAGCCAACCCCCTGGTGAGTGGGTCGAATTCACCCACAAACACATAAGTTAAATACAATATATATTTGTTTAAACTTTAAATCCTATTAAGACAAAAAATAGTAATAAGAGAAATCCTAATTTTGAAAAGTGGTCCAAAATTTACTACAATTGTCTAATAAAATGAAAGTTATGATCTCATTCTTATAAACCTGCACACACTGCAAACATAAGCACTTTCTTCACTATTAATCAATTTTAATTAGTCATACAAATTGAAAAGCATTTAATCAAATTTATAAAAATTCTAGGGGAAGTAATCTGTTAGAGTATCATACCACCTAGTACCATGGTCATATACACCTAGGACTCATTTTCTTTTGTTTTTTACTTATGTCATATGGTCCAAACCTTGGTTATGTTGGTCAAGTAAGGTATTTTGGTGTTTTAGTCTCATTAATGCACCTAGGCTCCCATATTTGATCATTCGAGAAACACATGAACCCTCATTTATGAATGCTCAGTCCTTAGGGCACTCCCACTCCTTAAAACATGGAAACCGATTGACTGGAGGCACCCATGCATGGTATTTGGGTGTTTTTGGCTCTTTTGGAACATTTATTGCTTCCTATATCCACTCCAACTCACCCATGCACTCCATCATGCCTAAACTACTCTCATTTATGTCATAGCATGCTTTAGCCACATTCACATGGCCATTTATGGCTGTTTAAGGTTGTTTGGGAGATCAGTTGTCCACCTAGGGGAGTTTGAGGTACAATCTAATCCTTCCATGTGTATGCATCCAATTTTCCTCCAAAGGCTAACAATTTTCTCCTATTTCATTATAAACATGTTCCAGACATATTTACATGTTGGACAGTGATAATAAGCAGTTATTGGCACCATTCGTTTGTGTTAATCTTGTTATTTTCACTGTTTTTATGCATAGATTGTGAATTTCTTGAGTTCTGAGGATTCCCTTAGCTCATATATCTTGATGTGAATCATATTTTCACATGGTATCAAATATATTTGGAGCTGCAAATTGAATTCAGATAGTTTTAGTTGCTATATGGGATCTCTTTTAGAAACATTCGAGTGTCTGCAGTGCAGGTAGTTCCACTATCCTTGTCACCCAATGTACAAGAAGAAATGGAGAATAATAATTTATTTCTTACCCCATCCATTTATTTTGAATGGAATGATGAAATGGTGATCCAACTGAGGTCCGAGTCACCATGGGTACTTAAAACACGCCCAACCCAGTTGTGAAAAAATTAAAGTACTTCAATAGATTGGATGAGGAATTCGACATGCTTTGTATCAATATTTTGAGGGAACTTCTATTTCATGTAGACAATATTACCACACCCAATGAAGTATGGCTCAATATCAAGTCACTCTTTGGGAAGACCAATGAGATGAGAGGAGACCAACTCCAAAATGGGTTGATCTCACTCTTCCCAACTCACTTTGAGAAAATACAGGATTTCTTCACAAAGTTAAAATCATTAGCACTTCAACTAAAATAATCTAGCATTGAGAATAAAGAGGAGAAACTGATGTTTTCCATTCTTTTGAATCGAGGCCCTGAGTTTCATTGTTTGTTTGCACATTCCACTCATGCAAGCTTACAATTCCAAATTGGAGAATGCCTTCACTGACAGACTTCATGGAGTCTTTGACTCATGAACAAGACAAATTGGTGCAAATGGGTACCATGAAATCCACCAAGGATCAATACTTTGCTATAGGTGTTTAGAATATATTAAAATGCAATAATAAAGCCAAGGATTCAAAGCAGCAAGAGAAGAAGAAGTAGGAGAATCCCAACTTCAGATGGGGGTTCGAATCCTAGCAAGGACAAAGAGAAGAAGAAGCAAGAGAAGACAAAATTCCTTTATTGTCACAAAGGTTGGCATCCATAGAGTGCATGCAAGAAGAAAAACATTGAAATTATGGCACAACTCCTTAAGAAGAACAAAATCCCACTGCCAGAAGGTGCAAGGAATAAATAGGGAGGTTTAATCTCAAAGAACAAGGATAGATTCCATGCTTTGGTTGCTGGGTCTTTAGGATCTTCTTCCCTCATCATAGATTTAGGTTCCTAAAGGAACATGGATTCCATACAAGATTCATTCTCAGCCATACATCCTTACATTGGTCCATCCATCCTCATGGGTGATGAATATGAGATCCCATCCAAAGAGATTGGCAGGATCGATGTAGATAATGTGACGTTGTATGTGCCTGATCTTGTGTAGTGGGTATTTCTCCATAGCTATGTGCAAAAGAACCAACATTAGCTCATCTAGAGAATAAGGAAGAGTTCAATGATAACAATAGGAAATGAAAACAACAATATAATGATATTCTTTATATTTTTATGATATATAATGCAAAACAAGACAATTTAAAAGATACATTTTCTGAAATTTTGGGCCACTGTAGCCGTTTGAGAAAATGGTTCTGCAGCTCCACGGTTTTGGTCTCCAATATACTCCATTTGTGGTTGTTGGATGGGGAATGTCGATCCAAATGGGTATGGAGAAAGCTCAACATACACCATGGGAATTTTCATGGAAAAATAATGGTAGAACAATATGTTGTGTGACTGAGATCAAATGGGAAAAAACTGTTTTGGGGGAGTCCTTCACAATTTATTTATAGGATGGTCCAAGGGTTTCTTACCCATGGTAATGACCCATGGTATTTTATTGTCCATGGTATTTATCTATGGTATTTTGACCCATTCTCATTTTTAGGGTTTTTTACCCTTTTTTGGAGAGAGTGGGGATAAAGAACAATAAATGCTCATCTTCCTTTCATTTATGGGGAAGGAATAATGATGTTTCGGACAATATTCAATGGAAATAAAACTACAAAGGTCAAATGAAGGAAATAATGGTGGGAATATTATGTATGAGTATGGTTTATACCATAAAGAGTTATATGAACAATTTTCAGTGTTAACAGATTTCCCCATGATGTGTGAGGGAAGGAGCTCATCGTATAGTCGATGGACATCACAAGAGCATGAGAAAATGGTGACAACCATGGAGAAACTAGAGAGGACCATGAAGGAGTGGAGTTTCCTCGTTTAAACTATGATGACATTTGGTTTGTATTACTTCTCAAAAATGGATGAGATACATATAGTGGTTGACATGTATATGGATGAGGTGGGAATACCCATGGTCGTAACAACGACAAAAAATATATAATGGGGATCAAGGCTCAAAATATGGGATCTGATCAATACATATACAAATGGTGGAATCAATGGGAGGAGGAATACAAATGCTGATCTGAATAACTGATACATATGAAGAACGAAATTCTCATGGAATGCAATATCATCACAACTGATGTTATGCTAGATATGGAGGTGTACATAACTAGATGGACCCAGTGACTGAGATTCAGAATCTCAATGGTACAATATGCAACACCAATTACTCGAGATACATGGAAGCATAAAATTGGGGGCCTTTGAACACAGTTGCTAATGCAGCCCATAAATCACAAGGGACATGAAACTATATGGGTCCCATAGTAGACTCACCAATGTGCTAGAGTTAGGTGAAAACCAGGGTCTTCGATAAAATAATGAATGGACCAATACCCTATATGAATCTCAATGGTGCTATGGTGTATATGAAGTCAAGCATGTGAGACACAACCGAACCAAAAGGAAATAAGAACTCATTTCAAGTGGTCCAAGGAACTCATCAATGAGGTGGATGAAACCAGGATACAGGGACCTCTGGGTCTATGCTATGGAATAAATGTGTTGACGCTGATAGAGGGAGACCTACAACTAACAAAGAAATGATGTTTTTTTTATTAGAAGCATGAGGGGGATAACCAAATATGTGGAACAATCAATGGAATGACACATCGAATGGGGAGAAGGGGCAGGAGAGTACAAGGGTCTCAAAATTGCTTTATTCAGAGTATGATGGAAGGGATGACCTGGTAGAAAATGAAACTGACTCTTGGGAAAGGGATTATAGATGTAAAATTGGGAAGATAGCTGCAATGGAAAATAGTGGGGGAGGTAAATAGAATAGTGATATCCAGTAGATCCAAGGGAGAGTCATTGTAGAGTACTCTGAACAAAGGCGACCCAATGGGGGAAAGCTTCCAAAATGTGAGATCATATGTGGTCACGTTGAGAGACACTGTTGTTAGGATTTATAATCCTCCCTTGACCAAAATGTCATTAGATTATTTTAGCCTAACTTAGGGGTTTTTATTAATTATTGGGTCCAATAGTACCATTGGGTCCACATGGCCTAATGGGGCCACATGTACCAGTCACTAGAGTGCGGGGAACACTAATAGAGGCTAAGTGAGACTAACTACACTTGCATGCATCAGTTTAGGCACCTCCTGGGACAATCCCTACATTTTAGGAGACACTGGGAGTCCCAGAACCAACCTCCTTCAATTACTTGGAGTTGGATCTAGTTAAGCTTAGTTTTTCTTCAGTTACTTTTATTTAGTTCACTTTCAATTCAATTAGCGCTAGTTATACATGGTTGCATGTGGATAAGGTGCCTTTTCTCACCTACCACTTCAGTTAGCACTAGTTATACATGGTTGAATGTGGATAAGGTGCCTTTTCTCACCTACCACTTTAGTTAGATTGAGTTAACTGATTATAATTGATTGTGTGACTTATTTAGACATCTGGAGTTAACCATTTGGAATCTAATACTGATTTAGACATATTTAGTTAGCCATGCATTCAGATACAGTCACATCCAGCTGGTAGATTCAAATTCATCCATAATGATTTGAATCATTTCCTATGTAACACTATTGTAACACCAGATTATGTAATGAAGATAATATTGTAATTCTCTGAGCAATACTTGTCTGATTCCTGTGAGATTTGATTTTTTTCAGTTTGTATAAATCATTCCTATTCACTGCATCAATGATTTTGACTCATTGCTTGATGATATAAATGGCACAACAATTCTAACATTGTATAAGAGCCATCTCAAGCAAGAAGTCTGTCTACTATCCATTGAACACCAGAAGCAGCTAGGTCTCCACACAAGTCCCACAAAGAGTGCCTTGCTTCCTATGAATTTATTCAAAGTGGCGAGGTGGGTGTGATGGATCCTAAGAAAGTGTTCATGTTGAGAGGGAATGGTTGATTATAAAATATTTCGAATGATTTTGGTTTTGCAGTGAAATTTATACAGGTGCTATGTAGCTTGTGTGAAGATATTGTCTTTTCCAGTAGGAGAATTATGGATTCTCAACCCTCCACACCTTGGATCCTAACACCCTTAAATTATGTTTATTGGAGGCAAGATATGCAGTTTTACTTGTGTAATAAGGGATACTTTAGGATAATAGTTGGAAGGGAGGTTGATATGCATCATCTAGCTGAGAAAAACAAGTTTCTAGACCGCTTAGATGAAGCTTTCGGTTATCTATGTACTCACATATCCAGAGATCTCGTCTTTCACCTTGGAGGTTTTAGGACTCCCAGGGAAACTTCGGAGAGTCTTGAAGTCTTGTTTGATAAGAAATATGAGCTTCAGGGACACATTTTGTAGAAAAAGTTGATAGCCTTACATCCCAGCAGTTTCGAGACCATACAACAATTCTTTACTAAATTCAAGTTTCTTTCACTTCAATGTAGACAATACGGAATATAAAGGAAGGATGAGCACCATGTGCTATCCATACTCAGTAAACTAGGATCTGATTATTCTATATTTGTCTCAATATTCCCTTCTAGAAGATATTCCATTCCCAATTGGAAGATGTCATCACTTTATTCCTTTATCGATACCTTAATATGGGAGCAAGAGAAGTTGATCCATATGAGAGTCATCCAGACTTTCAAAGATCAAGCTCTCCTAGTGATAGAATTTTCCAAAGCACAAGGTAAAGGGAGACATAAGGGGAAGGAGCCTAAAGCATCTGATTCAAATCCTAAATAGAATCAAAAGACATCCGAAGGAGCTTTGGGCTCCAAGAATAAGAAAAGGTTTTAAAATAAAAAGTGTCCCAATTGTATGAGGGGTTTTCATCTAGAAGACTCGTGCATGAGGAAGACTCTTGACCTATTGAAATATCTATGTGTATATAAAAATATTTACCTTATAAAAGGTGCATATATTTATGATGATGAAGATAAGATTGAATAACATGAGAGATTCCCATGAGATTCCATGCCTTGCATGCAAACCTCACTCTGTCAAAGGCTTATTTGATAGGTTATGGAGCATACAACCACATGGTTTCCTCCAGGGAATCCTTCATCACTTTCCCTCTATCAGGAGGACATATTAGTCATATGGGAGATGAATCTAAAATAATAGCTGTTGAGGGAGTTTTAGATAAAATACAACATGATGAGTTCATGCCCTCTCCTACAACAAATAAAATTGTTGAAGATGAAGAAGAAGCATAATTTTCCACACAACCAATTCGAATTGAAGAAAGTCACCTTGGAGTAACTCCTCCTAATGCTCTTGAAGTTTATGAGATATTTAATATCTCATATTATCATAAGGCTGATACAGAAGAAGGCATTTGAATCTATTTTTTTGAAGAAAAAATCTCCTTCCATTCTTTGCAAAAATTCTCTAGTGATTCTTCTATTTTAAATTTCGTGCAGAGTTTACCGATAATTGTTTTAGAAAATGAAGAGGAATTTGATTTCTCTATATCTAATGATGTTGATGGTGTTTAGATAAGTAATTCCATGGATTTTTTGAAATAATATCATATTTTATGAGTGATCCATTCACTGTCATTGATCTAGCGCATCCAGTAATTTCCTACATGATTGCATGCACCAATTTTCAGAATTTTGAAGGAGAAAATTTGGATATGGTATGAAAATATTTGGATATGATTTATTTGAATATTATCTGATATTATTTGGTTCAAGTTTTAAATTTCCAGAGCCTTTAGTCATGCTTGTAGCTGGTCTCATCAATTTTGGTGTGACAAATCAAGTACCACAAGTCTTCTTCAAACTTGTTGTTGGGGATTTGATGTT
The DNA here is from genome assembly GCA_001517045.1 of Pseudotsuga menziesii. Taxonomy (NCBI): domain Eukaryota; kingdom Viridiplantae; phylum Streptophyta; class Pinopsida; order Pinales; family Pinaceae; genus Pseudotsuga; species Pseudotsuga menziesii. The sequence goes on along the minus strand of LPNX010294866.1, from coordinate 498,704 downwards.
AGTTTTCTCTTATGAGTTTGTCGATATTTTATTTTGTGAATAATTAGTTATTTATGAAGCTATATCATATTATGGAGCTCAAGAATCCACTCTCCACAGTCCATGGGCTTCTCTACCTATCTATTTGATCACATGGTCATCTCCTCATAGAACTAGTAAAGATGGAGACATTCTGCATTTGCATGGACACTTGCTTCTAACACTTAGGGCTGATTTTACATCACATGGTTTGATGTTCAAAGGATGAAATATATTATTTTATTGGGTGTTCCTCACACGATTCAAATTCTCAAGCACGTTTTCTCTCTTATCAGTTGATTTTATTTTCTCTACATGGGTCCAATTTTCATCAAGCAGTTGTCCATATTTCTGATTCAGTTGAGCATATTCTTCTTCTTCCAAAGAGGAAAATTCCTCCAGAAATAGCCATTAAATTGGATGGGTTCACGTCCATAGCTTCAGGATACTACTTCATAGAGGAACCATACTACTGCATAGAGCTCCAAATTTGTAGGAGATTTTTAGCAAATTATTTTTCTAAGGAGGAAGTTTCTTTGTTCTAAAGATAGTTTGGATTTTCCTATTTCCTGCTTATCTTGAGGGGGAGGGGTTTCTCATGAGGTTTTCCCCTATTTCCTTGGTTTATTAATTATCATTCTTTATCTTTTAGATTGTATATGGGTGACTTTTGGTATTTTTTCTAGGGTCCACAGTTGTCCAAGTTAGGATACAGGAGGGGTGTTAGGATTTATAATCCTCCCTTGACCAAACTGTCTATTATATTATTATAGCCTATCTTAGGAGTTTTTATTAATTATTGGGTCCACTAGTACCATTGGGTACACAAGGCCTAATGGGTCCACATGTACTAGTCATTAGAGTGTGGGGAACACCGATATAGGCTAACTGAGACTCATTGCACTTGCATGCATCAATTCAGGTGCCTCCTAGGACAACCCCTACATTTTAGGAGCCATTGGGAGTCCCGACACCAACCACCTTTAGTTACTTGGATTTGGAACTAGTAAAGCTTAGTTATTATTCAGTTATTTTTAGTTAGTTCACTTTTAGTTCATTTAGCACCAGTTATGCATGGCTGCATGAGGAAAAGGGACCTTTTCTCACCTACCACTTCAGTTAGATTGAGTTAACTGCTTATAACTTATTGTGTGACTTAGTTAGACATATGGAGTTAACCACTTGGACTCCAATATTGATTTAGAAATATTTCGTTAGCCATGCAGTTAGATACAGTCAAATCCAGTTGGTAGATTCGAATTCATCCCTAATGTTTTTAATTCTTTCCTATGTAATACTATTATAACACTGGATTATGTATTGAAGATAATACTGTAATTCTCTGAGCAATACTTGTTTGTTTTATGTGAGAATTGATTTGTTTAGTTTTTATAATTCATTCATATTCACTACATCAATAATTTGGACTCATTGCTTGATGATCTAAATGGCACAGCAATTCTAACATGGTATCAAAGCCATCTCAAGCATGCTTCAAGTCTGTCTACTCTCAATTGAACACTAGAAGTAGCTGGGTTTTCCATAGAATTCCCATAAAGAGTGCCTTGCTTCCTTTGAATTTATTCAGAGTAGCAGTACGAGCATAACAGACCCTGAAAAAGTGTTCATGTCGAGAGGGAAGGATTGATTCTAACATATGTCAAATGATTTTGGTTTTGCAATGAAATTTATATATGTGTTATGTAGCCTGTGTGAATATATTGTATTTTACAATAGGAGAATTAAGGATATAAAGAAGGCCACATATATTCCCTTTCAAATACTTTAACGAGTGCGAAAAGAAGAAAGTGTACTCGATCATATTTTCATTATTTTAGGAGTCAGAAAAGAGCTTAACAGAAACTCTGTAATGGTCAGTCAAACAAGGAGGAAGTGTTTGATATATGGAAAAAGGTTATGTTGTGAACATGCCTGACAGGAATAACAGTGAAACACTGATGGTGCATCCTAACGGGATGATGGATGACAGTAAAATAACACTAACTGTGTAGTATGGATGGAGCAAATGGCTTGTGAACATGACAATACATGCATGGGGTGAATCGCATGGTGGCATGAAAATCAAGGTGACTTCCAAGAAATGTCCCAAAATATCACCAGGAGAAAATGAGACTAGGGTCTCATTTTATGATAGAGGGAAGAAAACCAAATCCGGTGGTGCAAACGACGAAACAAACAGACACTAGATGACTCTTTACTTCTTGGAATAAAATCTAGACCAAAAGGAGGCCTATAAAAAGGGGGGACCACATAACACTTGTCATTTTCAATGTGCAGTGTTGAGTTGGAGTGGAGGAACCCAGAACACTACAGTTGATTTATTTCAACTGGACCGACTATTTTCTGATATGTGACTTGTAGGTAAGAGCTGTCATCAAAACTGTCTTTTTTAGTTGATGACTTTTTATTTTTTCTTACTCTAGGATCCTTGGCCGAGCCCGAAGGGTTCTCAGGGTCGATCTCTCTTTTCAAGGGAAAAGGAGTGACCCGAGTTTCTCTAAACAGATAGATAGATGCAACCCGGATGCACCTATTGGGGAGACAAGAGCGACCTAGGTCACACCTGTTCAGCGGATAAGAGCTACCTAGTCACACTTGTTCATCCTTTTTGAGAAACTTGGGTCACACAAAAATGCCAAACAGGTGCAACATAGCCAAGAATGAGGGTTTTTGTGCATGATTGGGTTTGACAGGGACTATGTGTCTGTACAAGATGCCTCGAGCTATATGGCATGAGCGAGACATATGGGTCCTATGAGGGGAGGTAAATTATCATCCTGCAATACTGGATACACTGGCCCGGTGTTGGTTGTGCAATTTCTTCCAAGTTCCACTGATGCGTTCAGCAAAAATATTTCTATACAAGTTGGGGAGTTACTTAGACCAGGAGGTAGAGTGCTTCATGATCCATGGTGAGTGGTTAGAGATCACCCTTCATGATGTGTACTTTTTGAAAGGCCTCCCTATACTAGGTGTGATAAGCGACACTACGCCAAAGATCCCAAGGGGGGTGTTAATGGATGACCTCTGTGATAGGCATCATTATGCCTCAGCCTATGTGCATAAATCATATATACCATTGTATGAACTTGAGAGTCTAGAGAATTGATCAGTGTCAGTGATGGTTTTACATATACTAGGATTGATCGGACTGCATAAGATCTTAGTTGGTCAGATCCTGATGGTGGAGAGTGTACTGAAGGGCACCGACTATGGGTGGGCCTAGATGATTTTAACCATGGCTCAGCATGGGATGAATCATGCTAGCTCAGTGGGAGGGGTTTTATGTTTCCCCTCATTCTTTTGCTCATTCTTCTTTGAGCGACTGTCGACTCTATGACCTCATCTGGCGTTGTGTGAGGGGGGACCTCGCGAGCCTCGAATGAGGAGGTGGTATGAGATGATGATTCAAGAGGGATGAGGCTTGGTGGGTCACTTCTTCACCCAGGAGCTATTTGCACAGTGGCAACAGTTGCTAGTCCTCATAAAGTACTATCCATATGCTAGAATGGATTACTGGGGAGACCCAGAGATGCCTCGACCTCCAGGGAATGTCTGGATACTTGAAGGTATGTATACATGATTCTCTTGTGGTTTCATTCATATATAGTTTCCTAGCTTAGTGGTATCCATTTTATGTGTGTGATAGATATTGATGACATATTGTATGAATGTGCAGATGTGGGGCTAAGCCCTCCAATAGGATACCGGAGATGCAGGGGCAGGGTGGAGGGTTTAGATCCACATCCTCACGAGAACAAGAGGCATCAGAGTGCTAAACTAGACTCACTGCGATTGGATGTGGAGCGCTTATTGGAGTGGGTCACTGACGACATGTGGTATTATATTGATGTCGACTTGATTGCCACATGCTACAGGGATCCTCAAGATTGGATCTCCCTTATGAGGAGGATCATAGTCGTTGTTGAGTATGTGAGAGCAGCGACACATGGTGACATGCCTATGGAGGAGGAGGAGGAATTAGATGAGGAGACCGACTCTAAGGAGGATGACTCAGACTAGCAGCTAGTGATGCTTCCCCCGATCCATTTGGTACATAAGGTTGTATGTATGATATTTATGATCAGCAGAGAAAGTTTGTGGAGCTTCTCATTTTGTACTAAACATTATGACATGATATATATGCACGTGGATGCACTTTTTTATATGTCTTTTATGGGTTTTTTGTGAGTCTCTTTTGTGATTATGATGATTCCTATATGATGTATATGACATATGTATGCATGACTATATGATGATGCATGATGCAGCTTATTTATTATATGTGATGATTGATGTGCCACTCTAAAACATCGTTAGCCATTTGTTTTGCTACACTATTGAGACTTTTGGGAACATGCATGAATGAAATGGATTCAAAATGTCTAACCAAGTGTCTAGGGCATAGGAACTTTCTAAAGATGAAAGTACCGTGTACCCGATAGCATTTATTCAACTAGGATACATGTAGTTGGGATTCTAAGAATACATCGAGGAGGTGAACACCCAAATGGAGGGAGAAAGTCAGAAGATCAATGACACCGCTATACTCATCCTGGTTGTTGGTAGAAACACTAACACACATTTCCTCAATGTGGATCAACTCATGTGACGGGGAATAAATGACCCACGCAGCTAAGGTGAGATTAGGAGACCATCTACTTGCTCCGTTAGTGAAACCAACTTAGCATGACAAGGTAGGATCCATATGGAGAAACCAAGGAAACAAGCTACGAGACTCGTGGAAAGAATAATGAAAAAGAAAAAAGAAAAAATGTGACACAAGTGTACTGCATGGTGAGCAACTTCAGGCATAGAACCTCTTGAGGTAGAGCACATTGCTGGGATTCTTTAAGAGGTGTCCGTCAGAGTCATGAAGGATGTATTCCTCGTTGTCGAGACATCGATGGATGACATATGGGCCATACCACATGGAATAAAACTTCCCTTTCCCTAGTTTATCTTTGGATTGGTCATAGATGAGGATTAAGTCCCCCTCGGTAAAGGTGCATGGGTGGATGTGGGAGTCATAATGGAACTTCAACTTAGTCTTAGCTACTTCTATGATTTGGAGAGCAGCATGGAGGTCCTCATTGGTTCATTCAAGCATGATTATATGTTGTTCTAATGGTGAAGTGTCAGGGAGAAGTTCAAAAACAAGACAGAGCAATGGAATATGGAATTCAATGGGAAGAATCGATTCCACACCACGAACTAAGTAAAATGAGGTAAAATTGGTGGAAGTTTTTTTATGTTCGGTAGGCTGAGAGGGAGGTAAAGAGAAAGTGGTGCTAGTTGGAATTTTTTTTGTCTACCATCCCCTGGAGCATGGTTTTGAGGATCTTGTTGACATCTTATTGGCCACTTTTCCTAACTCGTGTGACCCAGGTTCTGTGCAGCCTGTCAACCCAACAAACACCTGAGATACTGGCCCGACAAAGCAAGCCCCATTGGCAATGCCTGCAGAGCAGGTGCAGTCTCACTCTAGACATCTCTTTGAAGGGTAACTACTGAAACCATGTTTCCACGATTGTCGAGGGATTATAGTTGCTTGGCGCACAACCAAGGAGCTCGACCAAGTTGCGAGAATGGAGTCATTTCTGCCAAACTGTAGCGCACCCAACACATATGTTTCATTAACTACTAATGGTGCGACACAGATTTGGCCTTAGTACTTTAAACATAACTGAATATAATGACAAGCTAAAAGACAGGTGCAATATAACAAACACACAATAGCGATTGCGACGTAAACATAAATTAATATTCAAATGATGTGCATAATAACCTATTCATGCAATGAGACTTCTATTAACAATGCGGTATTCATTCATTCATTCGTAAATAGGGCAGTATAGCATTCATTCATCCATGACATGACTTGTGACATAAACATAAGCATAAACAACATACACAGGCATTCATCAACACATAGGAGAATTCACATGGAAACCCATTCGGGAAAAACCGCAAGGTGCTCTTCATTTGGCATGAGAAATATATGGTGCCTTAAGCCTGCATTTGATTGTAGACTGTCCTAGATCTAGCTTTCTACTCAAACTCTCTTTTTCTCTCATGCTCTCTGTCTTATTTCTCCTAATCTACTGATCTGCACACAACCTAGATCGACCTCTTTAGCATCTACACCTCTCTAGCAAAGCTTCTCTTCTACTGCACTACCTCTGACTACATCCTGCAGACTTTCGAATACTCTACCACTCAAAAATCATAGCTTTCCTCCACTCTCTCTATGATCTTCCCTCTCCTAAGCTACTAAAGAGTAAAACAACAACAGCCAATGACCCTCATCAACAAAAGCGAACCATCTAACTATTGAATCCCCCCTATTTATACTATTTTACATTGTTTCCTGCATCGTGAGCTCATCCCATAATTAGAAAAATTTTAGATGATGAAACTTGGAGTTATACAATTTCTTCTTCGGCCTCATCTGAAGAGTCTATTTCTAGAGGTTTCTCTTCAGCTTCCTTCTCTTCTTCTTCGTCCTTTTCCTCCTCTTCTTCATTTCCCTTCTCCTCTTTAGTTTCCTTATCCTTGTCTTCTTCCTTTTCCTCTTTTTGGACATCTTTTGGGGCATCTTCTAGCACAGGTTGCTCTATGCTGCCAAGCTTTTGGGGGAATTGGAAAAAATTGGGAGTAAGACTTTCTATCTCCCAGTGGACTTCTTCTGCCTACTGCTCTAACTCCTGTACTTGGTTGGAGCTAGGGTGTTTTAACGATGCATTGGTCACTGCCTATGTCAACTCATGGATCCTCTGTTGGACAGGCTGAATTAGCCTTGTCACTCTTTCAACTTCAGCATTTTTGTCAATCGTCTCTTGGTTGTGCTTTCTTTCCTGCTTGTGCAGGGTTCTTACCTACTCCTAGAGGTGCTTGAGCTCAGCACCTTTGGTAATATTCTTTTCTATTGGAAACTTCTTAATTTCTACTTTTACTACCACTACCTATTGTTCTGCTTGCCACACCTACATGGAAAGCTGCTCCATAGTCTCATCCTTGATGAGTTTCTCCCATATTGCGGCAATTGTTTGTATGGCCTCTATGTATACCTCTTTATCTTCACTAAGCTGGCCAACAACTTGATGTGCCGATTGTTTCCTTTGCTGCACAACTTCGGGGGGTGTGATTGGCTGCTGGTTAGTATTTAGCTCCTAAACCTGCTTCTTAATATCTGCGGCCACTTTGGATAACTGCCTTAGCTTTTGGACAGGTTCTGCCTCCTGTTCTTCGTCATACTCCTATAGCTCTACGACTGCCCCCCTTATGGATTCTTCCAATGAATCTTGCTTCTGCACTTGTGCTGCCAGGTCTTCCTGCTGCCACTTGATGAACTTCTTGCGCTTCTGCGCTTTCTTAGCTACCTTGGATGCCTGATATGCAACCACATTTTCTTGAATTCTCACCTCTGTGGCTACAACATGATGAATGGAATATATTTGCAGCAAGGTCATCCTAGAGAAATCCAAAGTTAATGTGTCCAAGCTATGGACACTTGCCTCTTTTTCTGCTTCTTCTATAGAAAATGTCTGCACAGGAATTTCTATTCTTAAGGGTGGGAGTAGCACTAGCATCGCCAAAGTGTCTGCTGGGTCTACACCATAGGTTTCATCTTGCATGGTGTTTTGTATTTCTGTGATGGCCTCTGCAAACCGGTTAACTTTCATAGTGAGCGAAGCCGTCCAGTTGGTTTTCCTACTCATGATATTACCCAAAGTTTTCTCGGCTACTTCGACGACCGCCTCTCTAAGAAGAGTTAGATCCTCTTCTGCTATGCTATGGACTTGGGGTCAATTATCCTACCGCTTTTTCCTATGCAGGATGCCCAAATATTTTGCATCTTCCTCCATGGGCTCTTTGCCCTTTATTTTTCTGCTTCTTTCAGCACGCACCACCTCCTCAACAGGGATGTCTTTGTCGCTATTGTTGGATGGGTCTTATGATTTTTCATGGTCTTCTTCTTCTTCCTAGGCATCATCCTGATTCTCCTGGGTGTTGAAATTGGCATGGTCCTGGGGAGGGTTCTATTGTGAAACCCCCTATTGCACTTGTTTTTCCTCAGGCACCTCCACGAGCTAGCGAATCCATTTTTTGGGCCAGCCTTTGATTTCCCTCTCAATACCTACATCTATAATGATGAATAAATTCAAGAGTTCCTGCTTCTTAGGGTCATTGCACAGATGCAAGATGATGTTTTGTAGCCCTTCCTGGAAGTGAATGAATAGATCCCTAGCCACAATCGTAGGTTTCAGTCGATATTGCTTGTGCAAAATCTGTCGAAGCCTTTCTCCTTGGAGAAAGAATGCAAGCTTTGTATCGACCTTGTTCTTGATGTCTCTGTGGTCCTAGAGGTTTTGAAACGGTGCGCCAAGGAGGTCTATTGGGATATCCATAGGTTGATAATCTAGTGGAGGATTCCATGTTGCAAACGAGATCAGAATTAAAATCCACAAGAAGTGGAACTTCACCGTGGGAAGCTCCTATGCATCAATAGTGTCATCCATCAGTTCGTTCAGGAGGAATTGGGACCAGTTAATGTGCACTCCTTGTGCACACTCTTCTTCTAGCTCTACTATTGTGGTCAGGAATTCAATAGGCCTCTTCTTGCATAGAACCTTACTACATAATATTTTTGCTGCAATGCTTACAGCACTATCATGAATAGAGATAATGAGGAATCCCTTTTCATCATGGAAAAGTTGGTACTTTCTCTTCATGTTGTTCTTGTCCAGTGTTTCCCTATACTTGTGCAGGTATGGAATTGGGTCAACTCCTTGCTGTGGGAGACCCATGATGGTGGAGACCAGGTCCACAGTTACCTCATATGGCTTGTCTAGCTAGAGGTAGCCTCCATGGAAGCATACAAGAAGCTGCATGACATACATCCCGATTGGGGAAATGCGACCGAAGTGTGACATAAGGAGTAGGTTAATGTACTTGATTGCTCTAATCCACATGCCCACTCCATTGTAGAAATGACGTATGCATTTGGTTCCTCATTAGGATCTACGACCATGAATTTATTTCTAGCCATCTCCTCTTGTTTCTTGGTGTTGTAATCTTCAAACTTTAAGTTCTGAAGTTTGGTACTGATGGGATCCTGAGACTGTGGGATGCCTTTAGGAATGGTGGGATCTTCTAGAAGTTCCTATGCATCCACTTGCACTCTTAGGGTGCTTGGCTTCCTCTGTGACACATATGGAGGCAACAAATTCTTTTCTTCATCAGTCAGCTCTACTTCTGGTGCTGGTGGTGGAACTGGGTCAACTCTGTGGGATTTAGGTATCTTCGCTAGGGTGCCAGAGGAAGTGGGGAGGTATGCACTCAATAGAGATTTGGTCACAAACACTTGTACCCTGACCGTTTGTGCTAGTATCTAGGTTGTAGGTTCCTGCATCAAATGGCCTCTTACTGATGTCGAACATGGTGGCCTCTGTGGTGCTTTCGACTTCGGGGTTGCCTTCGGTTTCACCTACATCTTCTTCATATTCTTGTCTCGTGGGGTTGGTGCAGGGATGTAAGGGACTTATATTATCGGGCAGGGGGAGGCTGGTGAAATAGGGGGGTCTTTACTGTTACTCGATAGCTCAACAATCATGGGCTTCAGCTCTGAGGTAGGGTTTTGGTTCACTCTGAGGGTTTCTTGGTTCAGTTGGCTTGGCTCTTTGGTTTCTTGGCTCAACAAGGAAATGTAAGGATTACCATGAGAGAGGAGAATGATACTTATATGTGATCGAGCAACTAGGAGGTGACTGGATGCAATTATGGGCCATCTGATGAAGCACATGGGATTTTCCTTCATCGCTTTTACTCACACACTTAGGTTCAGGTCTTTACTTGTCAAGGAAGTTAAGGTTAATATCGTGGATGGGACCAAAAATCATGGTGCCATTCTCCTTAGACTTTCCAAATTATCGTAAGCACCAAGTTTTGTTGAATCCTTGTGCATTTAATGGTCTATCACTGTCTTCCAATTGTCTTGCACTAACCGCCAGTTGTCTTTTAGCTAGCTTGTCGTATGTGAACTAGAAAGTGCAAGTGAAATTCTGTGTAACATTTTCCCATTCCCTTGTTTCTTGGCACATCTCCATAGACACGTACCAGCCCCTGGATGCCATTTCCAGAATATGGATGAAGTGGTGAACCCACTCCTGATGTGGGTAGTTCAAGAACGTTGTGGAACACTACTCCAAGTGTTCAACAGGGTCTGATCACCCTGTATACCTTTGTGTCATCATCGTGACTTCCTCTCTGAACCTTACAGCCAGTAGTCATCTGCATTGTGGCCATTCAATTGTAGATATTTGGTGCATACCCCACCATCGCATGGGTGTAGCTTCTAGCACAAATTCCAGTCTAGATAGTTGCTGCAGCTCTATTACTAATTCTTCAAACTCAGTCAAGAATGTTGCCAAGTTAGGCAGGCCCTCATATGTGGGCATTGGTTGCGATTGAGTTCCTACTCTTTGGAAACTTAGTTATCATGGCACATCTCCTCATAGAGACTTCATGTAATCAGTTCTTCCAGTTCTCAAGGGCCTCTCCTGAGTTTGATGTACATGAACTTGTGCATTTCCAGCTCAGGTTACCATCCTTAGTAGGATTAATGTATTCCTCCTTAAGGGAAGTGACATTATAGATGTTATCAAGGTGATCAACTTGCCCTTCATTGAACATAGGTTCAACGTATCTCTATCCTTCCAATGGGTTGAGGGGTACAAATACCCTCATCTCATCATCTTCAAATGATAGGATCCTTCTTTTGAATTTTATAATGGTTTGATTTCCTATCACCCAATCGATCCCCAACAACACGAGATATGAGTTAGTATCATCTACTATGTTGATGACTTCAAATTTCGCAAAAGTGCACATTCCTTCAATATCAACTTGGACCTGACTCAGTCTACCAATGGGAAGGACCTTGCCTGATTAGAAAGCCTTTATTGAATTGGGGACCATTCTAGGGGTGGATTGCCCATTATTTCCCATGTTTGCTGCGTTAAAATGATAACATCGGATCCCAGGTTGAGGATGATATAGTCCATGTCATAATCACCAATTTGTGCAGACATCCTGAGTTCGCATGCTGTTTTGAACTTTTTGTTGACATTGTGAACAAGGATTTGCTGGTGGGTTTTCTTCCTAAAGCATTTCTAGAGTGCTTCCAATTCTACAAGTGCCTCCTTTTCCTAGATTAGCACCAAACAACTTGACAGGAATGGTTTGAGTTTACTAACCTTATCTGCACTTTTTACTGCAGTCTGTCATTCGAATATCTTTTGGAATCTCTCAGGCATATCTTTCACTTGGATTGAGGTGGATGGATGGTCTGTGCCAAAGAAATTTGGGAGTACATCCATGAATATGCGCTTCTACTCTTGAACATCTAGCGGTGCTTTCTTTTGCACGATGAGCCATACCTGTGGTTGTTCTTGCACTATAGGATCTGTCTGCGTAGCTTGATTTGCATGGGGTTGCAGCATCTCCCCTTGTTATCATAGCTACACTTGGTTCCTGTGGTTCTATGACTATCATCTATATGTTGGTATTAGCATTCGGGTTGGGAGCATTCATCATAGGATTTGGTGTTGGGTTAGCTGCTCCAACCATCCAGGATTTCCATCTAGCAATAAGTTGCGGACATTGCTCCACATTGTGCTCTTGTCTGCAATATGAGCAAGTCTTCACAGATTCAGGGCAGTATCTAGCATAGTGGCCCTACGATCCACAATTGTAGCATACCATTGGTCCTCTCCCTCATCCAAATCCTCCTCCTCCTCGGCCCCTGTAATTGCCACCCCCCCTCAACTAAGGTTGTGGCGGTTGCGGCATGTATTATGGTCGCACATACTATTGTTGATATGGGTTATATGGGGCTTCATTTTGAAACTGTGGCACCATCTAAAACTATTGCACAGGATAATAGTGAGGCACAGCTTGAAACTACTATGCAGGATGAAACTGAGGCGCATCCTAGACTGAGCTTGAGCCTGTTCAATATTTATTTGTTCCCAAGTATTCATTAGATATGTATCTACTGTATTCTCTCTCATAAGTTGGTAGGCCCTACAATATTTTTCATCATGGCCTACAGATCTAAAAAATTTATAATACAGACTAGATGGGGTACATACCGTCTTTTGCAGGAACATGAAATCTACGTCATGGTGTCCTCTAGTATGGTACATGTTGCACTAGGGAAGCCCCTGGGTACTTAATGGGTTTGGCGCATCGGACGAGATGTAGTTCATGTAAGTGGGATAGTCATTCTTAGTGTGTCCATTGGTCTGATATCATGTACACCAGAGGTCTTCTGCACCTCTTTTCCCCTTTTTATGTCTTGGAGTTGAATAGTCAGATTAGTCAATTGTGACTGAATTTGTATCATTCTTACGATGCCCTATCCAATAGGTGAAGACTTTAGCTTCATTTCCAACTCTAGTGCCTTCGTCTGCATCACAATATTTTTCTACATCAGTGGTCTTCTAATGTGCGGTAGTAGCATAGCAAAAAACCACTCTTTATGCTGTACGTTTGACATCTGGAAGCTTACTTTGGCCATCAGCATATTGAACCGCTCATCAAAGTCCCATACTATCTCTGTCAGAGATTTTTTAATCTCCTTGATCTCAATTATACATTGGAACTCAGATTGTGTCTTTCTGAATTCTGAGATCATTGCGCATTGAATATCCTCAATATTTCTCTATGGCTGCCCAAGTGGTACTACACAATACTTCATGTACCAATCCAGCACATGAACCTGCAGAGTTGTAATCATTTTCAGTTTCTGGATGTCATCATTATTAACGAGGAAGATCGTCCATATCGCCTCATAGAGGAACCCGTGCTACTCTAGATCCTATGTTCCATTCCCATTGAATGTGGGTAGTCTAACGTCTGTACCCGCCATTAGTGTGGCACTAGGGTTGTTCACTAGGTTCCCGGGATTTGCTGGATTTACTGGTATCGATGATGGGTTTCCTTGCACACCAGTCCTGACACTAGGACTACTAGTGTTCACATGAGGTTCAGGTGAGGAACTTCTAGGTATCACTTCAGGGGATCTCCTTGGAATGTTGTATTCATGTCTTGTCCTTGGCGTCTCTGTAGACTCTTCCAATTCTAATCTCTCAAAAATAAGACTATACTCCTCTTCCTTGTCATAGGACCCTTTGTCTAGGTGTGACTCACATCCATATTCACCTTCCATGGGCATGCTATAAGCTCTCCTGCCTCTTGTTACCTTCCTCCTCTTCCTTGACCAGGATATCCTTCCGCTTCTCAAGAATCCAGTGCCCAACTCATCTTCTGAGCTCTTTGGGAACATTTCTTCTTAATACCTTCCATATTACTCCTAAAATTTACACAGCATATCCCCTTTACGGACTACACGATTCAATCGCTAAGTTGTAAAATAGCCTTTTCATAAAGGAGCATTTTAATCCATAGATTTATAGACATAAGGTACCTTCCCCGAGGTCCTTAGAAAAAATGTCTCTCTGCCTTGCTATACAAGGTTATTGCTTCAACAGGGAACTCGGTAACATAACCTTCTAATATGCTATCAATCCAAAAATCAACAGCTCTAGAAATAGGGTTACTTACTTGTGCTACTTCTTGTGTCAACAGGTCGGTCCATTCAACTACTCCTCCTTGTTGGAAGTTAGTCTCCTGGGTTGCTAACTTCGACAACCATTCTTGAAATACAATGAGGAATTCTGTGAAAAACATTCCATGAATATATGAATATAGATATCGTTGCAACCAGTTCTCAGGGCGCAACCACGAACCCTCTCTTTCATTCTTCACAAATATCAACGTCTTTCACTCCAGCCACTCCTCGACTTCACTCTTAGTCGAGTGTCACAACATTTCCATCGTTTTGATCAATAGGTTCCCAAAAACAGAACCATTTATTGGCCACTTTTCCTAACTCATGTGACCTAGGTTCTATGAATCCCATCAACCTGACAAACACCTGAGATACCGGCCCAATAGAGTAAGCCCCGTCAAAAATTCCCGCAGAGCAGGCGTAGTCTCACTCGAGATATCTCTTCGATGGGTAACCTTCGAAACCATGTTTCCATGATTATCGAGGGATTATAGTCCCTTGGTGTAGGACCAAGGAGCTCGACCAATTCATGAGGATGGAGTCATTTTTGTCAAATTGTAGTGTACCCCGCGCATATCTTTCATTAACTACTAACGATGCAACACAAATTAGGCCTTAGTACTTGGAACATAACTGAATATAAAGACAAGATAACTGACATGCATGGTATAATAGATGCGCAACAACGATTGCACCGTAAACATAAACTAATATTCAAATGTTGTGCATAATAACCTATTCATGAAGTTAGACTTCTATTGACAGTGCAGTATTCATTGATTCATTCGTAAATAGGGCAGTACAACATTCATTTATCCATGATAGGACTTGTGATGTAAACATAAGCATAAACATGATCATAAACAACATACATAGGCATTCATCAGCACACAGGAGAATTCACGTGGAAACCCATCCAGGAAAAACCACAAGGCACTCTTCTTTTGGCATGAGAAATATATGGTGCCTTCAACCTGTATTTGACTGTAGACTGTCCTAGATCTATCTTTCCGCTCAGACTCTTTTTTTCTCTCATGCTCCCTATCTTATTTCTCCTAATCTACTACTACCAACTACTGATCTACACAAAACCTGGATCAACCTCTTTAGCATCTACATCTCTCTAGCAGAGCTTCTCTTTTACTGCACTACCTCTGATTGCATCCTATAGACTTCTCACTACTCTACTAGTTAGATCTCACAGCTTTGCTACACTCTCTCCAATATGTTCTCTCTCCTAAGCTACTAAAGAGTAAAACAAAAGAAACCAATGACCCTCATCAACAAAATCCAACCCCCTAACTATTGAATCCCTCCTATTTATACTATTTTACATGACCATGCAGGGCCGACTACATACAGGAAGTCTGTTAACTGTCACCATCAACCGCCCCTCAAGCTATAGCTGTGGCGATCATGACTTGACACCAGGAACTAATGGCCTTACTAATAGCATGTGTTCACTCATGTGGCATCCGCCAACTTAAGCCAACTTCAGCACCCATGATTGTCCTGTCGCTTTCATCCATTATTCTGCACTTGTGCCACTGCTTTACCCTGCATTATCTTCCTTTCCACAGGTGAACTCTTTTGCACCTATTTCTTCTTCTGCATTGCTTCCCTCATCCACCATTTCCTTTGCCCACGCATATTTCCTTAGTTCATGTAGATTTCCTTTCATGTGGTCGCACTGTGGATTGATTCTTGCATGTTTCTTAACTTGCGCTTATTTTTTGTGCACTTTCCCCAGGCCCAACACATCCTAGACTTGGCCATTTCCCTAAGGGTAGTAAGATGAGGAATATTGGTGTTCAAACTTCAACATGGCTAAGATCTTTTTCCATATAGTGTCCTCAAAATGAGAACCATGGTATGAGACTAATTGTTGGGGGACATTGAAGCGAGTGATGATGTGGTTAAAAAAGAACTATGCCTCAGTATCAGCCTTGTAGTTTATTAAATTGAGCACATAGATCTATGGACAAACACACAAATTACAAAATAGATCACATAATTTACTCAGCAATTGAAGAATGAAACAGTGCAAAAATTGCTTGAAGCTGTGAATGCTTTCATTAATAAAAAAGTAATTGGATAGTAATTACAATGAAGTAAAATGGCTTTAATAGCCACATGAAATTTGAATCCACATGGGGAAATTTGAATTGATAGACTCTACTTGATTGTAGGTAACTAAGACCTTGTCTAAATCACTATCGGAGGACTCAATGGTTAACTGACCTTGTCTAAATCATAACCGGAGTTCATCGGAGCTCTAAAACACAACTCAAGTCTTATGTTCAGTGTTGACTAAGGCTAATTGATTGCGGTAGGTGAGAAATGCGCCCCTCCTTAGTACAGTCAAGTAAACCTAGTGCTAACTGAATGTAGAGGACTAGAACTGAATGTAACTGACTTTTAACTTAGCTTAACTAGTCATCAACTGAACTGAACTAACCTTGGTTGGTTTTGACACTCCTAGTGGCTTCCTAAATTAT
>LPNX010294866.1:409826-482492 GCA_001517045.1 Pseudotsuga menziesii | reverse complement strand
AGGTAGAATCAGGTCTCAAGTTTGAAAAACTTGAAAATATGTTGCTCCAATCTTCATCTCTGTGAGGTAGCGAAGCAACAGGCATGGTGTGCTATGCACAGGTATTTTGGGGCCTGGCATGTAGACTTCTCCTTCTTCTCCAAAAATGATGATGGAAGGAAGGAGGAATGTAACCTTTTTCTCTTACTGAATGAAGAAGTGTATGATCATATCCATTCTTTTGAATGTAGTGAGACTAAGCCCTTGCCAGATAGCATCTCAGAGGGAGTCTATTGCATCTCCCTAAAGGAGGTAAGATAGCATGACATAGCATAAGGGTATTTCCTTTCTGAGTGTCATGTGAGTTTCCAGTCATCTTCCTAGCTTCTAGTTTGGAAGTAGGGACTGAATCTAGATCTAAGTCACCTTGAATCTCAAGGTCATAAACTGATAAATATGGATCTGTAATACTAGTAGAAGCTGTAAAAGAAGTAGATGCAATGATTTTACCTTCCCTTGCAAGTGGTTGTTGAGAGTGCACTGGTTCTGAAGGAGGCATGAAATGTGAGAACTCATAAGCTTTTGAAGCATGATTTGTAGTACCCTTTGCTATGATGCTCCTAGTAGATATATCTATGATATCCACTAAGTCAAGACCAAATATCACTTGCTTTGGAGATCCTGTATGAGTCATCTGATAGACAGATAACAGGTTTGAAGCTAGGGAGGGAACAAATAGCACATATTTGAACCTTCCATGTTCAAGTTTGACAGATCCCTTCCCATTTGTTTGGAATTTACTGTTATTTCCCATCTAAATGCTAGTACCATCAAAGGACTGAAAATAAGAGAATGATTCTCTAGATGCAGCCATATGGTTTGAAGCTCTAGAATCAATGAGGAAGACATGTGATGATGTACAGCAAGCCTTCAGTGCATGGCCTTTCCTTTGGTATTCTTCATGTTCTTCTTCTTCAGAGTCATCCTTCCTTGCGCTAGCAGGTAGAGAAATTTTATGTTTCTTCAAAAGAAGAGCCATTTCATCAAGTTGTCTTCTCATACAGGATCCTTCTGAATGAAAGCCCCTTCCACAGTAAGAGCAGAGGACCTTGCCTTTGCCATTCTTCTTGCTTCTCTTCGAACCTGAAGTTTCTTTTGACTACTCTCTCTTCACAAGAGACTCATCCCTTTGCTTCCCTTTGTCATTCGCTACCTTATCTCCTCTTGCAACCAGAGCTAGATCTTTGGGAGATCGAATGATCCCCATTTGTATCAATTTATCATTCTCAGAAATAAGAGATTGGATGAAGGCATTAAGAGTGGGTATATTCTTCCAATTTGGAGTAGTGAGCCTTACTGTTTGGAAGGTGGATACAAATACTGAGTAGTCTGCATTGAGATTTGTGAGAATGGCAAGGATGAGCTGATCTTCTATCCTTCTTCACTTTGCATTGTTTCAACTGATATATCAAGTTATTGAACTTTGTGAAGAATTCATTTAGAGATTCAAAATTGGATGGATTGAGACTAATCAGATCAGTTTCTAGCTGATGGATTCTCATCTCATCATGTTTATCAAATAAGGATGCAAGCTTGTCCCAAACCTGCTTGGGAGTCTCCAAGTATTGGATGTGAAATCGAAGATCTCTAGAGACTGAGGAGAGCAAGTGTCCATGGGATTCATCAAGCCTGTTCATGTACTTAGCTTTGTCTTTATCTAATTCAGGCTCTTCCTCTGTTTCTTCTATGAGTCTGAAGAGATTCTTGGTGCGGAGCATTACCACCATGTCATCATTCCACTGGTGATAGTTGAAGGGAGTGAGAGGCTCCACTGGATGAGCCATTTGAATGTAGTAAGAAGGACTAAGTTGTTGTAGTAAATGCAGTGAGAAGAAGAGGCTTCTTATAGCGAATGCTGTAAGAAAAGCTGATAACCTGTCACATAATCAAACATACAAAGTAAGGTCGACAATCTGCACTTTTGGAATTTCCTTCACACCCAGCATAGTTGATTAAGCAAGCTTGATCAACATTTTCCTAACTTGTGATATTAAGTGGTAAATTCTCCGCTTCTGGTGCAGTACTGTAAGGAGCAATTTTCTCAAAAAAAATGATCCAACTGGAGATCTGAGGAGGAGAGGTGTCTTGTCCACCAAGGCTCTAATACCATATTAAATTGAGCACATAGATATGTGGACAAACAGACAACTCATAAAATAGATCACACAATTTACTTAGCAATTGAAGAATGAAACAGTGCAAAAATGGCTTGCAACTGTGAATTCTTTCATTACTAAAAAAAGTAATTGGATAATAATTGCAATGAAGTATAATGGATTTAATAGCCACATGAAATTTGAATTGATAGACTCTAGTTGACTTTAGGTAACTAAGACCTTGTCTAAATCACTATCGGAGGACTCAATAGTTAACCGACCTTGTCTAAACCATAACTGGAGTTCATCAGAGCTCTAAAACACAACTCAAGTGTTACATTCAATGTTGACTAAGGCTAACTGATTGTGGTAGGTGAGAAGTGCACCCCTCATGAGTGCAGTCAATAAACCTAGTGCTAACTGAATGTAGAGGACTAGAACTGAATGTAACTGACTCCTAACTTAGCTTAACTAGTCATCAACTGAACTAAACTGACCTTGGTTGGTTTCGGCACTCCTAGTGGCTTCCTAAATTGTAGGGATTGGTCTAGGAGGCTCCTAAACTGATGCAATTAAGTGCAATCATTGGAAGTAAGCCTTATTTAGTGTTCCCCACACTTTAGTAACTGAAACATGTGCCCCAATTAAGCCAAGTGGACCC
This sequence comes from Pseudotsuga menziesii, assembly GCA_001517045.1. Lineage (NCBI taxonomy): Eukaryota > Viridiplantae > Streptophyta > Pinopsida > Pinales > Pinaceae > Pseudotsuga > Pseudotsuga menziesii. The sequence goes on along the minus strand of LPNX010294866.1, from coordinate 479,696 downwards.
AATGGTGCTAATGACTATAAATAGACTGGATGGACTCCTGATTTAGACATGATTCTTGATTTAGACATATGACCAAATTTGGACAAGGGAGGATTAATAATCCTAACACAGTTGAATGTGGGCATGGAAATGAAACATTTAGTGAAATAATCGATGACTATAATAATGTATTTATGACCACCGACCTAAGGATTATTATAGGTCATGAAGTCAATTTCTCATTTGCCGAAGGAACCGGCTGTGACGACAAGATATAGCGGCACAGGAGGTGTCGTTGCTTTTGGAGACAAGAGCTGGAAATTACAACAGTGTTTAACTACATTGGTTCAATCGACAAAGATGGTGGGCCAGAAATAACCAGTGCAGAGGTTATTTTGTGCAGTGGCCAAAACAGAGAGGTGGCCAACACAGGATCCACTATGGTAGTCATCCATGAATTTTTCAGCTTCATCATGGGTGAGGAAATGACACAATATGGTATTGACAACGTCATGGTATAAGAAATCAACAATGACAAGGTATCAAGAAGGTCGGTGTCAGATGCAATGACGATCTTCCCGGCTTAGATGGGTCTCAAATTTTTGTGTGCCTAAGTACAGGAGAATTCCCCCATACAATGGGTCTTTCGTAGAGATGATAAATAAAAATTTGTTAGGAAGAGTGATTGTGATGGGTGGTGAGGTAGATGACAAAGGAAGGTGTTATCCCTAAAGTTTAACCTAGACTATGGGATTCAAGCTTAAGGAAATCTTGTTAAAAAAATGTACAAATCAAATGAAATCAAACTACAAACATAAGCTGGTATGAAATCAAAAGTTGTAAAAAGCATCGCACAGTTTACAATAAACTAAGCTGGTACATATCACACACTGGTATAATATGAGTATTTGTAAGAAGATGAAAAATATAGGATGGTAGGTCAATAAGAGATGCAATATAATCCACAAAAAACTGTATAACATAAGATAAAATACAGAATTTGATAGCAAGGTTACTATGATCTTGGAGACAAGAAGTGAAACTGCCACTGTCTATAAAAATATAAAGATAATTGTCTCTCACGATAAGAATTAGTGCAATGGAATATGAATGACCATATGCATAACAAAATTATCAGAAAAACAATTTATGACATACAGAAGCAAATCATCATCATGTTTCATTCATAAACAGAACCTGTACAGAAGATGCATCAAGTCTATGTCATACAGGTAGTGCTCTAAAACAGGGCTTGCATTCTCCAAAATTTGCCAACCTGTCCCTGCTTCCTTCTGAAAGGAAGAACTCTCTTCCACCTCTCCTCTCCCTGTTTACATTTAAAATGATGATTTAAAATAGAAGAATACCATGAACAAACTGTTGCTATATTTTGGAATAAAAATCTAACAATTAACTAAAAATATAAACAATTTATGATCTGTTGCAAAAAGTCTGGAGCAGCTGAAATTGATTCCTTTTAATCTAGAACTAATTATTGATTGCTTGATCTTATTCTTGGAAATGTTTTGCCACCTATCCATTTAAATTCTCTTTGCTGCTTGAATATGTTAACTAATCCCCGATAATCTGGAAACGATAAGATCTATCCTCAGTTTTTGGTCTTTAGATGCCCACCTCCAGGAATAATATTTGACCAATACTCTGCCATTTGTTCGCTGAACATGTTGTCCACCAGCTATGCATAATATGGAACAAACTTATAATCCTTCAATTCCCTTATTTCTTCTAGAAGGATGTTTATATGACATGACATCAGATGTCTGAGACATTTTGGTAAAAAAGCCTTCCAACACTGAACTATTCAACATCTGGACGAGCACTAGAGTGACTGCCTTGATATTTAATTCATCATGTTAACATTTGAAATTGATGCTCTCCTTCACGCAATTGTTCCAATTTGGCATTTGAACAACAATCAGCTTTAGATCATTTAGATTAAATCTCAAATGGAAGTAACTATTAACTTAATTGAATTTTAGATCAATGAGCCTTGACCCGCCGTGCTCTGAGATTTGTTGTTGACTTTCAATTCATCAATTGGATGGCAAATTTCCATTGATAACTCTAGGCTCCAAATCCATCAAAAAATCTTGTGGAATATAGTGCTCATCGTCTGCTTGATAAAAGAAAACATCTTTCCTATCACCTCCCTGTGTAGCGAAATCTTCGAGGATTCCTTCTTTGCTGATGCCATGCTCCAGGAAAAGCTGATTCCAGAACTCTATCCTGATCTGGTTGCCACATTGCCCCACCTGTAAGGTAATGATCTCCCTCGGCATGGTTCCTCTTTTCTCTGTTGATTTCGCTCCTTTGGAGATTGCAGGATTCGATCTTTGCTACTCGTTGTTGAAAAAATGGGAAACAAAAGAGAGGGAAATTTGAAGGACGCTGGAAAGTCGTTTGAAGTGAATTTTGAGCAAATGTTGTGTTTGGTAAGTGGAGACGATCGACAACAATTCTATTTAAAGCAATATTGTCAAGTACCACAACACAGTCAGCATTCAAGGTCAGTCTCTTGAGAGTCAAAAGTGAATTACTTGTCTCCATCTGGTTTGGAAAAATGCCTTATGTTTGGAACAACTTTTTGCTGTATCGATCATTTAAAGCTTCCAATAGATATCAGCCCATTCCTAAACCAGTTCCTCCAGCTATTGAATGACAAAGAACAAAGCCTTCAAGGCTGTCGCTTCTTCCTGGAAGGATGCTAACAATATTGATATTCTCCTTCTACCACCTGTTAATTGTTATATTTAGATAGGAATGATTTGAATAATTGGTACTAAGTTTGCCATTTGTTCAATTAGTTCCTGCAGGAGGACAAGCTCAATACCCTTTCCTCTTTTAAGTTGATTAACCAGATATTGAAAAAGGCCTCTTAACTCCATTGATGGATATTTCTTGCATAAGTGACCCCAAAAATATGCCAGTGATTATAGCCAAGACCATCATCTTTCAGCTTTTTACGCCCTCTTTGAGCAAGGCATTCAATTCCAGTACATCATATTCAAGCTATGTCAAATACTTAAAAACATCCACAACAGGAGTAATCATATCCTTGTAGGCTTCAATCTGATGCACTATGGTACGCAGAATAGTCATACGACCAAGTTGCTTTAAATAAGCAATAGCATGCCTCATAAGGCATAAGACTCAATACTTCCATATCTCTTGTCCACAGCTAGATTTGCAGGTATTAATTGTAATGAAGAAAGCAAACATGTTCCCAGTGCCTCCTCAACATTTAACCGAAATTCCTTTAAACAAAGACGAGGATCTCTACGATCTCCTACCCCTCCATCGCAAGAACGTTTTGCTCATACATGGGCTCATAGCTAATGAATGATTTTTTTTATGATTGTAGGTAACAAAGGAAACCCTAATAACAATCAATCAACCATAAAGTATAAAACAAAACAAAATAAAAACAATAAAAACAAAGCATAATAAAAAATTTAAAAATAAACAGGTGGAACAACCTTAGAGATAACATATGGCTCTGTCTGGGGACAAAGTTTTCCTGAGAAAATTTGAGAACATGCTGACCAGTGCCTTCAAAAGTGTGCTAAGGTCACTTCTGTGCTACCATTCACTGCTTTTGAAAATAAGAAATACCAGTGCCTTGTTTTCATTGGGCTGGAGTCTTCATCACAAATCTCTACCTTAACAAACCACTGGCTGAATCTTTAAACTACTCTGCAAGATGAAATAATATTCTCACAACCATCTGATCACACTGTACATAATTTCAAGAAATGCTTGAAGCATCAAGCTTATTTATTTACAGCTTCTACACTAATCAAAACCACTTTCTTTTGATCAGGTAAAATCATGCTTCCAATGAAGCCATACAAATATTTGATTGACTGGTAAAACTTCTTATTTGCATATGATGAATAAAGGAACCCATGGCATATCAAAATTCATTTGAAAAGAAGGGAAAATCCAACCTCCCTTTGACAAAAAAAATTTGACATTTGAACTTCTCAAAGACTCCATATAATCAACAAATGGATCAATGAAGTTATGAGGAAATACCTTTTGCTGAAGATCAACATATCTCTGTATATTCTTTTCCTCATAATGGCTACCACTTTCAGTTACCTGCAAATTGAATTGCAAATATGGCTGCTCAATGTCTTCTACATATTCAAGATGGTTGATTTCCACACAATGATGTACCTTATCAAAATTTGATTCATAGTTGTCATACACCTGTTGGCTGCTCCTTAAATCAACAAAAAGTGGTGTAGGGATCTGCTCTTTTTCATCTGAATATTCATCATAGATTGGGATATCTTCAAAGTGAATCGGCTGATGCTGATCCAAATCTAGAACTTCAATGTCTTCATCATAAAATGGAGCATTCTGATCGATTTCTAAAGATGAATATTTTTGTTCTACGATGTTATCATTAACTGTAATATCAGAATTTTGGAAAATTTCTTCTTGTAAAATAGAATCAGAGGAAGATAATAAATCTTCTTCTTTCTTCATATCATAACCATCGGCTTCATCCTCACTACTGGAAAAATCTGCTTCTAAACTCTGCATATATAATGCATATCCCCTACAACAATCCTCAAAAAGGCACTCATCTAGGTAAATCCTCTTACAATATACATAAAAGGCATCATGAAAATATTTCAAAGAGGAAATACTGGAAGGGGGAATATTTCTGTACCATTGTTGTCTCGCACAACCATCTAACGAATACATAAACATTTTCATCAATACATCTTCATGATGTATATTCAGCTGATCCATGTATTGATGAAATTTAATTACATGATGTGTTGGATTGTCCTCTTCCTTTTCTTCGAATTGGGGAAGAAAATATCCCCATTCATCCATGGTAGGTACTGTATTTTGAAAGCCAGGAACATCTGAGAAATTGAACAGAGAAAATCTCTGTGCCAACATGGTTTCAAAACGCTTACACATCTTGTAAAATCACCTCTGGATTCTTCAAACATGGAGTCACCCGGTGAATAAATCTGTAGTCCAACTAATGCCCTGCTCTTGTCCACCGTCAAGAGCTGGATCCGATATTTGTCGTTCTTTCCCGGGGAAGATATCCTTTCCTTGGTTTGATCCTTGGCAATGGCGCTAGAAGATGTTATCCCTAAAGTTGAACCTAGACTACGGGATTCAAGCTTAAGGAAATCTTGTTTAAAAAATGTACAAATCAAATGAAATCAAACTGCAAACATAAGCTGGTATGAAATAAAAAGCTGTAAAAAGCATCACACAGTTTACAATAAACTAAGCTGGTACATATCACACATTGGTATAATATGAGTATTTGTAAGAATATGAAAAATACAGGCTGGTAGGCCAATAAGAGCTGCAAGATAATCCACAAAAAACTGTATAACATAAGATAAAATACAGAATTTGATAGCAANGTCTATAAAAATATAAAGATAATTGTCTCTCACGATAAGAATTAGTGCAATGGAATATGAATGACCATATGCATAACAAAATTATCAGAAAAACAATTTATGATATATAGAAGCAAATCATCATCATGTTTCATTCATAAACAGAACCTGCATCAAGTCTATGTCATACATGCAGTGCTCTAAAACAGGGCTTGCATTCTCCAAAATTCGCCAACTTGTCCCCTGCTTCCTTCTGAAAGGAAGAACTCTCTTCCACCTCTCCTCTCCCCATTTAAATTTAAAATGATGATTTAAAATAGCAGAATACCATGAACAAACTGTTGCTATATTTTGGAATAAAAATCTAACAATTAACTAAAAATATAAACAATTTATGATCTGCTGCAAAAATTCTGGAGCAGCCAAAATTGATTCCTTTTAATCTGGAACTAATTATTGATTGCTTGATCTTATGCTTGGAAATGTTCTACCACATATCCATTTAAATGCTCTTTGCTGCTCGAAGATGTTAACTAATCCCTGATAATCTGGAAACGATAAGATCTATCCTCTGTTTTTGGTCTTTAGATGCCCACCTCCAGGAATAATATTTAACCAATACTCTGCCATTTGTTTGCTGAACATGTTGTCCACCAGCTATGCATAATATACTTCCAGCTATACATAATCTAGAACAAACTTACAATCCTTAAAATCCATTATTTCTTCTAGAAGGATGTTTATATGACATGACATTAGATGTCTGAGACATTTTGGTAAAAAAGCCTTCCAACACTGAACTATTCAACATCTGGACGAGCACAAGAGTGATTGCCTTGATATTTAATTCATCATGTTAACATTTGAAACTGATGCTGTCCTTCACACAATTGTTCCAGTTTGGCATTTGAACAACAATCAGCTTTAGTTCATTTAGATTAAATCTCAAATGGAAGTAACTATTAACTTAATTGAATTTTAGATCAATGAGCCTTGACCCGCCGTGCTCTGATATTTGTTGTTGAATTTCAATTCATCAATTGGATGGAAAATTTCCATTGATAACTCTAGGCTCCAAATCCATCAAAAAATCTCATGGAATATAGTGCTCATCGTCTGCTTGATAAAAGAAAACATCTTTCCTATCACCTCCCTGTGTAGCGAAATCTTCGAGGATTCCTTCTTTGCTGATGCCGTGCTCCAGGAAGAGCTTCTTCTAGAACTCTATCCCGATATGGTTGCCACAATGCCCCACCTGTAAGGTAATGATCTCCCTCGGCATGGTTCATCTTTTCTCTGTTGATTTCGCTCCTTTGGAGATTGCAATATTCGATCTTTGCTACTCGTTGTTGACAAAATGGGAAACAAAAGAGAGGGAAATTTGAAGGACGCTGGAAAGTTGTTTGAAGTGAAGTTTGAGCAAATGTTGGGTTTGGTAAGTGGAGATGATCCATAGCAATTCTATTTAAAGCAGTATTTTCAAGTACCACAACACAGTCAGCATTCAAGGTCAGTCTCTTAAGAGTCAAAAGCGAATTATTTGTCTCCATCTGGTTTGGAAAAACACTGTATGTTTGGACCAACTTTTTGCTGTATTGATCATTTAAAGCTTCCAATAGATATGAGCGCATTCCTGAAGCAGTTCCTCCAGCTATTGAATGACAAAGAACAAAGCCTTCAAGGCTATCGCTTCTTCCTGGAAGGATGCTAACAATACTGATATTCTCCTTCTACCACCTGTTAATTGCTATATTTAGATAGGAATGATTCGAATAATTGGTACTAAGTTTTCCATTTGTTCAATTAGTTCCTATAGGAGGACAAGCTCAATACCCTTTCCTCTTTTAAGTTGATTAACCAGATATTGAAAAAGGCCTCTCAACTCCATTTATGGATATTTCTTGCATAAGTGACCCCAAAAAGATGCCAGTGATTATAGCCAAGACCATCATCTTTCAGCTTTTTATGCCCTCTTTGAGCAAGGCGTTCAATTCCAGTACATCATATTCAAGCTTTGTCAGATACTTAAAAACATCCACAACAGGAGTAATCATATCCTTGTAGGCTTCAATCTGATGCACTATGGTACGCAGAACAGTCATACGACCAAGCTGCTTTAAATAAGCAATAGCATGCCTCATAAGGCATAAGACTCAATACTTCCATATCTCTTTTCCACAGCTGGATTTGCAGGTATTAATTGTAATGAAGGAAGCAAACATGTTCCTAGTGCCTCCTCAACATTTAACCGAGCTTCCTTTAAACGAAGACGAGGATCTCGACGATCTCCTACCCCTCCATCGTAAGAAATTTTTGCTCATACATGGGCTCATAGTTAATGAATGAATTTTTTTTATGATTGTAGGTAACAAAGGAAACCCTAATAACAATCAATCAACCATAAAGTATAAACCAAAACAAAATAAAAACAATAAAAACAAAGCATAATCAAAAATTTAAAAATAAACAGGTGAAACAACCTTAGAGATAACAGGAGGTCTTCCATCAAATAAGCTAACGCCAAAGCTTTGGCATATTTTGGGGCAACAAATTCCAGATCGTACTCTTGGAGAACAAAAATTCGCTTGCCAGCATGACCTTGAACAAGGTTATGGCTCAAGAGATATTTCATGGGGTTGGAATCGGCCATGACTCGAGTGCCTCTCAAGAGGATGTAATGGTGTAAATTCTGTACCAAAAATATGACGGAGAGGGCCATCTTCTCTTCGTGGGAGTAATGTAAAGGGAGTCCTAAAAGTTTCCGACTTAAATAATAAATCATGTGCTCTTGACGAGCATCATCTTCTTGAACCAAGACTCTAGCAATAGCATTCTCATATGCCGACACATAGAGGATAAGCTCCTTAGTGAATTTGGGAGGAGACAACAATGAAGTGGAAGTCAAATCTTGTTTCAGTGCATCAAAAACATCTGGTGCATGTTGATCCCATACAAAAGGTATGTTGGTATGGAGCAAGAGTAAGAATCCATGGAATTTTATTGGATAGTCTAAAATGAAATAGGGAAGGATGTTGGCCTTTCCTTGGAGGCTCTGCAATTGGCACAAAGTATGTGGTTGGGGAAGATTCAGTATGTATTGAACCTTTAGAGGATCCATGACAATCCCCTTGTGGGACACAATGATCCTGAGTAATCGACCAGCTAGGACATGAAACACAGACGTGAGGGTGTTCAAGCGGATGTTTTATTTGCGAAATCATAGGAATACTTGTCGTAAGTCATACAAATGTTGAGAACGTATCCTATATCGAGCCATGACGTCATCCAGATAGAAAAATATCATGTGAATAAGATTGTGAAAACAAAAGGTCATGGCCTGTTAAAAAGTGGATTCAACATTATTAAGTCTGAATGAAATAAAATGATACACAAATGTGCCCCAAGGGGTACTGAAAGTTGTTTTGTACTGATCCTCTTTCTAGATTTGAATTTGGTCATAACCGTAAAAACCACCCATAAAAGAAAATACTGCGTGGCTGGTACAGTCATCAATGATCTGGTCAATGAACAGAGTAGGGAAGTTGTCTTTGGGACATGCTAAGTTCAATTCACAGAAGTCATTATAGACATGAATGGCACCCTACTTTTTGTTGACGGGAACAGGATTGGAATCCCAAGTTGTATATGCAATGGGGTATATGAAACTTTCTTTATGAAGTTTCTCAATATCCGATTTAACAGAGGGAGTATTTGACAGGTGAATGTGTCGTTTCTTTTGGAAAATAGGTGCAACCTCAGACCATGTGTCGATACAATGTTCGATAATATATGGATCAATCCCAGGCATCTCGATATATGACCAAGTGAAAATATCATCGAACTCTTGAAAAAGTGCTTTGTATGAAGGGACCTCTTCAGGGGAGTAAGACGCTCCGAGTATAATATCTTTAATTACTCTAGGTGTGGTTGATATATTGACCTTTATGGTTGAAGAAATGTTAGCCATGTTTCTTTCTTCAAAGGCATCTGATGCCGGAATGCAGTTCTTGAAACAGTCTACCTTCCATCGATGAAGTCTTTCGATTAGAAAGAGTATTGGTTCGACGATTAAGAAGGTTCATTGGGGATGAAAAGATAGCGATGGTGTATATCATCCCAAGGATACTTAGGAGTCGAAATAACTTCAAGGATCTCCTTGTCATTGTGAAATCATCATGTAGATAGATTGGATGGATCTTCCACGATCGGGGAGACAAAAGTAGTACTGGTGTTAGTATCGTAACTTTGGAAGATATTCCATATGAACTAATCATATTCCTCCTTCAGGAGATGTGTTTGGTCTTGCTAGTATCATTGAAATAATCAATGTAAACCTCTAGAAGTAAGTTAGGTCAATAGTACCCAAGTGTGAATATAATAAATGTTATATGTGGTCTCTAGTTGGACAAGTGGGCCCAGTCAGTTAGAGAAGTTGGACGTATTAGGTTAGAGGTCAAGTCAACTGAAGAATATAAATGTGGAGGATCTCCCCTTCATTTGTACTCACTAACTCAAGCTATTTTGCAAGAGAGAGAAATATTGGTGCGCTATAAAGACCAGGGAAACAGTTGTCTCAGTATTACACTAATTTGGTTGAGTTCTATACTAAGGAAGTTTTGCGGAGCTTTCTACCTTGTTTTTTCCCTTAGGAAAATCTTTGTGTTCTTGTGTTTTTGTGCTTGTTTTTATTTCACTGATCTACTAGTGACTATTTTTTTAAAGATATCTTCTAACCAAATTAAGAAAATTTAACATGGTATCAGAGCCACCCTGAAAGGAATCACTAGACATTTAGGGTTGTGTTATTTTGAACAAATACCTTGACAAATCAACCATAAAAGAGGGATATCCCAACTCGCCCCTGAAGAGAACATATTTATGTGAATATAAGACTAAATTCCAATTATTTTCGATTTTGGACCAGTTATTGTTGTCGGGACAAACTAGGGATTCTGTTTTCTTGAGGTTTCATAATCAATCTCAGAAAAGGGAAGATATACTATACCTCACTCCAGGGAGGTGCATATTATCCACCATTCATCTCAACCTATGATCCCAACTAAAAAATTAGGGTTTTTGCTGGCAAACCTTAGGTTATCTAGAAGGAAGTCAGTCAAGAGTTCTTTTCTTTATGTATCTTTCCTCCTTATTCCATTTGAAGTTATCAGTATTCTAAATATGACAAAGAGTACCAAGCTAGATGAAAATCTTGATGGTGTTGAAAACTTTAGAGCATGTAATTATAGGATCATGGTCATCCTCCAAGAGAATGATCTAGATAATTTTGTGAAAGAGACAGTGAAAGAACCAGACGAAGTTGAAGCTAAGTCCAAGCATAAGAAGGATATGATCATAGATGACTCCATCAAAGACAACTTGATTCCTTGAGTATCCTCAAGGGAGACTCCAAAATAAATGTTTGATGCTCTATCGGGTCTATTTTAAGGAAGAAACATTAATAGGAAAATAACCCATAGGAATCAACTGAAAAGTGTAAGAGCTCAAAGTGAGAGACCATGTAGTCCTACTTTACAAGAGTAGCTCAAATAAAGGATCAACTACAATCCATTGGTGATATGGATGAAGAAGCAGATATTGTAATGACAACCTTAAATGGTATTTCAAGAGATTGGGAAGCTTTTATTAAAGGAATTGTTTCAATAATGAAACTAACCAAATTCTGAAATTTATGAGGATAATTTGTTCTAGAAGAAGAAAGGATAACAACTAGAGAAGAAAAGCTAAATGAAAATGAAGATAAAGCCTTGGCATCCTGCACGAGAGGAAAAAGGAAGAGTCGTGACCATCCTCATAAGACTCGACGGTTTAGAATACCCAAGAGAGACTTCTCAAATTTTGAGTGCTTCACTTGTCACACATTGGAACACATTTCCATCAACCGTTCGATGAAAGAAGAAAGGATAAAAAATATGAGAAGGTTTCAGGCCCATGCTGCTGAAGATAGTGATCAATAAGTTGAAGAGGATGCAAATAAGGATGAAGACTCTAGTGAATAATACATTTTAATATCTTTTCTAATAGGATTAGTTTCACCAGGAAATGACACCTGGTTAGTTGATAGTGGTGCTTCCAAGAACATGACTGGTAACAAGGAAACACTCTGATGCCTTGAACAAAAGGAATATCCACATAAATTAATTCCTGGAGATGATTCCCAATATCCCATTAAAGGAATAGGAGAAGCATCCTAGAAATTGGATTCTGGAAAGCCTATGAAAATGAAATATGTCATGTATGTCCTAGGACTAAAGAAGAATCTTCTTTCCATTTCAGCCTTAGATAATAAACGATTTAGAGTTGCTTTTGTGGATGGAAAAGTTCTCATGTGGACAAAAGGTAAAACCATAGATGATGCAGTAGAGATTGGAGTTGAAGAAGGAGGACTCTACAAATTGAAGGGACATATAGATTCATCATTAACAACCAGTACCATTAACCTATGTGAGCTATGGAACAAAAGTATTCCTCATGTTCACTACAATCATCTTCCAATTGTAAGCAAGGTTGTGACCGGTTTACTAGGAATTCAGATAGAACACGAAGGAGTGTGCAAAGGATGTGCACAAGAGAAGAATACTAACAATCCTTTTTCAAAAAGTGATAGTAAAGAAAAAGGGGTCTTAGATATTATTCACTAAGATATATGTGGTCTAATGAAAACCACTTCATTAAGTGGGTATTCCTACTATGCTTCTTTTATTGATGACTATTCCTGCAAGACTTGGATGCAGTTCTTGAAAAAGAAGGATGAAATATTTGAAAGATTCAAGGCATTAGAGGAAATTTCAACTCAAAATGGGCCTTTTAACTCTAATTCAAATTCCATGTCATCATGTTTTAGCCAATGAAATTGCTTTAAATTTGAAATACCATATAGGTATTAAACACTTTTTTAATATAAATTTGGGGATAGGTATCATAAAAAAACTACTTTTTTGGTTTGTATTTTCGACATATCTCCCCGTTTTTTTACTCAAATTTCAACCAGGGGAGGTCATTGGATGCGGAATTAAGTTCTGCATGCAATGAGTACCCACATCATCATCACATTGTTTTAGTTATTTCTTGTTTTTGGGGTAGCGGGGTCCATTAAAAGTATGTCGAGTGGGTACTCGTTGGATGCGAAACTTAATTCCACATCCAATGAGCTCTCTTGATCAAAATTTGAGTAAAGACATAGGGAGACATGTCTAAAATACAAACAAAAAATAGTTTTTTTTCTTTTCTTCCTCCAAAATTAATAAATATTATTTTAACTATTTTTTTATTAATTTTTTTTAGGATTCCCATTTTGAGTTGAAATTTCCTTTAATGAGTTTAAGGCCCTAGTGGAAAACCTCTCTGATAAGAAAATAAAGATTCTGAGGTCAGATAATGGAGGAGAGTTCACTTCAAATGAATTCAATAATTTTTGTGAGGATGTTGGGATTAAGAGGGAGCTCACCATTCCCTATAATCCAGAACAAAATGGTATGGTGGAAAGAAATAATAGATCTAACATGTAATATGTGAAATATATGATACATGATCAAGATATTCCAATGTACTTATGGGAAAAAGTAGCAATAACAACATTATGTGTACATAATATAATTTCCCATAGTGCCCTTGGAAATAAAAGTCCAGAAGAAATATTTTTCAGAGAAAAGCGAGATGTAAGCCACCTAAAGATATTTGGTTGTCATTTTTACATTCACATTCCCAAGGAGAAAAGAACAAAATTAGATCCTTCAGAAAAGAATGGGTTGTTCATTGGGTATAGTGAATAATCAAAATATTATCGTATATATATCCCAGGATTCTGTCAAATTGAACTTAGCACAGAATTCACATTTGACGAAAATACAGCCTTTAGGAAGTCAAAGAAAGATAAGGAAGATGAAGAGGAACATGAAACTCCTAAAGCTATTGAAAGTCCTAAATTATTCGGAAACAAAGAAGAAGTCCAAATACTTGAAGAGCATGATATGACAGAATCTCAGTTACCTGAAGGTTTATCCAATGAATTGATTTCTCAAAAGAGAAAAAGTGCCCAGGCTTGTGAAGTAATCGAAGAAGAAAAAATACATCGTGTTCCTGAATTGACCATCCTAGAAGGAACCATCCTAGAAGGAAAGAAGCCAAAGTCATACCCTAGTTATATGTCTTTGATGTGTGATCTAGATGATAAATAACCAACATGTTTTGAAGAAGCAATAAAACATCAAGAGTGTGGTGATGCATAGGTCGAGGAATACCAATCCATTGTAAAGACTGATGTGTGGGAAGTAGTTCCAATACTGAAAGACAAGTCAGTGGTATCCTCGAAGTGGATATTCAAAACTAAACAATCAACAGATGGAAGTATAGAAAAGTACAAGGAAACATTTGTATCATGAGGATTCTCTCAGAAAGAGGGAATCGATTATGAGGAGACCTTTGCACCAGTAGCTAGATACACCTCAATCAGAACTGTCCTTGCCTTGGCATCCAACATGAAGTGGAAGCCACATCAAATGGAAGTGAAGATGCCATTTCTAAATGGATTGGATGAAGAAGAGGTATATATCAAGCAACCACTAGGGTTCTAGATTAATGATAAAAAAAATCATGTATGTAGAATAAAGAAGGTATTGTATGGGATAAAGCAAGCACCCAGATAATGGTATGGTAGGATCAATGGATTTCTGATGAGCTTAGGATTTACTAAAAGTAAAGTAGACTCCAACCTATACTATAAGATTGAGGATGATAGAATTATGATTTTACCACTATATGTAGATGATATGTTCTTGACAGGAGAAGATAAGCCTATTATCGAATGTAAGAAGAAGCTTGCTACAGAGTTTGAAATGAAAGAACTTGGAATGATGCATTACTTTATAGGTCTTGGAGTATGGAAATATCCAGATGATATTTTCCTAAACCAAGGAAAATATACTGTAGAAATATTAAAAATATTTGGAATGTTAGATTGTAAAGCTATGACTACTTCGATGACAACAAGTTTGAAGCTATTGAATGGCGATACTTTGGAAGCAATTGATGCCACCTTATATAGAAAGATTATTGGTTCACTTATGTACTTAACCAATACAATACCAAATATATGTTTTGAGGTAAACACCTTAAGTCAATATATGGTAAATCCTAAACACATTCACCTTATTGGGGAAAAACATGTGATGAGGTATCTAATGGGAACTTTAGATTATGGGATCAAATATGCATCTAATGGCGATATCAAATTACATGGATATGCATATTCATATTGGGGAGGAAGTGCCAAAGATAGAAAAAGAACATCTCTTGGCTCAGTAGAAATCATACTAGTATTGCTCTTAGTATGACAAAGGATGAGTACATTGCAGCATGTTCATCATGTAGCGAAGCGGTATGCTTGAAAATATGTTAGCAGGACTATTCGATGCAGAGATAGATGTTACTTAACCTTTGTGATACTCCAAGTTGTATCAAGATGACAAAAAATCCCATGTTTAATGATAATACAAATCACATTGAAATCATATATCATTTCAGCCGGGATATTGTTCAGAAGGGAGCTATGAAGCTCAAGTATGTTCCTACAGAGGAACAAGTAGCAGATGTATTGACTAAGCCTCTGGGTCATGCAAAGTTTGAATAATTTCAAGACTAGATTGGTGTAGTCCGAAAGGACCTCTCTCGAAAGAGGGAGGGAAAGTAGATGGTTGATGTATGCAGTGGTGAGTAGCTCAGTGTATAGGAGGGTAAGTATGGCTGGGCTTGTTTGGCCTGAAAGGGTTAGTAATTCAAATGAGGCCTATTTATCCTAGGGAGATTAGTATGTATGGCTAGGATTGTTTGGCCCAAAAGGGTTAGTAAGCTAGATAAGGCTTGTTTGGTCCCTAGGGTGATCCATTTGTCTAACTAGGCTTGTTTGGCTTGAAAGAGTTAGTAAGTTAGAAAAATTTCTCGGATGGGTCTACCAAAGAACTCACCATGATGCTACTACGAGACATTGAAGGGAAATATGTATCCTCAGTATTGTTATACTATTGATTATTGATGATTGTTGATGAGGGTCGCTAAGATGTTTGATGATTGTTGGAAAAGGATGAGGTTCTGTCACCGCTTTGGTTGCCCTTCCCTATATGTAGATGATTTTACCTCATCCTTTTCCTACATGATACATGATCAAGATATTCCATTGTACTGATGGGAAGTAGCAACAATAACAACATTATATGTACATAATATAATTTCCCATAGTTCCCTTGGAAATAAAAGTCCAGAAGAAATATTTTTCAGAGAAAATCCAGACGTAAGCCACCTCAAGATATTTGGTTGTCATTTTTACATTCACATTCCCAAGGAGAAAAGAACAAAGTTAGATCCTTCAGAAATGAATGGATTGTTCATTGGGTATAGTGAACAATCAAAATCTTATCATATATATATATCCCAGCATACTGTCAAATTGAACTTAGTAGAGAAGTCACATTTGACGAAAATACAACCTTTAGGAAGTAAAAGAAAGATAAGGAAGATGAAGAGGAACATGAAACTCCTAAAGTTATTGAAAGTCCTAAATTATTCAGAAACGAAGAATAAGTCTAAATACTTGAAGAGCATGATATGACAGAATCTCAGGGACCTAAAGGTTTATCCAATGAATTGATTTCTCAAAAGAGAAAACCTTCCCGGGCTTGTGAAGTAATCAAAGAAGAAAAAATACATCGTGTTCCTGAAGGGACCATCCGAGAAAGAAAGAAGCCAAAGTCATACCCTAGTTATATGGCTTTGATGTGTGATCTAGATGATAAATAACCAACATGTTTTGAAGAAGCAATAAAACAAGAAGAGTGTGGTGATTCATAGGTCGAGGAATACCAATCCATTATAAAGAATGATGTGTGGGAAGTAGTTCCAATAGTGAAAGACAAGCCGGTGGTATCCTCGAAGTGGATATTCAAAACTAAACAATTAGTAGATGGAAGTATAGAAAAGTACAAGGAAATATTTGTATCATGAGGATTCTCTCAGAAAGAGGGAATCGATTATGAGGAGACCTTTGCACCAGTAGCTAGATACACCTCAATCAGAACTATCCTTGCCTTGGCATCCAACATGAAGTGGAAGCTACATCAAATGGATGTGAAGATGCCATTTCTAAATGGATTGGATGAAGAAGAGGTATATATCAAACAACCACTAGGGTTTGATATTAATGATAAAAAAACTCATGTATGTAGACTAAAGAAGGCGTTGTATGGGATAAAGCAAGCACCCAGATAATGGTATGGTAGGATCAATGGATTTCTAATGAGCTTAGGATTTACTAAAAATAAAGTAGAGTCCAACCTATACTATAAGATTGAGGATGACAAAATTATGATGTCACTACTATATGTAGATGATTTTACCTCATCCTTTTCCTACATGATATGATTGTTGTAGTATTGTTATATTGATGATTGCTTAGATGTTTATTGAGACGATTGTTGCAGTATTTTTATACTTTAGATTGCTGGGATGTTTGTTTAGATTATTGTTGCAATGATTAATGAGCTGCTTTGTTTCAGTAATGTATTGATGTATGTTTTCTTCAGTACTAATGATTGATAGGTTGATTGATTGATTTAGTACCAGTGGTGTTACACTAATGATTGTTCATGAATGTTACTTTAGTATTCCTATACTGATGATTGAACCAATTTTCTAGCATCTCTATGTTGGTAATGCAGATGATGATCTAGGATTAGATGTTGTTTGAGTTTAGAAATAACATTCTAATGATATTTTTGTTGATGCTATTAGTATTCATGTACAAATGTTGCAAATATTTTAGTTATAGATGATGTCTCAGTATCCACATACTAACACTATAAGAAGATGATCCTGAAGATGATTCAATATCTATATACTGACGAGATTGAAGATGATCCAGTATTCATACTCGGAATATATAGATGATGATTTAGTATTCACATACTGATGCTTCAAGAAGAAGACCCAGGAGATGATTTAGTATTCACATATTGATTCTTTAAGAAGAAGACCCGGAAGATGATTCAATATTCACATACTGATGATACATAACATAATTCAGAAGATGATAGAAGATGCTCGAGTACGTACGAAAGATGAAGATAATTAAATATGATCTAGTTGAGGTCGATGATGAATATGAAAGATGATGTTCAAAAAATTCCTATGACATATAGAGACTCACCAGAAAATTGTACAATTGTAGTAGCATGTGTTGCTATGGTTGAATACCTTCCTAGTTAAGAGGGAGTGTTAAAGTATTGTAACTTCAGAAGATATTCCAGATGTATTGGTTGTATTCCTCCTTCGTCGAATGAGTTTGGCCTTGTTAGTATCATTAAAAGAATCAATGTAAACCTCCGTATGTAAGTTGGGTCAATAGTACCCAAGTGTCAATATAATAGATGTTATTTGTGGTGTCCAATTGGACAAGTCAGCCTAGTCAGATAGAGAAGTTGGCCATGTTAGGTTAGCGGTCAAGTCAACTGAAGAATATAAATAGGGAGGCGCTCCCCTTCATTTGTACTCACTCACTCAAGTTGTTTTGCAAGATAGAGAAAGATTAGTGCACAATAAAGAAGAGAGAAGCAGTTGTCTGGGTTATACACTGCTCTAGTTGAGTTTTATACTGAGGAATTTTTGTGGGGTTTTATCCCTTGTGGTTTCCATGAGAAAAAGATGTTTGTTCTTGTGTTCTTGTGATGTACTAGTGACTATTTGTTTAAAGATCTCATCTAAGAAAATTAATAAAATTCAACAAATGGAACTAGAGATCATGTAGATGCTGTTGGTTGTATTAGAGGAAGAAACCAGAGGGTCAATCTCCTCAAGGACGATAATGTCAGACTCACAAGAATGCATGCAAAGGTCACTAAGGAGAAACCCATACTCAGGAATTTTTGGGAAATGGTGTGAATAATGACCCTATTGACCACAAATCGCACATGAGTGGTTGGTTTGCAGTGACTTGTTCTTAATCAAGGGTAAATATGGAACATTGAAAACTGGGATTTCATCAGCCTCATCTACAGTGTGCATATGGTTGTGAAGGAGAGGTAAGTCGGGACAATTCTGTATCACATTCCCTTGGACATCTCATAAAGCACATGTAGGAAAATGACAAGGTTTTGTCGTCGCTTTGGTTTCCTTTCACCCAGCCATTAGAGGAAATTTCAATTCAAAATGGGTCTCATAAGGAAAATAATAAAAAGATAGTTAAAATAATAAAATAATATTTATTAATTTTGAAGGAAGAAAAGGAAAACACAACTTTTTTTGTTCGTATTTTCAACATATCTCCCTATGTTTTTACTCAAATTTCGATCAGGAGATCTCGTTGGATGTGGAATTAAATTCTGCATCCAAGAGGTACTCGCTCTGTATATTTTTTATGGACCTTTCTACCCCCCAAAAAATAAATACCCGTAAAAAGTATGCAAAGTGTGTACCCTTTGAATGTGAAATTTAATTTTGCATCCAATGAGCTCTCCTGATCTAAATTTGAGTAAAAACACAAGGAGATATGTCGAAAATATGAACAAAAAAAGTAGTTTTTTTTATGATACATATCCCCAAATTTATATTAATTTTTTTTTAATACCTATACGGTATTTCAAATTTAAAGAAATTTCATTGGCTAACACATTATGACATGGAATTTGAATTAGGGTTGAAACGCCCATTTTGTGTTGAAATTTCCTCTAATGATTCTTCTTCTTCGGAGGGGCAAGAGTAGAGACAGGAGTAGTCTTTGGTGTTCCATGGGGTGGGTGTGACATAGTATCAATAGGTTGGATGGGAGTCAACACAAATTGTGGATTTGAGGGTGGGTTAGGTGGATCGAGGTACCACACAGGAATACCTATGGTGAAACTAGGCAGGTTGAGAGTAGCCATGACGGTATTGCTCACAATGTCGAATGGTGGAAAAAGGAAGGGAATTGTGCAGAAAGGAGGTGAATCCCAATATTTTCTCAAGGATTGTGGTTGGATTTGCGATTGAGATTGTGATGAGGTCATAATGGTAAAAAATGTGATAGTGCACCAATCCGATATATCAGTCGGCGAAGGAGGAGGTGGTAAGGACAAAATGGTGTTCATCATAGGAGTGTTGGTAAACAAGCCTGAGCCAATGACACATAGGGATGGTATGGACACATTGTCGATGTTAGTGTTGATAGTGGGAAGGATGTGTTCTACTATGGATAACCCCTTTTGATTTTATTTTATCACTTGGTCGATGGTCACGATATTCCCATCATGAGGGAACATCAAGATTCGAAATACGGTAAAGGAAACAACTTGCATTGCATACATATAAATATGTCATAGGAGGAGGTTGTAATTGAGTTAGGTGTTGACAACCTCAATTTCAATCAACATTGTTTTTCTAGATAACTCAATAGGAACATTTTTGAGAATTCCTTGAGGTTGAGCAAAGCATCCATCATAGGCGCGGAGGGTGGTGGAAGAAGGTTGGAGGGTTGGGGATCTGAGTTTCTGCCAAAAAAATGTCGACATAACACAAGTGGGTTTCCCCTCATAACTGGTGCATTGATGAATGACCAAATTTTGAATCATGACCGAAAATTCAAAGATGATGAATGATGGCATACAAGGTTCTCCTTGATCCAGGTAAAAAATGATCAACCTAGATTTAGAGGGATCGACGACACCTAACACGGATAACAACACTTTACATTATGAAGTAGAATTTTTGAGGACTTCCAAAGAGGAAATGGTCATGGGATACTAGACCAACTTGTCAACAATATTGTAGTTGAGAGAAACTCTAGAAGTGGAATTGTTTGCGACGTGACAAAATGGGAACCATGGGACTTTAGCAGTCCCTTCTGTAGGGGGTCTTCTAGAATGAAAAGACATATCATGAGTGGTGGAGGTGGATTTCACAGTTGGGTCCACAATTTTCATTGTGGAACCATACTGGTTTTGTTGAGTCTAGAGGTTGACATCAAATGATAATGTCATGAAGTGATGGACACTAGGATCAATGGGTTGAGCCGGAGAAGTGTTTTCGAGAGTATGAGGGGCCAAGGGTTGGGTTGCAAACATCCCTTGGTGTGGTAGGGGGTTTTGGAGCACCATGGGTTGATTATTTGATGGTGTTGGGTTTGGAAAATCTAGAGAAAACTCATTGGGGTCATGTTGACTATCATTTTGGAGTAAGTGGTGGACGCAAGTCAAGTGAGGAAACTGATGGATATAATGGTCGTAGGTGTTACAGATGGCGCACAGATGGTTAGTCTGCAACTGTAGGTTCTTCCCAAGTCTAGCAAGACGCTGGGAATTTTGCGTGGGGGGTTCAGCTCCATTATTGTTCATAGGGTTGGCTTGTTGGCCACCTCCTTGAGGCTAGTTGTTTCCCCGATTCCCACCTCTCTTGTTCCTTCCCTGCCCTTGTTGGTTATTCGAGGCAGGTTGGTTAGGGATATTTTACTGTGGGTAGACTCGTATTGGAGGAGATTGAGGAGTTAGGGTCAAAGTTGGATTATGTTTCGCTAGTGGTGTGTAATAAGCAGGAAAAACTAGTGGGGTTGCAAATCCAGTCATTTGGACATTACATGAGTGTGTCGAACAAGTCAATCCATGAATGTGAGGAATTTTGTGGGAGGTACGTATGACGGTGTGGCTGTGGACTGAGATGTTAAGCGAGAAATATCAGGGGTGTAACTGCAGACTGATCCATTATGCATGAAATATTAGGGGTGTAACCTAGAGGTGCGTAGGAGGGTGTAGCTCAGGAATGAGTCGATACACGTGAAATATCAGGGTTGTAACCTGGTTGGGAAACACTATGGGTGGTACAGGGATGGGGTGACATCATGGTAAAGGCTGGATAAAAATGAGGATGTTGGGTAATAGAGTCGATAACTCTATCAGGAGCATGAGATGCCCTAGACATATATCGACCTGAGATGCTAGCACTAGGAGCATTGGGTATAGTGGTGTACAAGTAATGCGATTGGATGTATATAATATTAAACTATTGAGCCTTCAGGATGGCTTCCTCCTTGGTTTGTGGACGTCCAGATGCAACATCCTTGGCGACGGGGGGGAGTAAGGTTTTGAGGAACAAATATAGGAATATTATATCATCTAACTAGATCTTACACAAGCTATGACAATGTCACCATTCATGGATATGATTTGTGATATGGGAAGCTATATTTTGTCTATAGGATAATATAATTTACACACCCTCATCACATCAAATGGGTAATTGGAAATATTGTAGAAACATCAAGGCTAACGAGGAGAAGTTTGGGTTGGTGACATGTGGTAGTTCAATGTACCACTTGGTCGCAACACTTGTGAGTGTGTGTTGGAACAACTATAATCGGATAGAATCATCCACTATGTTTTTATATGAACACCATTAGTGGAATGACATGATGTGGTTTTGTGGGGTTCCTCCCCCGCCTTGTCCTCAAACTTAGGGATGTCTGAGGTAATTTTGGTAGGAATAGGAGGCCATTGTAGGTTATGATGAATGGGGTCATTGGTCAACCATGCCAATTCAGGCAGGTTAATACTAGCCATAAAAGGTAGATTAGAACTGAAAGTGGATTGGTAAGGGACAACAATGGTTTCGATGACAACAATAGTGTAGTTACTGTTTGTAACTTAAAGTGGGTAATGTTGACTTTCGACAGTAGGAATAGTCACTCGTATGGTAGGAATAGCCGGAACAGATGTGGAAGGGCCACTTCCCATAGATATAAATGGTGGGATGGTAGGAACCACAGTGGCTGGAGTGGGGCCACCACTAGTGGGTAGTAGACTAGTAGTAGTGTGTGCAGTGGAAAATGACTCACTAAGACCAAGACCTGTCGGTCTCATGAAAGGGACACCCATAATGATGGGATGAATAGACACAATCCCACTACCAACTGCCCCCCTTTGAAGGGATTAGGATATGCACCTATTGAGCTGCAAAAAGACCACATGTTATTCATCATTTCACATACTATTTATCACCTTATTCCATTATATCCTTCCATAAAACCTTTAACATTCACCATTTTCATATTAAATACGGGTTTATATTACCAATTTCCAAATCATTTATTTTTGAGTATTTTGAGTCAATTTATGGTTAATTATTCAGAAAATAACATATTTTCATTATACTTTAAAGTTGGGCGAGTTTAGTGATGTTTACAGGTGTATTTAAAGACTTTATCAAGCTCAAAAGTGACCACCTAGCCTCAGATTCGGATTTCATCTTGTAGATGTGAGCTAAACTCAAGGAGAGATTCATGGGAATGTGGAGAGAATATCTGATCCAATATTTGGTTGAGGATTTAAAGGGATGAGTTGTAGATTTGTTGAGGATTTGGGGGGATGAGTTATCTATTTGTTGATAATTTTAAGGGATAGGTTGAGAAAATAGTGGATCTGTAATTATGATCAGTTATTTTGGATTTATGTATAAATAGGAGGGCTCTCTCCTCATTTTGGTTCGAGATCTCTCTAGTGGTTTGAAGTAGAGAATAGTTCAGAGTTATTCATAAAATAGAATTTCTGATTGTTATGTAATGGATATGATGCTTAATGCACATCCTTTGATTCCTCCATGTTAATATAGATTTTCAGTTTCTTTCTTATGAGTTGTTAATCTAGATTTTCAGTTATGTTTTGCTTATGAATTGTTAGGATAGATTTTATGTGAGCTCACAAGTTAATGATTATTTGCTTTATACCAGTTTTTTTCATGCAATTTCATTCTTTCTTTATCAAGTTAATTTATGCAATTTCATGTTTTCTGCAACTAGATTTATTTCCTGCAACTTCCTGATTTTAGATCAGATTTATTTCCTACAATTTCCTGTTTTTTTAGATCAGATTTATTTCCTGCAATTTCCTGTTTTTTAGATTAGATTTATTTTATGCCATTTCCTGCTTTTCCTGCTTAATTCAATTTCAGTCGTGTATTTTTATTTTTAGTTATAGATTAAGTTCAACGACACTTTGTGCCTGCATATATTTTGTCTGTACCTCACAAGTTTATGCTCTCTCCGGGTTGACAATTAAATCATTGGAATTTTCTTATAATTTGATCAATGTTTTTACCCAACATTTTGGCACCGTTGCCGAGGAGGTGCTAAAAGGGATCAGAGTTTGGATAGGTAGATAGTTCATTTTTATTAGATAGAAAGGGGGAGGGGAAATAGTAAGACGCAAGGACGACTTCACTACGGAATTTTCGGGATTTTCATGGTGTAACAGCCAGACACATACACTTTAGTGGGTTGCCCCAAAGCCTTGATTGTTGTTTCTACAAGTGTGTTTATATTGTTCTGCAAAGTATTTACTTTTTCTGCAAGTGTTTTCTTTTTTCTGCAATTGTGAGTTTGATGTTATGCAAATTTTCTCTTTTCATTTTTAGTTTTGATTACTTTCATTTTTGGGATTTTTATTTCATACTAACTTGTTTTAACTTTGTATCTCTTTATATTTTGTTTCCTACAAATTTGTGTGCACCCTTTTTATTTTTCTTCCTGTTTTTGCACTCATTTTGTGCTATTGTTTTTGTGCTTGTCATGTACTTGTTTTGTGCTACTAATTTTATACTTGTCGTGTATTCATTTTTTCTAGTACTTAATTTGATTTCAGTAAAATAATTTTAGATGAGCATAAGCCTAGAGTAGCTCAGCTAGATCCTAGTAGAAGCAAGGATCTCCTCTTCTCAAGAAGAGGAGATCTTAATAGTTGCTAAAATATTTACTACTCCTCCAGAAGAAAAATAATAATCAATAGTTAAAGAATTATGCACATCATATGAGGAGCAATTATGTGAGAAGATCGAGAAGGATGAAGAAGGGATCTCAGGTGATCAAATTCATGAAGGATATCCTGCAAACAAATGTTGTTTCCAACAGTGTTTTCAAGTAAGTACTAGGTTAGATTGGTTTTGTTTTCACTTTTATTTTATTAATTTTCATTTTCAGTATTTAATTTTCTATATTCTAGCATATTCTAGATTTAGATTTTCAAAAATAAATCTTAATCTTTCTTTACTCTTGTTAGATAGATAATTACATTGGAAATTTCATTTTATGTAACTAATATTTAATTTTTTAGAGTAGGTAGGTTTTAGTTTTTATGTTTCAATTGAAAATTAGCTTTGCTTTAATTTATTTTAATGTTTCTACTTGTTGAAATTTTATTTCTAAATAGTCTTAATTACTATTGTTTTTAAATTTTGTTAGGAATTAAAATTTTAATCTTTTAAATTTAAATCTTGTTTTAAATCTTTTACTTCTAAATTTAAATTTTGTTTTTAAATCTTTTTATTCTTAATATTGTTTTAAATCCTTTAAATCTTTTTATATTCATTTTTCATTTTTTTTTCTAAGTCATCCTAGAAATAAAAAATTGCATTAAGAATTAATTTCTTTTAATAATTAAAACTAAAATAAATTAATTAATAAACAAAAAAATATAATAAGCAAATATAGATATCATTTTGCATTAAGAATTATTTAGATTTTTTACTAAACAATGTTTGTTTATTTTAAATGTTAGTTTTAGTTTTTCTATAAAAATAGACCTATAAATATTAAAACATTTTAAAAATTTACATATTAAACATTAAAATTAAAATATTGAAACATTAACCTATGCTTATATAAAAAAAATAAGAAAACTTTAAAAAATAAATTAAACATTTTTTATCCTGTAACTATAAACATTAAACATTATATATATATGCAAATCTCTAAAACATTAGTATTAATATTAAAAATAATAATAATAAAATACATAAAAACATTTTTAAAATAAATAAAACAGCTCTGTAATCATCTCTCCACGCGCAGCCTGCAAACAGATCTGCAAACAATCCACTCTTCATCCCATTTTTCAGTGTACCTTCCAATCTGTTCATTTCACCCTTTTTCCAAACAATCCTACAAACAAACAAACAAAAATATCTTAGAACATTAGAAAATTAATGGTCCGCACACATGTGTTTTTCTTCGAGCTAAAATGCATACCTACAAAATCCATGAAAACAATTAAAAATCAAAACTGAAAATATAGCATCGTTGCAAAACTAGCCTTTAGATTCCTCTATGCTGATCTGAAGCTATTCAGGCTGATAGTGCCTCTGTAGGATATATTCTTGCTTTCTCCGCCCGATAGAGGAGATTTTGCTTATGTAGGGTTTCTTGTAACCATCTAGTCTTAATTGATAGTATTGGAAGATAACGCCTACCTAACACATTAACCTTAACCATAGCCAATTAATAATTTAACAAATTACGGAACAAATTTCTGCACTTAACGGGGATATCGTGGCCATGATTTTAACAACCAGTTCTATTTTAGTTTAATAACTCACTACCTTTCTGCTAGTAATTACGAAAATTATTTACGGATCTGCCATATGTATCCATGAATTTAATAATATATCTTTCCATCGTAAATGCAAAGGTAGCGGGAAATATGAATCCCACATGATCTGGCTAGTTTTATGATTTTATTGGCAGGCCGGTTGTCAAAGAGGTATTCATCCAGATCTGTGTTCTTGTTAGAATTGAATTCTTGTTTAAGTCCACGTCTACCCTGAAGATGGCCGCATCACCACGTAAAAACTTGATCTTCCTCATCTGGCATGGGAACATAAACATAATCAATCTCATTCCATGTCTAGATGGGTTCAATGGGTGTGAGGTTTGCCACTTTCGGTTCAATGTGCACTGTAGGTATACCTGTGTGTGCTCCTTCCCTTTTGTCCAACAACCTCGTTCTGTTGGACTTTCTCTAATTCAAACTATCAATATTTGATAAAGAAGATTTAGAATTTTCGGATCTCGCCAACAAATCAATATCTTAGTGCTCCAAATGCATCGAATAATCCACATACGGTTGTGTTTTCCTCAACCCTCCGTTCCTCTCACAAAACTTTATCAGTGGGTCGGGTAGCTATTAAAAATTAGGAGTGTAAGTGGGGAATATGATAAGAATGAGGTGGTCGTTGTAATCCTTATGTATCCATATAGTTGTGGGAAAATCTGGTTCTGAAGTGGTATTAATACATCTTTAAATATGCTGTGAATCCCTCGACTCCTTTGTGAGGTTAGTTGTTTGCTCACATTGGAATATTAATTATGAACATCTCTTTTACTCAAGTTTTCTTTATTGTTAATTTTATAAAAAAACTCTCTTTGTTAAAGGTATTCTTTTTGTTAGTTTTCCAAGTGCTGAAAGTCCTCAACAATTAATTTTCAATGAAGGAATTTGGTTTTGGAGTAGTGTTTTTTTTCCTTTCCCTTATCATCTTGGTTTAGGTCGTTTAGTTTTATATATCTCTTTTTGTTAATAACCTGAATAATGGCTGGAAGGATGCTTTAAGGTAGGCTTATTTGGAGAAGTAAGCTCACTCAGTTCTAGCGAACAAATTTATATTCCTGTTCCCTATAGCTATGCTTTCATGCATGCTCGTAAGTAATATATAATACTATTTTCTCTATACGTGGAATGAATTAGCATAAGGTAGCATGTCATAAAATTATCAATGCTTCACATATTTTTATGAGGAAGCATGTTTTTTTTCTCATTTCATTGTGCATTAAACATGCCATGATAAATATTTGTTTTCTTTTGGGTTTTATCATGATAGTTGGTAATTTGTCTCATTCTAAAACAATTAAAACATTTAATATATATATATATATATATAATAAAACTCAAATAAGTTTTTATATATAAATATATAATAAAAATATAAAAAAATATATTTTGATTTGTTATTGTTCGAGTACACAGGGTACTCCCAAAAGACCGAACACCTAGAACACCCACTTCACATAAATGAATCACAAATCAATACATCGATGTTTGTCACATGGTTAAAACCCTTGAGAGGGAAATAGTCCACAGCCCCAGCCAAATAGCTACTTGAAGTAATTTATTATGCAAAATAAAAAAAGTTACATGAGCTTCTCATAATCGATCAACTAGCCAAAGACCCTCCATGCTCTTTAAATAGAGATCATGGACCAATCGGGTGTTAAGCCACGGATCAATGGTAGGTATGATCTAAGAGAAGTTGAATTGGAAGATCACTCTATGTCTAGAACATATCGTGACTACCGGATTAGAATATTTACAAATGCATACTAATGCATACTAAAGAAACACACTTTTACCTAATGGATATATTACATAAGTTGATCTTAAATAACTCCTAAGTGTCTAAATATCATAACATCCCCCCTTAATAACAACTTGGGATAGGATTGAAGGATTTACAAAAGTGGCACTATTAAGAGAAGGAAGGAGGCATTGTAGCCTATCCTCCCTTAAGGACACATTCCTGAACTCCTAACATAGATCGAAGTTTAGAAAACTTCACTTTTGTAAGAGACATGGTGAAGATGTCTGCAACTTGATCATTTGTAGGGAAATAGAGCACTTCAATAACATGATCATGAACAAGATTTATGATGAAGTGCATGTGTAGCGTAATGTGTTTGCTATGCTGATGTAGAACTAGATATTTGGCAAGCTTGATGGCACTTTGATTTTTGCACCAAAGTGGAGTAGGCTGCTGCTGCTCGAATCCAAAATCTAAAAGGATATGTCGAAGCCATAAAGCTTCCTAACTGGCATTAACTGTGGCTCGATATTTTGCTTATGCTGAAGAAAAAGCAAGAGATTGTTGTTTCTTACAAGCCCAAGTGACAAGTCCAGATCCCAGACTGAAAACATAACCTGCAGTAGACTTTCAATCATCAGGATTGCCGACCCAATCTGACTCAGTGAAACCAACCAACAAAGGTTTCCCTCCTATACTGTAATTAATCTGAAACTGAATTGTACCTTGAATATATCGAATTATTCTTTTTGTTGCTTTCTAGTGACTTTCATGAGGTGTTTGCATATAACAGGAAACACGACCAATGACAAAGGAAAGGTCAGGATCGGAATGAGTCAAGTATAAGAGACTACCAACAAGCTGACAAAACAAGGTGGCATTTACTTGAAGGGAAGTACAAGTGGCAGAAAGTTTGACTCCAGACTAGAAGGGAGAAGGGGGCGGTTTACAATCTTCCATGTGGAAGCAACGAAGAAGGTCACAAGCATACTTAGACTAGGAAAGAAAGATTCCTTCTTTTGTTTGCAAGACCTAGAGACCAAGAAAATAATGCAAATGTCCTAAGTCTGACATTTCAAAATTTTGCTTAAGACTGGATTTCACATGGGTTATAAGTTTAGGGTCACTACTAGTAAGGATAATATCATCAACATAAAGAACAAGTATGATGATATGGTTTCCTACTTTCTTGGTATAGACATTGGGGTCAGAATGGCATCTAGAAAACCTAGTGTCAATGAGAAAGCTATTCATTTTGGCATACCAAGCTCTAGTAGCTTTCTTAAGGCCATATAAGGATTTATTAAGGAGATAGACAAGGCTAGAGTTATCCTGAACATATCCAGGAGGTTGTTCCATGTAAATTTCCTCCTGTAAATCACCATGTAAAAAGGCAGAATTGACATCCATTTGATGGACTTCCCAGTTATGTAAGGCAACAAGGGAAAGAACAAGGCAGATGGAATTCATTTTTGCGACAGGAGCAAAGGTTTCATTGTAGTCAATCCCTTCAACTTCAGAAAAACCTTTGGCAACTAACCTTGCCTTAAGTCTTTCAACACTTCCATCTGATGCATACTTAGTTTTGTAGACCCATTTACAACTGACAAGTTTTCTTTCTTTTGGAAGAGGAACAAGATCCCAAGTATCGTTCGCCATTAAGGAATGATATTCTTCATCCATAGCTGCATCCAAATCTAGATTTCCTAAAGCTTCTGCAAAAGTTTCTAGATCATGTTTCTCAGAAACTTGATCAAAAGAGAAGAGGCTCACTGAAATGGAGAACGTGTTCAACGTTGATCTCTAGGATCACCGACAAGATCACCAGCTGCTTCACATGTTGAATGGATCCATCGAGGAAGAATTGGTGTTGGTGCAACTGGAGGAACATGAGCAGGCGGAGGTGGATTTTAATCCTCACTATCATCATCAGAAACTGGATTTGAAAACTTGTCAAGGAAGTTGGAAGAAGAAGAATAAGGCATTGTGTAAAATCAGGCTCACAGGCCAAATATGGCACACCTACCAAGTTAGATTCTCAGGCCAAATATGGAACACCCGCCAAGTTAGGTTCGCAGGCCAAGAGATTTTCATCAAATTTAACATCTCTTATAATGATTATATGATGATAATGTGGCTGAAGAATTCTATAACCTTTTACATCTTCTGAATATCCAACAAATATGCACTTTTCACTTTTAGGATGTAATGCTTTCCGTTTTTCGTCTGGAATGTGAGCCCATGCTTCACAACCAAACACACGAAAGTGACTTACATCTGGTTTAATTTTACTCCATGTTTCTTCCAGTGTTATACCTTGTAAAACTTTAGTGGGTGTGCGATTAACTATGTAATTTGCATAATTTATGGCCTCAACCCAATATTGAAGACTTAGTCCCTTAGATTGGATCATACAATTAGCCATTTCTTTTAAAGTACGGTTCTTCCATTCAGCTACACCATTTTGTTGTGGTGTATATGGAACAATGTGTTATTGTTGGATTCCTTTTTTAGTGCAGAAAGTAGTGAACTTGTTGTTAACATATTCTCCTCCATTTTTAGATCTTAACTTAATAATTTGATGACCAAATTATTTTTCAACAAGGGCCTTGTAGGCCAAGAACATGTTAAATACTTCACTCTTAAGTTTTAGGAAGTAAATCCAAGTGCGTCTGGAGTAGTCATCAATGAAAGTTAAGAAATGTTTGAAACCAGAAAAGGAAGCAGATGGAAGAGGGCCACACAAGTCACTATGCACAAGCTCTAAGGGAACCAAGGTGTGCCAAGAGGCACGTTTGTCAAAACTGTCTTGATGATGTTTTCCAAGTACACAACCGAAACAAAAACCATCCTTGCAAGATACCATTAGAAGAGCAGTCACAATATTGTCTTTACATAGTTGTTGCAATGAGCGATAATTTAAGTGACCAAATCGCTCATGCCAAAGTTTGCTCAAGTTATCACTATGAGCAACAAAAACTGAAGGAAAAGGTGATGACACAAAGTTGTTAAATTTATACAACCTGGTAATATCATCAACAGTTCCAATAGCAAGGACATTTTGAGGATTTTTAAAATCCTTGAATACAACTTGGTGAGGGGTAAATGTCACAATTTTATCTTCACCTGAATGAGTAATTTGATAGACTGATAACAAATTGTAGGAAATTTTTGGAACACATAGTACATCACTGAAATGACAATTTTCTACTGGAACTGTTCCAGATCCTACAACACTTAGATATCTATCATCACCAACAAATATTT
Organism: Pseudotsuga menziesii; assembly: GCA_001517045.1. Taxonomy (NCBI): domain Eukaryota; kingdom Viridiplantae; phylum Streptophyta; class Pinopsida; order Pinales; family Pinaceae; genus Pseudotsuga; species Pseudotsuga menziesii. The sequence continues at coordinate 448,893 of LPNX010294866.1, read as the reverse complement.
GCTTGGTGTTACATTCATGCATAGTAGAAAAGATGGCTTGATCCTTAGCCATATGATAAGATGCTCCAGAATCAATGAACCAGTCATTTGAAGTAGAAGAAGAAGAAGATGCAGTATAAGAGTAACTAGAAGCACAAAATGCATGTCCATGAGAGGTAGATTCTGAAGACGAATATAAGCTTATGTGGTGCTTCTTCATTACTGCTTCCAAGGCTGCCATCTTCTTGAAACATTTAGATTCATCATAATTATCTTTCCCACAAAAATTGCAATGACGCTTAGTCTTATTTCTTTTTGGCTTGGATTCTTTGTCATTTTTTAAAGAAGGAGCTGACTGAGAGGGTTTGGGACCCTTGTTGTTTGGCTTATTATTGTGAAAATTATGTTTCTTGGGAGGCTTTGACTTTTTTTTCTTTTGTTGGGACAATAAGGATTTCCCAGATGTATCTGCATTGTTAATTATTCCAAGATGAATGAGCTTATCTTGTTCTCTAATTAAGGAATCACAAAAGGATTCAAGACTAGGCTCTTGATAGCTAGCTACAGGCAAGGATTCTTTCATGGAGTATAATGTATATACAAAAACAGAATATGCAGGTCCAAGTTTGGAAACAATATGATAAATACATTGTTTGTCTTCTTTCTTAATCTTGCATTCTTCACAAAAGAGTCTAAGAGTTTTATTCTTAGATAAATAGTCTTGAATGCATGAAAAGTCACTTAGATTCAAAGAAATCAACTTATTCTCGAGTTGATGACCTCAAATTTCATTGTGTTTACCAAACACAGATTCTAACTTTTCTCAAGCTTTATCAGGTTCATCAATTCCATATATGTGGAATCACAAATCATTAGAGATTGACATCCCAATCAATCCACGAGCTTCATCACATCTATTTTCCCATTTAATTTTCATATCATCATTAGTGGGTTCTGTTTCTTTCCTTGAGGTTATCCTGAAAATCCCCCTACTTCATAGAACATCCTTCATATGAGATTTCCATCAGAAATAGTTAAAACTTGTAAGTATAATATCACAAGGGGCAGCCATACTGTAAAATAATGACTGAAAGAATAGAAATTAACTGTCTGGATGCAAAGAGATCGAAAAAATATGTGGTTTAAAAAAAAACCGGCACTGAAATCTGATTCTGGATGGTGAAGCTATGCTTGATCAAAGAAAATGTTGAAGATGTCCCCAATAGTGACATGGCAGATATTAACTTAACCAACTAAAAAAGGATCTCCTTCTTCCCAAGATGAACCTTTGACAATCACTTACAAGAAAGTTGTTTTTTAAGTGAATCATTTTTTAAAAATAAGTGATGTTCACTTTTACAATAATGTTACTTTTAAATAGTGTGGCAATAAATTAAAAGACTTAAGTGTCTCACTTTTTATTTTATTTTATTTATGTGAGATGCACTTTTACAATAAAGTAACTTGAAAATAGAAATTGCATGCACTAAAAGTAATTTAATAAGACTTGAACTCAAGACCTATTAAGGAAGAAAGCAACTTTGAACCAAGTGAGCTAAGTTTAAAAAGTATGTAAAAGAATGGAAAGAGGAAGGGGGATTTATTTGTTACTCTTCTTTCTCGTTCTCCGTGCTTGCCTTTTTTTCCTACAAAACACAAAAAAAACGAAAAACAAAAAAAACTTTTCCACACTATGGGTGGGGTTAGATCTTGGTTAGCTTTCCCGAAAAGTCTATGTTTTCAAGTTTTCTTGCTGTTTCTGATTTTTCATAATCACATAAGGTGCATGAAAAAGAGCATACGTAGCCGAGAATACAAGAAAAAAACTGTCCCTTTCTGTTTATGATTCACTGCGATCGCGCAAGGTGCACAACAAAGAGCACACACAGCCAAGGAAGGCAACAGTCCAAGACTAAAATAGTAAATATATAATAATAAAACTGATAAAATATGAGAGATTTAAAAAAGAAAAAACAAATCTATCACTGTAACATTATACCTTCATATTTGCTGAAATGTGTGTTTCTGGAACAAACAGAAATAGTTTTCGATGAAATGAAAACTATTTCCCAATTGAAACGACACTCCAAACACAATGGAATAGCTCCCATGGGCTACAAATGCATAGAAAATATAGAACCAGAAACCCTTTCAAAGTTTCAGTAACACTGGTTCCAATCTTGATCAAAACTGAAAGCAGCTCTTCATAAACGCTCTGATACCATGTTTGGGTACACATGGTACTCTCAAAAGACCGAACACCTAGAGTACCCAATTCACACAAATGAATCATAAATCAATACATCGATGTTTATCACGTGGTTAAAACCTTCGAGAGGAAAACAGTCCACGGCCCCAGCCAAATAGCTACTTGGAGCAATTTATTATACAAAAGAAAGAAAGTTACATGAGCTTTCTATAATTGATCAACTAGCTAAGGACCCTCCATGCTCTTTAAATAGAGATCATGGACCAATCGGGTGCTAAGCCATGGATCAATGGTAGGTATGTGCTAAGCCCCAATCCTATTGCACCATCCATGTTAAAGTCTACTTTTTTTGCCTTATACATCATAACTTCCTGCATGTATACCTTTATGAGTCGCACACATTTTCCTCATTTTCAGTTTATCTTTTTCTTTCTAAATAAAACCATTAAGTTTCCTTTCCATGACTATATTACTTTATTATCCCTGCCATAAAAACTGTTCAACCCTCATATCTTTCATCTATAGTCCTACCACTCATCATGTACAACTCGTGTTCACTAATGTGGGATTCCTTAAGGCCCACCTTTCAACAAGTCTTTTCCCATCGACTTCAGCACATTATCTAGGATAGAGACTAAAGTTCATTTTTATACCTTGAGGCTTGCATGCCTTAATGGAAAGTTCTCTCGCTGACAATCATGGGAATACATCAATGTCCCTTGATAATTAGATCTTGCAAGTGGCTTGACATCAACTCCTTTATTCGCACTTTGCATGATGTACTCAGGTACCTTGTCACTCATTGGCATCAATGGAAAGATTGCCTTGCATTGGTTAACGACATTCATCAATGGTTGGTAATCCAATAAATTCTTTCCATGCTCGACATTGACACATTTATTCGCATGGTAAGAATTTTACCAGCATGTTTTGTAGCAGGTGAAGAATATGTACTTTTCATGACATTATCAACAGTTTTACAGCAGCATACTTCTTGCGATATGAGCACCACAGTTCTACTTTTAGTTCTCATATTCTACTTCATCCAACCAAGTAGCAGTTCAAATCCTTCACTTCACATTCTATGATCCAGCAGTAGCAGCAGCCACATTCCTATTGCACAAGTTCATCAACTTTTTGAGTAAGTGATGGTATGTTTTTTTCTAATCTTTAACCATGTAATTCCTTGAATGCTAGAAAATGAATGAATTTGGAAAATTCCCTCGCTACATTCCCGTTCTCTTTTTGATAAACCTAATATATCTTAAGTTGGGGGGGGGGGGGGGGGGGGGGACTATTCATTTCCATTTTACATATTCATCATCTCATTTACCCTTAATCAACATGTCTTTCCCAAACTATGCTGGCATGATTCATAATATGAAGAAAAGACTTTTTACTATACATTGATGGTTTATAATTTCTAATGCATGTATACTTTTAAAAATCTTATGTATTGCAGCAAAAATACAAATAAAACGAGTGAATGTTGTTAACACAAGAACCAAATTTTTTTATGGTTGTCACACAAGAACTAACCACAAAAAAATATATATAAAAAAGAGAATAAAAAATCGCTGCCACTCATGCATTTCAAAATCATGGAATGATTTACTGTTACATACCATCATCATGTAAAGCCTCAGATACGAGCCAAAAGTCTTAAAAGAGAATCAATGCATAGTTGCATGAGGACATGCAAACAGTCAAGTTGGGGGGTATGTTGAGTCTCAAAAGGACCACATTTTATTCAACATTTCACATACTATTTATCACCTTATTCCATTATATTCTTCCATAAAACCATTAACATTCACCACTTTCGTATTAAATATGAGTTTATATTACCATTTTCCAAATCATTTATTTTGAGTATTTTAAGCGAATTTATATTGAATTATTGACAAAAATAATATATTTTCATTATACTTTAATGTTGGGTGAGTTTAGTGATGTTTACAGGTGTATTTGAAGACTTTATCAAGCTCAAAAGTGACCACCTAGCCTCAGATTCGAATTTCATCTTCTAGATGTGAGCTAAACTCAAGGAGAAGATCATGGAAATGTGGAGAGAATATCTCATCCAATATTTGGTTGAGGATTTAAAGGGATGAGTTGTCTATTTTTTGAGAATTTTAAGGGATGGGTTGAGAGAATAGTGGATCTGTAATTATAATCAGTTATCTTGGATTTATGTATAAATAGGAGGGCTCTCTCCTCATTTTGGTTAGAGATCTCTCTAGTGGTTTGAAGTAGAGAATAGTTCAAAGTTAGTCATAGAATAGGATTTCTGATTGTTATGTAATGGAGATGATGCTTAATGCACATCCTTTGATTCCTCCATGTTAATATAGATTTTCAGTTTCTTTCTTATGAGTTGTTAATCTAGATTTTCAGTTATGTTTTGCTTATGAATTGTTAGCATAGATTTTATGTGAGCTCGCAAGTTAATGATTATTTGCTTTATACCAATTTATTTCATGCAATTTCAGTCTTTCTTTATCAAGTTAATTTATGCAATTTCATATTTTCTGCAACTAGATTTATTTCCTGCAATTTCCTATTTTTTAGATCAGATTTATTTCCTGCAATTTCTTGTTTTCTTAGATCATATTTATTTCCTACAATTTCCTGTTTTTTAGATTAGATTTATTTTATGTCATTTCCTTCTTTTCCTGCTTAATTCAATTTGAGTCATGTATTCTTAATTTTAGTTATAGATTAAGTTCAGCGACACTCTATCCCTGCATATATTTTGTCTATACCTCACAAGTTTACACTCTCTCCGAGTTGACAATTAAATCATTGAAATTTTCTTATAATTTGATCAATGTTTTTACCCAACAGCACCAACCATGGGGCTAGATGGGGTAGTGAATAAGGTAGGTGCAGATTGATAGAAATCTTAATCAGACTCGAAGGCCACTTGTGGCTCTGAAGGTGGTGAGTGATGTAGAATATGGATTCGATGGTGACATTTCAAAGAACCAAACTGAGGAGTGTGCCCCTCATATTATGTGAATAATGTGGTGGAGCTATGATGATATGATGTATTAGTGCTATGTAATGGATGGAAACTAAAAAGTATCAACTACAGGATAAAAAAACAAACTACAGCCGAGTGTGCGGAATGGGAGCGTACAAATGGTGGGCCATGGGCCAACAACAATCTCTAAAAGTGAACTGCAACAACGAGTTACAACAAGGTGAGTCTACAACAAAGTGGAAAGAAATCCAAAAAGAAACACTACCTAGAAACAAAAATGACTCACTAACCTATGGGGTATGAGTGCAAGCAAAATCCTAGCTACAAGATTGAATCCCCTCACAAATTGTTCCTCAATAGGGTGATGAAATTCCAGTTATACAATACAAAATGGAAGAACAAATAGGCTAAGAGAATCCCACTACCGATAAGGAACTCTGGGTAAAAAATCCCTAGAAAGAATGGAAAATAGGATACCTTTCTCATGACACGTCCGGTTGGTTTCCTGGCGCTTAATCCCTTTGGCCCCTGACCCTCGGTTGGGTGATATGAGGAGGACTGCAAAGGTTTATCCTTTGGTGCAAGATGGAGTACGGTATTCCACCCTAACCTCCTAAACCCCTTCTTTGCAGCTTACTCCTGCTGAGAAGCACCTCGTCACCACATACTGTTCTTGACCGTGTCAACAACTATAAGAGGATTTTGGTCCCATAATGGAAAAAAACTATGTATCAAGATGTGAGTAACAAAGGGGTGTTTTTTGAATGTATGTCCCCAATGTCCTAACCTAGCTACAAGATTGTTTTGTCCTCAAATGAGGTTACAATGTTAGTTGTATTAAGTTATTTTTAAGGCTAGCTTGGGGTCATGAATTAAGCGTTTTGTTCTTAGGGTGTGAGATGTGTTCAAATGATGTGTATAAACCCTACAATCCTATGGAGAAGATGTTTAAATCTCATTGTTAGTATGCAAAAATGTAGATAAATAACAATAATTACAGTAAAATCACAACTAATTCTTCCAAAATATAAAAAAAACACAAGTAAATGATAAAATAAGGAACTTACCAATGTGTAGGAAACACATAGGGAATCTCGACTACCAATATCGACTCAAGAGGCTTAGGTACAAGGAAAATGGGACCAAAAAATAAACCATGGGGTTGTAATGGATCAAATCTAGATAGAAATAGGTCGGGAAGGAGTAAAACAGAGACAAAGGGTCTGGAACAAGGATCTCAAACACCAAAATAAACTAGAAAACTGTAGGTCTCACCTATGTGCAAGATAGGTGTGATCGAGGTCACACAAAGCTGGGAAATAGTCGCGATCAGGGCAGAAAAATAGCTAGAAGACTCAGGTCGCACCAAATAGAGGATTAAGTGCGACAACTTCATCAAAACCTATTCATAGTAAAAGCTAGGGTCACTGTGAAATCTTGGGCAGGTGCTATCTATATTTCCGATCTAGGTCACATGTATCGACACAAAATATGTGACTTGGGTCACACTTATTAAGAAAAAATGTGTGAATGGGTTGCAGTTTTTGGTTGGATAGGTGCGACTCGGCCTGAACTAGATTTTTTTTTTAAAATCGTTGCCGGCTACAGTTGGGAGGGCAGGAAATGAAGCAATATTGGTTTGGATCTGTCACAAAGAGGTCATATCTATGATGGGTGAGGGCAAGAAAAGAGAAAAAATCAATAGTAAAACCTACAAAAGCAAATATTTGTATGGATTGATCGAGTATAGTCACCAAAATTGTAGTGGGGATTTCTCCCCAGCTACGTGCAAAAGAACCAACCTTAGCTCATCAAGAGCATAAGGAATAGTTCGATGATAACAATAGGAAATAAAAAACAAGATAACAATAATTTTTATACTTTTTATGATATATAATGAAAAACAAGACAAGATAAAAAATACATTTTTTGAAATGTTGGGCCACCATAGTTGTTCAAGAAAATGGTTCCGTAGCTCCACGTATTTGGTCTCCAATCTACTCCACTTGTGTTTTTCGGATGGGGGATTTGGATCCAAATGGGTATGGAACAAGATCAACATACACCGTGGGAAATGGCATGGAAAAATGATGGCAGAAAAGTATGTTGTGTGACTAAGAGAAAATGGAATTTTTTTGGGGGGGGAGTCCTTCACAATGTATTTATAGGATGGTCCAAGGGGTTTTGACCCATGGTAATTACCCATGGTATTTTATTGTCCATGGTATTTATCTATAGTATTTTGACCCATTCTCATTTTTAGGCTTTTTCATCCTTTTTTGGAGAGAGTGGGGATAAATCACAATAAATGCTCATATTCCTTTCATTTATGGGGAAGGAATAATGATGTTTTGAACCATATTTAGTGGAAATACAATTGTGAAGGTCAAAATGAAGGAAATAATGGTGGGAATATGATATATGAGTATGGTTTAGACCATAGAGAGCTAGGTGAACAATTTTCAGTGTTAACATCTTCTATCAAACTGCTCTCTGTCTATCAAATTACACACAAAGGTACATCCAAGAGAGTAACATTTACTCAAAATGATGTGGAGATTTCAGAAATATCTATAGGCCAAGTTGTTGTAGTGGGTTTTTCTTACCATGATTCAAGAATGTATAAGTTCTCTCACTTCCTTCCTTACTCCCAATGGAATGCACTCTTGTCACATGCCAATGAGATAAGCAAACTATGTCATGAGAGGTTTGGACACCTCAGATATAGGTATCTTCAAGCACTAAGCAAAGAAAACATGGTTGAAGGAATTCCAAGTATAAAGTTTTCCAAAGGCCCATGAAAGGGTTGTCTTATCACTCGTTAATTTTCCTATGGTTGTGAGTAGGAAATCACTGGGGTAACCATTTCAAAACAAATTCAGGATGCATTCTAGCCTATACATCCAGAGAGGGCTCTCTCGGTTTCATAAATATCATTCACGTACACATATGTCTCACAACAAGGAGTCAGAAGGATATATTTATGATGAGAACAGATTGTTGATATATTGAGTAATGGAAAGAAAAAAAAATAGAAAACACCATTAGGAAATGGAGTCAAAGTATGAAACATTCAAGGGATTACAACATAATGACTAGTGATTATCCTTCGTAATATGAGGCAATGTGGGTGTTGACATTAAGTAAAATAACTTTAAGTGATGACAGGGGAAAAGAGAAGAAGCCAAGTGACATAAGAGGCATCTATATGTGGATGAATCTCTTGCAACACCTTAACAGAAGCATTAGTAAAAGCTAATAACTGAAACACAACACCTAACAAAGGGTGAATTCTATGACAGATATTATAAACACATTACAAATACATCATCTAATGAAAGGATTGCTTAACAAGAAGGAATTCCTTACATACAACCTAGAAGCATATTAGAAAAGGTTTTAACATGCATGAGATGAAGCATATAGGGGAACACAAACTGAACATTGAACACCCAGATGAATCTCAGGAACTCATGAAATACTTTTCATTAATAATTCCAAGAAAATATCAAAGCTACAAAACCAAGCACATAGGATTCAGGAATGAATGTCAAACCCTTTTCTCCTCTATCGAGGTTATATTTATAGTTTGATTTGCTCCCAAGATGAATTTCTCAATAGAGCGCCAAAACTAGATACATCATGGGAATCAAACCCGAACGTACAAAATACTAACAAATTCTAAGGTGGCATATTTTCCATGATCACAAAACAAATTAGGAAAGAACGTTGTGATACATGTAATGTCCCGGTTTTGACCCCGTTACATTAGATGTATATGATGTATAAATGGTAAATGATCATGGTGTGGAGCTAAAGGCCAAGGCCCCACCATTGATCGGTTATGCTATGTCTTGGATTTAAATTTGTCACCAATGGTATATCGGGGCATGCGGCATATATTATATTGGTCATCATGTAAATATGCATCTATAATTAAAATGAACACAACCAGCTACGTTCGCGGCAACTAAATCGAATGGGGCATGATTTTCCCAAGGATAGGGAGGTGAGGGAAATTGTCAATCTTGGGCCAAAAGGGGGGAAAACCCATGTGTCATCTTCTTTTGTTTTATTCCAACTACCTCCATTTAATAATTTCTACTGGTAGCTGAGGGAGGAGTTATGGCAGTTATTGTTTTGGGGTGTGGGGTGGCAAGACTGTCAGTCCTAGCCTATGCCCTTCATTCAATTCGTCCTCATCCTTCACGCAGACTCTTCTTCCTCCCCACGAGTTGCAAAAGGCTGGGGGACTTGCAATTCACATCCTCTCCATTGTTGTTCATCCTCACGCACAGGCTCTTGGCGTTTTGGGTCTCACGCAGGCGTTTTTTGGGCTCCACGAGTTTTCTGAACACTCACGCACACCCAATTTCACATCCTCTTTGTGCTTTGTTCATTTTCCACCATTTCCTGTCCGTTATTTCTTTCCATGCACAGGAATCTCCCTGGTTTTTACCCACGCCATTTCCTCCATGGATTTGTGAATGATGTGGCTGAATCTTTTCCCCATGGGTCGAATTTGTGGGCTCTACATTGGTTGTTACTCACACCCAGGCCGGAAGTCTGTAAATATGTTTCCAACGTAGTCTGTGTGAGTCTTTTCATGGCTCAATTGCCTTGGATGGACTGTTGATTTTTCCCCTGCTGTAAGTGTGTTGCTGCTACGTTTGGGAATTGTTGTATGTCACTTGAGATTCGTTTTTCCTTGTTTAGGCTGTGACAGCTAAATGAGTTGCCTGAGTGCAATGGTTGGTCTTCAGACTGTGAGAGGAGTAGGGATGTTGGCTTAGTTTTTCTTGATAAACCTGGTGGCTAGAACCACACAGAAAGAGCTAGAGGGCTGGCCTTCTTCTCCATCACCCCTGAATAGCACTGGAATGGAATGCAAGGCCTGAGGGACTGATTCCTTGTGTTGGGTGTCTTAGAGGTCAGGTTAGTTCTGGTGTAGGTGTCCTTGGCTCTGTAATGAGCCCACCAGCTTAGCAGTCTGCCTTCTCCAACTCCTTAATGGCCTGATAAACCCAACTCGGTTGGCTTGGCTGTGTGTTTTGTACATCCTTGGCTATGTGTAAGCCTGCTAGTTCCCTTATTCCTTGGAGAATCATTCCCAGCTCAGGGGTGGAAACGTTGCTGAGAGATTAAGGAGCATGCTGGCCTATGGTTGGTTGGAATGTTGCAGCGACGTAGCTGGTTGCGGAACGGAGATTTCATAAGATAAGTGATCTTGTATATTTTACCTCTGCAATTCTATATTTACTGTTAATTAAAACGAAATGAACATGTTGAATGAATGCTTGTTTGAATGCTATTGGTTTCCACTGTGTCTGATAGATAATTTCATTTGTGCATGATAAATGTTCATGTGTGTATGTTTAAGCATCCTGTTTATGAATTTTTAAGCCTGTACATGTTCATGGGCGGTTAGCCCAGGTGGTTGAAGCTTGGAGTCGCGTCCTCTTTGTCAGCCAGAGGCATGGGGACGTGACAATACATGTGAGTGATCAAAATGGAAAACCTTGACATCCAAGGGTCTCAGTATTTCTTGATGAAAATGACTGTTCAGAGCATCCTCGAATGACCTTCTATTACAGAGGTGAAGGACTAGTTTTTATATCTGAGTAAAGGCTCCTCCACCTGTTCTTATTTGACTATGTAGTGACTGGTTGCAATACCACTATCTACTTTGCAGCCTCTTCCATATTCTGTTGATTCTCCTCTCATATGTTTTAGTGCGCATGCTCTACCTACAGAATATATTTCAATCGTATATATATTTTGAATAAAATATGCGCCCCAAATTTTATATGCTCATCGCCATCCTTCCTCTAACTTCCTTCCACCATTTTCTTTCTGTAAAATGGCGGATTATGGATCGCAGGTTCACTAGTTTTCATGACCAAACTTATACCCTTTTTCTTTTTCCCTTTCCTTTCCACAAAATCATGGGTTTCAGAATGCGGGTTAGCCAATTTTTCACATTCGGACTTCCACCTTTTTTCTTCCACTTTTTCTTTTCTCAAAATGGCAGATTGCAAATCGCGAGTTTCAGAATGTGGATTTTCAATTTTTCACATCGAGACTTCCACCTTTTTTCTTTTGCCTTTTTCTTTCTGCAAAATGGTGGATTGTGGATTGCGTGTTTTAGAATGAATATTTGCCAATGTTTGCATTCAAACTTTCACCTTTTTGCTTCCTCCTCTTTCCGCAAAATGGTGTATTGTGGATCACAGATTTTGGAATGCATATTTTACACTTTTCACGACCGAACCTCTGCATTTCTACTCCTTCCTTTTTCTTTCCACCACTCTTTACAGCCATCGATTTTTTGTAGACTTATCCATTGTCATCGATCTGAGATCAAAAGTGGATTTCATCTTATCTTGAAGGATCCACTATCTTCCTTACAACTTTCTCTTATGGTATTCTTCTAGAGCGTCCGATATTTTGTGGCTTGGATCTCCACCATCTATTGTCATCAAGACTTATCCTTGAAGCAAATTTTTTATACAAGGATTATTTCCAAGGTCGCGCTTATATTCACTCTGGTCTAACCCTCCCTTATCCCACCATTTAGCCCAAACATTGTGCTAACAACTGGCTCCAATTGGGGATGCTATCCTCCCTATGAGGTATCAAATAACAGTAAACTAAGTGCGTGATCCATTGGGCCCTGCTGTGCTTGAAAAACCTCAGCCAACTACATGCCTTTTCTTCACCCCAAAGGCCTATTACCTCAACATTTGTTTCAGTGCCTTTAATTCCAACTTCAAAAAAAGAAAGAAAACCAAATGATAGCTTTCATTGGAGACCTTACTTCCTTCACCATGGGCTTTAAGTCTTCCAGAGATCTATCCACACATTCAATGTTAACATAAAATGGCATATACAATGACATGGAAGATTGATATTACCTAAAAGAAAATAGTGTTTGAGGCGTCTCCCATTTACAGGAGCTCCTGACACAAGACCACCCTTCATCTCCTCCTGTATGTAGGAATTCTTCCCTCTAAAAGCTACATGTTTGTAAGGGCCTTTCTACAGGTGGTCAAATTTTCCATGCTTTCCCTTTTCTTCATGGGGTGCATTCCACTACAAAATTACGTCCCCTAGTTGGAAATCCTCAAGATTTTTCCTCTTGTCAAAGACGTATTTCTTTTTTTTCCTGAAACTTCTAAGTTCTATCAAAGAACTTCTCTCTTTGTTGCTGCAGTTCAACCAACTGATACATCCTTCTCTAAGTTGGGTAGGTTTCAACATCTTATTCCTGTAACAACCTAATCACTGGAAAAATCAAAGAACTAGGAAAAATTACCCCAGAACCATAAACTAGTTGGAATGGTGTGGTGTTAATGTATTTCTTTACATTGATTGTGTCAACCCACAAAGCATGAGTCAATTTTATGTGGCAGGACTTCTTGTTGTCTTGCAGCAAATTTTTGATGATCCTCATTAGACTCTTATTTGAAGATTCTTCCAACCCATTTCCCTATGGGTAATAGGATGTGGAATGCCCCAAATGTATGTGATATTTGAAACAAAACTCAACCATATTATTTGATTTGAATGCAGTAGCATTCTCAATGATCAAATTCCTAGGAACTCCAAACCTTGACAAGATGTTCTCCTCCAAAAACTGAATAATTACTGTCTTAGTGGCTTGTCTAGTTGGAATGGCTTCAATCCATTTGGTGAAATAATCAGTGGCAATGAGAATCCACTTGTGCTTCCCTGAGGAAGATGGTTTTATTTCTCCAATGAAATACAATCCCCATTACTAAAAAGGGGCCTCAACATGTATTGGATTCAGAGGTAATGGCAGAAGCTTCCTCCTCGCTTCAAAAATATGATACTTATGGCAAGAAATCACCTTGTGGGTGTTGGAAAAGATGGTGGGCCAATAAAATCCTGCTCTTAGAATTTTATTCACAGTTGTATTCCAATGATGATGGTCTCCAAATTCTCCTACATGAAACTCCTCAATGAGTTTATTTTCCTCATGTTCATTAACATAGTTCAACAGAACCCCTCCAGGCTCTTTCCAATACAGCTTCCCATTTAACATGCAAAACTTTGCTTCCTTCTTCTTGAGGAATATGGCCCTTGTTTTGTCCACATCCTACATATCTTCCAAATTTTGTAACACAATGATGATATCAGCATACCACAGGGATGACAAGAAATGTTCATCCACTTGTAGCTCTGGTCATTCCTTGAGGTTTTTCTCTTATGTTGAAAAATTAGTAACCATGTGCAGGTTGAGTAAATCGTAGTTTGACTCTACCATGAGCTTGGCTGGTCCTTGGCCTTTAATCAAATTTGTGGGATTAATCTCCAAGTCATACTTAAGTAATACTTCTATCCATTTTCCCCTTCTACCCTCAGGATCTAGTTGGGTTAAAATATCCTTCACTGCACCGGTGGAAACATGAGCAATGATGTGAGAATGCAGGAAGTAAACACAGAACTCCTTCAAGGAATGTACCAAAGCATAATCCTTCTTTTCCAGAATGTATATTTCAATGGGGCATCTCTTAATGTTTTGTTGTAGAAAGAAATGGGATTCTCATTTCCCTCACGCCACTATGTGCTATGAAGCAAATGAGAATATGAGGAAATATTTGGAGAAATCAAGGGTTACCAGTACATGTTCTTTTGAAATAGCCTTCTTTATGTCCTCAAATGACTGCTTTGCTTCAGGTGTCCAATTGATCCCATTATTTTTCCTCAACATACTATTCACCCACCTCACAATCTCAGCAAAAGTAGCAATAAACCTTCTCAGAAAATGCACCCTTCCCAGAAAATATTGAACCTCAACCTTGTTCTGAGGGAGCTCAATTTTTTGTATGGATTCAACTCTTTTCAGGTATATTTTGATGCCTTCTTAGGAGATTATGTTCCTGAGAAGATTCCCATATTTCATAGCAAAGTGGTACTTCTTCGGATTCAAAGAGATGCCAAACTTTCTGCATTTTTTGAACACTCTTAGCAGGTGCGTGCCATATTTCTCATCGGACTTTGAAAAATCTGTGATGTCATCTAAATAGATAACCAAAATCTTGTCTTTCTCATCAGCAAATTCTATGTCCATGGCCCGCTGGAAGGTTTCCCCTGCGTTCATGAGTCCGAATGGAATATTTTCATACTTAAAGGTACCCCATGTTATGGTGAAGGGAGTCTTCTCTTGGTCTTCTGGGTGCACCATGATCTGGTTGTAGCCTGAGAAATCATCTAGGGTGTAGATCCTCTAAGAGCCCACTACCCTCTACAGAATGTGGTCCATCTTGGGAAGAGGATAATTTTCCTTTAAATAGACTCTATTCAAATTTATGAAGTCAATGCACAAGGCTTATTTCTCCATTCATCTTCCTCACCATAACCAACTTTCCCACCCACCTTGAGAATCTAAGGGCCATAATGATTTTTTCCTCAAACAACTTCTTTATTTCTTTTTCAAGAAGGGGGAGCATCTTGGGGTAAATTCTCCTTATTTTTTGCTTGAAATGATTCTCATCCTTTTTCATCAGTATGTTGTGTTGAATTATACTTGTATCGTAAGCCTTAAGATCACTATAGCTCCAAGAAAATACATTTGTGTATTCCTTCATCAGTGAGATGTATTTCTGTTTGGCCTCTAGGGAGAGTGCTCTTGAGAGCTTTATGATTTTAGGATGAAATTTTGTTCCAATATTCACATCTTCCACCTCCTCACAGCTTGGAACAAGCTAAGGATTCTTAGCAACATCGTTTGGGTCAAAGATATTTCCAAAGGAACTAAAACCCTAGGGATAGTGTTACCTTTAAGCTACATGATTTCTATACCATGTAGATGGTTTAAATATTCCTGTTGTCCATCAGCCCTCTGCAATTTTGTCCCAACAAATTCTTCACTTTCCTTTCCAACAACTCCCTCAGTAAGGACAACAACATCATCGTATTGCCTTTCTTTGGGAACATCATTACGATTTTGTAATTACTCCTGGGTGAGAGTAGACCCTTCCAGGAGTTTGTTATCTTCATCCATGATTAAGCCATCAAAATCCCCAATGAGATTGAGGAAATTTTGGATTTGTCTATCATCCTCAAAGGCTTCCCAATTCTTAACATTACCCGGGACAGAGGGCCTATGCTTAACTTCAATCTCATATTTACTATTGGGGTACATGGGGATTCAAAAACTAACAACATAAGTGACTAAAGAATTAGTTATGCCATTCTGCAATATCAAAATCATATTGAACTTGCATGATTCAAAACACCCTATAACATCTAGGGAAAAATTCATGTAGCTTCTTGTCCTGGGATGTTTGTCCTGATACTCGCCTTATATTTTATTAATCACCAAATCGGAGTCCTCATCTATCACCACCCACCTAACTTGGAAATATTTTAGGATCTGAATTTCCAACATCATAGCGTCATATTATGCATCATTATTTGTGCAATTGAAGACCAATTTATAAGAATAATATAAGGCTCTTCCCTCTGGGGGTTTCATCCAAACTCCAACTCCCGCCCCTTCTTTGCATGCTACCCCATCAAATCTCACATTCCAGAGTCCTTCCAGTTCTTCCTGAGTGGGGAAAAAGGAAGCGTTCAGTGAACTAAAATTGTCTTTGCCTCCCTCTGTAAATAAAATGGACGATCCTATATCAGTGTCCAGTGAATAGTTGGAGTGATTATTCATCCTTTCAACACTACTCACCATGTATGTCATCTTTTTCTCTATATAAATTCTCCTATGTACACCGAAAATAGGGATGGTGGAATATGACATATCCAATTGAAGTGTGACCTTGAGTTTGGCCACCCAAGATCTTGAAAACAACATTCCAAACTTTGGAGGAATGTCATCCACCACTACGTCCATGACAATGATTTTGGTAGGGATCTAAGCCAAATAGATGACCAAATATTTGATCAATCCTAGGCACTTAAATTTACTGGAATCAAAAGAGAAAAGGTCTTTGTAGGGCCTGGTCACATCCAATCCTACTTTATCCATGATCTACCTAGGAATCAGGTTCTATGAAGCTCCTAAATCAAGCATGGCATTATGTAGGATGACATCATGAATTTTCAGGCTAACATAGAAGGGAGGGACATCTTCATCAGAAAACTCATCTACATGGGGTCCAAATAGGATGGTTGTACTATCATCTTGAAGATTCATGGAATTTGATATTGCATAGATTTCTCTTGAAGACTTCAACACAGTCGTGATTTGGGACTTATATTCATAATTTCTTAATAATTCAGTTAGATGGATATAGATTTTGATTTTTTAAATTTTTGCTTCTAAACTGAAAGATGCTTGTCCCTGATATGGATTCCTTGGATTATCTTCTTTCCTTTCTTTTCCTTTGGGCTCTGTTACATTCTTGGAGGTGTCCTTAGGGGGTATATCATTCTTTGGTTTTCTTGTAGAGGCTTTGTTTGTTGCATCTTTATTCCTCATGACAGGAACCTCTATGTTCCTTAGACAAATATGCCTCTGTAGATCCATGACAGCAAGTTGATACCCCCTCTGAAAATCCTTTGTTTCTTCAATAGGAAGCTCCTCTTCTTGATGACAGGAATTATCATGTTCTTCTTTGGTAAAAAATACAGAGGATAAGTCAGTTTCTAGCTGGTTAATTTCACCCTCAACTTCATTTCCATATTCCTTCTCCAAATAATTCTCTTGAAATGGGGGCCTAACAGCCTAATCAGGGGGTTTTCTTTGATCTCTCTGCCTATTTTGGAGGGATTGGGTCCTTATAACATTCTGGTTCCTATTCTTCTACTCTTTATTTTCCCTAGGAGGTGTTCTATTTTCCATTGTGAGTCTCTCCATCAACCTTTCCATGTCTTTCATCATCATGTACATCCTGTCCTCTTGTGAGTTAGAGGAAGAATTTAGTTTAGGCTCTTTATACATACTTCTATCTCCCTCTTCTCTCCTCAATTATCCCTCTTCCCTTTTTTTCTTTCTAGAAACAATCAGGTTTACCTCTACCTCTATGGAATCTTTCATCATATTGGCTATGAAGGTTGATCTTCTTTCACTCAGCAACAAGGTAAACTCACTATCAAAGGATTCAACATATTGGATTTTGGCAGAACTAGGGGGAGGTTTGAACTGGGTAGGGATGGCATTATATGTCTTCATAAATTTATCATAAAATTCTTGGATAGATTCAATTTACCTCCTCCTCATGGAATGGTATTTGGAAAAATATTGCTTCAGTTTTTTCTTGTCTTCACATTTGTCCTTGAAAGAATCTTCAAAATCTTAATAGTTTAGGATGGAGCTGTCCGAAATATTTTTTAACCATTTTCTTGCTTCTCGAGCAATACTTTGGGAAAATTGTCTTACTTTAACATCATCATGGTATACCTCCTCCAAGTCTACCCAGTTTGAAAACCAACCCAAGTATTCCTTGGCTAAAAACCCCATCTCCCCATTAAATTGTTTGAGTCTTTGGGAGTATCCCTAGGGAAGGTTATGAAGAGTAGTAGGGAGTAGTATAGGGGAAAACCTATTATCCATTCCTGTGGTTAAAGAAGGGTTTCCAAGAGGAATTGAATTTATTGTGGAAGATGAAATGAATGCATTGTGAGGGACTATAAAACTAAATGATGAAGGCTACTTAAGCTTTGAAGCAGTGGGAGATAAGGATATGGCAGTAGCCTGCTCTATGGTAGTGGGGTATATGGAGGTCAATATGGCTAATTCAGAGGAAAATGGGGGGCACTATTGTCCAAACAAGGGTTAAAATCCCTACCTAGAGACCCTGAGATATCAAGTG
Source organism: Pseudotsuga menziesii (assembly GCA_001517045.1). Lineage (NCBI taxonomy): Eukaryota > Viridiplantae > Streptophyta > Pinopsida > Pinales > Pinaceae > Pseudotsuga > Pseudotsuga menziesii. Next base: position 430,925 of record LPNX010294866.1, on the reverse strand, counting down.
ACCAAGAAGTATGGGAGAACTCAAATGCAGAGGGGTCCAAAACTACTTCAGAGAGACTGGACTCAAACTTAGACCTAGGGAAAACTAGCATAAATTCTTCATCACAATGTTCATATATATCATTAATAAAAGAAACACCCTTAGTAGGTAAAGAAAGAGTTCTGTATAAATAAGGTATAACTGACCTTTGAAGCTTCTTGGCCTTTCAAATCTATTTCTCTGCATCAAAAATATCTTGAAAAGGTTCAAATCATAATTAATCTTCATGTTGGTCCTTATGGCTGCCAAGATTCCCAGTAGAGTCACCTTCCAAAGGATTTAAGTGGAGTCGCTAGAGCATATAAAACCAATATATGTCTATGACCGACTATTCAACCAGGCCGTAGAACTAGAACAATGTCGTTTCCCTGAGGATATAATAGCAACTAGTCCCCAACAAAGGCACCAAGATGTTATCCTCCAGTAATTTTCCTATGGTTGTGTGTAGGAAATCACTTGTGTAACCATTTGAAACCAACTTTAGGCTGCATTCTAGCCTATAAATCTAGAGAGGGTTCTCTTAGTGTCACAAAGATCATTCACATACACATATGTCTCGCAACAAGCAGTCGGAAGGCTAGATTTCTGATGAGAACAAATTGTTGATATTTCGAAGAATGTAAAGACAAGCAAATAGAAAACACCATTGGGAAATGGAGTCAAAGTATGAAACATTCAAAGGATTACAACATAATGAATAGTGATTCTTCTTCATAATCTGAGTTAACGTGGGTGTTAACATTCAGTAAAATAACTTTAAGTGGTGACAGGGGAAAATAGAAGAATCCCAATGACACAAGAGGAACCCATCTATGGATAAATATTTTACAACTAAAAAGGATAATAACTAAAATAGAGCACCTAATAGAGGATGAATCCTATGACACTCATTATAAACACATTACAAATATGTTATATGATGAAAGGAGCGCTTAGAAAGAATGAATTCCTTACATACAACCTAGAAATGTATTAGCAGAAGTTAACACATGCATGATATGGAGCGTACAAGGGAACACAAACTAAACATTGAACACCTTGATGAATCTCAGGAACTTATGAAATACTTTGCATTAATACTTCCAATAAAATATCAGAGCTACAAAACTAGGCACAGAGGCTTTAGGAATGAATGTCAAACGATTTTCTCCTCTATAAAGGTTATATTTATAGTTCCATTTCCTCCCAAGAAGAATCTCAAAATAGAGTGCCAAAAATAGCTAAATCATGGGAATAAAACCTGAAAGTACAAAATCCTAACAAATTATGAGGTGGTAGATTCGCCATGATCACAAAACAAAGTGAGAAAGCATGTTGTGATATGCGTGACTGATCAAAAGGAAAAACCTTGACATCCAGGGGTCTGAGGCTCGCTTGATGACAATTATTTTTTAGAGTATCTTCAAATGACCTTCTGCTACAGAGGGGAAGGAGTGGTTATGATATCTAAGTAAAGGCTCCTCCACCCATTGTTATTTGACTGTGTAGTGACTGGTTGCACAACCACTATCTACTCTACAACCTCTTCCCTATTCCTTTGATTCTCCATCCTCATCCTTCTCCATCCTTCCTCTAAGTTCCTTCCACCCTTTCCTTTCTACAAAATGGTGGATTGTGGATCGCAGGTTCACTAGTTTTAATGACCGAACTTCTGCCCTTTCCTTTCCACAAAATCGCAGGTTTTGGAATGCGGGTTTTCCAATTGTCGCACTCAGACTTCCTCCTTTTTGCTTCTGCCTCTTTCTTTCCACAAAATGAAGGATTGCCGATCGCAAGTTTTAGAATGCAAATTTGCTATTTTTTGCATCCATACTTCCACCTTTTTTCTTTCACATTTTTCTTTCTACAAAATGGCAGATTGTGGATCGCGGGTTTTGGAATTCGAATTTGCCAATTTTCGCACTTGAACTTCCTCCTTTTTTATTTTTGCAAAATGGTTGATTACGGACCGTGGGTTTCAAAATTTGGATTTTCCACTTTTCATGACCGAACCTCCACCTTTCTACTCTAGCCTTTTCCTTTCGGCCACTCTTTACAATCGTCAATGTCATGTGGACTTATCAATAGTTTTCGATCTGAAATCAAATGTGGATTTCATCTTATCTTGGTGGATCCACTATCTTCCTTACACCTTTCTCTTACAGGATTCTTCTGGAGTGTCTGATCTTTTGTGGCTCAGATCTCCACCATCCATTCTCGCCAATACTTATCCTTGAAGCATATTTTTCCTACAAGGCTTATTTCCAAGGCTGTGCTTATATTCACTCTGGTCTAACCCTCCCTTATTTGACCATTTATCCCAGACATGGTGTTAACAGGTTGCATAGAGGGGAAACATGTTGAGCACAATTATGACAAAGGAAAGGAAAGTAGGGTTGTCCAAGTGCTTGATCTAATCCATTCAGATCTGATAGGGTCTATTCCCACACCTTCATATGGGAATTCAAGGTATGGGTTGACTTTCATAGATTATTTCTTAAGGTATTGTTGGGTGTATTTTCCCAAGCAAAAATATGAATTTTTTGAGACTTTCAAAGTGTTCTGTTGTAATCTCATAGATCACATAAGTTTACCAATAATACACACTAAAACATATATAAATATAAAACAGATACAAGAGATAAGAATAGATAGGTGAATAAATAGATTATATTATACAAAAGAGTCCATACAACACAGAGAACTAATCCGAGTTCTCATTTGGCTCAACAACCTAAGATATATGATTACATAACGGTTACAAAATAACTACCTGTCAGTTTGGTGAACCGACACGACCTTTAGGTGGTCGACTTAATCTCTAACTTTAGTCAACCGACCGACTTAGTCGGCTGATCGACTAAGTTGGCCCATTGACTTAGTCGGCTGATTGACTAAGTCGGTTAATGATCAAGTCGACTTATCGACTTGCTCCTTCTACATCTCCCCCACGAACAAAACGTTTCTTCATCCTGAAGAAACAGGGAGGTATAAAAAATCCTGCTGATATTGAATAGTTATTGTGGTGTGTTGCCGCATTTCACACACCTGGGTCACGTGATAGAAATATTCAATTCATTCGGTGTGTCCTTGGGGGAAAGTCTCGAGTCAAGGCTGTCACCTTGTTCTTGACTCCTCCGTTTAGGCTCAAATCCTAATGAAGCCAAGGGGGGTAGACCCTATTAAGTTACTAAGGCTAATTACTTATTATTGTGATGTTAAACTGAATGAGTTACTTAGGAGTTTGAAATTTAACTATAGACAATCAAAGATGACAAGATACAAAAATGAACGCACAAAAGCACAATGTTGAGACACAATATATATATAAAGAAAGAAAATAACCAGTGCCTTAGAATGGAGTCAAAATAAAATCAATGTACTTGCATGTGCTTGGAGTGAATGTTTTGCAATTGCCTATTGGTACATTTTAAGTTAAATTTGAGGTGTGAGTTGATTAAAATTAGGTGAAGGGGTGGACTACAGATATACCCGAGAGTGCTTGGAGTATGTCCAAAACTAAACCTTCATGGCTACCCGCAAGGAATATGTGGGCTTAATGGATTCTCTGGGGGTATTGTTCATAACGCACCCGTTAGGGTGTGACAGAGATCAGTGCCCCGAGGTCACTTTTCAGAAGTTCCCGCTTCCTTTGGGTATTTTGCCACCGTAATGGTTTGATCTAGGTGTTGGATTTTCACCTGATGGTTTGTAAATTTGGGAGAGTGAGTCCTAATTATTCTAGTCACTCAATTGATTTTGATACAGCTTGAATGATTGGACAAACTGCAGCCAAGTGCATAGCATACACACTGGATTCTTGTTAATTTTAGTAAATTTTAAACTGGGTGTTCTTGTTTAAAAGAAAACCCTCCAGGAACCTCTTTCGATCTAAGTGGATCTCAATCGGGGAATTGAGGAGGGGTTAATTTTATAATATATGAAAAACAAATGATAGAAAATAAAACAGATACACAATTCTAGTTTTCTAATTAGTCCTTCCACGAATCTCTTTCCTCCTTTAGGTCAATCGGGAAGTTGTGGGGTAAGTATTAAGATTACTTTAAAATATAAAATATGGAATATGAAATTGATAATGAAATAAAGTATACTAACCTGTAGATTATATCAATGCTATTTTGAAAAGGGATGAACAAAAAGCAACAAAAAAGACACTGACGCAAATCCCCCCAGGGGGGATGGGGAATGGGCTCAAAGGAGCCTATTCAAAAATTATTTTTATTAGAAATGGTTAAAATATCATAGAACTGATATAATTCCTCTTGATACTTATACAGAGTGAAATCAAGAGCTTACAAAGTGCGAAAATTAAAGGTTTTAGTCAAATGGAAGACCCCTGGGGGGATTTGAACGCTCCCGAGGCCACTTTCGAGCAGCAGATTCCTTTATTTTATGTCAAACTTGCTAAAATAAAGCAATAATATTATACTAAAATATGCCCAAAATCACTCTAAAAGTACCTTTGGGTCAGCTTACTTTTAACCAAAAAAAGTAAGCTGAAAACTAGTTAAAAGGGTAAAATAGGAACCAAGGAAAGCAGGCTTTCCTTGGGATCTTGGATTGAATTTTGGGAAGCCAATAAGATGTGCAATTTTATTTCAGAATATGAAATTTTAACGTATAGAAAAGGAAACTACCTTAAAATAAAACTACAAATTTTCATTAAAATGCTTGCGAAAATATGGTAATTTCAGCTAGATCTCTTAAAATGTAACCTTATATGCAAAACAAAACTAAGATATAGAATTAGGAAGGGACATTACTAACTATATCTATGTTTAATTTTCTTAATGAGACATATCTGAGCAATAAGACTCCTTAATAGTAACCATTTGATGAAAATTTAATATTTTTAAAGGAGGAAAAGGGGAAGAGAAGTGCTTGTTGCTGAAGCAGATCTGCAAAGGAAACTTGGTAGTGAAGCATCGAGGGGCATGATCTTAGCAATATCTGTTGGAAACCAATAGAATCAAAATTGAACCATAGATCTTCCAGTCACGGCAAACCTGTAAGCTACACAACAAATCCTGCAAACAGAACCATTAAATATGAAGATACATATGAGAAGTAGATGATATAGCATGTAAATAATATTATTTAGAATATAGGTATTAGCTCATTAAAACATATGAAGAAAAATAGAAGTAAGTAAGATTACTTACAATGATCTATCCCTATGATTTCAATAACCATTTAGGCAGATAACAGTTAAGTGCAAAAAATTGAAAAAATAGCAGTTTCAGCTCGAATGCAGCATGACAATGATAATCCACACATGAAAGGTACTCCATAATTGAGCCTCTAAAGATTCTCTTTATTTCAACAAATGCTGATCAATACACAGTTACAATGGCAAGCCCTTCAATCCAGCTCTTACTAACTTGGAAGAGGCTGCTGTGCTTGGATATATATATAAAAACCAGGAGATCCAGCCCAGGGGGGGTGCAAATCCCAAGGAGATAGACCAAATATGCTGATGGAGAGTCCATAAATGCCTGAAATGTGTCTAACTGAGCCAGATCTGAGTCTCACTGAGTGCAATTATCAATCGGAGAGCTGATCTGACTGACACCTCAACCTGTTGACTGAAGCATCCACCAAAACTCATCCAGATGAGCCAAAAAATGTTGAGGAGAGAGGGAGGGTGAAATTCCCCATAAAGGATGCTGAATATCAACTATGGATCTGATTTGATCACCTCCTTCAATCAAGGATTTGTCAGATCTAGTCAATCTGCTTCAGATCTGACTGATTTCAATCAAATCGGCTGAGAATCCACTGATCTATGATTTTGGATTTGCTCCATTATTCATCAATTTATTAGTTAAAATAATCAATAATTGATTTTTGGGGCTTTCTAACTTGAGTGATGGAAAATCACTCAAAACTAGTAAATAGTGGGTCCATGGGTTTACATGGTGCTTTTAGCTTGAAAATGAGCACCTACATGACTGAAACTGATTATTTGGACCACTTTTATTACAAAATAAATTTTTTCAATTAAACTATTAAAAAATAGCTTAAGTTTTGGAAAAATTAAATTTTAATAAAAAACACTGAAAAAACTAAAAAATTGAAAAATTGAAAAAACGTAGGGGGACTTAGACATGTTGGCATATGACTCGACCATGATGTCTAGCATGTTTATACATTGACACATAGACTTTAATAACCTCAATAGGCTTAAATGGCAAGCCGACCACCCCAACTTTGGAGGTATGGAGTGAAAAACTCAGAAATTATCAGTCGTTTATTCAACAACCAATAATAACCAAGGGAAAAAAAACCCTGGGCTGATCGGATTGACAAATAAAGTCTAAGAGACCGAGTCTTTTACAGACACTATCATGCTAGAACATTTATTACAATTCCCCCATGGGGTATGAACATGTGATATAGTACAACAAATCTTCCCAAAAGCAAGACTGAAGGTTCTCTGAAGTCCGAACAAGTTATCGTTGTCTAATTCACCAGGCTCACTTGATAGAAAAAAACCACTAAGTACAACTTAGGTGGTAACACGGTGGGCTGTGAAGTCTGGTGGTTGGTCTTTTCTATACGCAGACTTCTACAATTGCTGGGGATGTGACTGCGAGGTGATGTTGAAAATATGTCCAACTCTGCAAAATTTTCTAGATGTCGATGGTGAGTGTGGTCAAGCCTGATAAGATCGACATATTTTCTGAGATGGAGAGTTCAAATATCCTCTCCATGTCGGGACCCAAGAACTAGTCCTTCTCGGCTGTAGTTTTGACAAGTCGTTTCATCTGCGGGCAGATGATGTCAACTTTCTCTAAGTTAGGGAGAGCTTGTTGCACCCACTGATGTGCTTCCCTTTCCAATTTCTACAGTTTGGTGGTCTCAAGCACTATCTGTTCTTCTATTGTCATTCTAAGTGCTTCCTTAGTGGTCTTTCTGCTCTCCATTTCCTGAATCCCTTGGTGAGTCTGTCGTGACTGCTGATAAACTTTCCTGTAGTGAGTAGGCTAGTCACTTAGTACTTCTTCGGTTACGATAGACTCCTCCATATGATCCTGCAATACTTTATATGCTTTAGAAAATGTAGTGTGCTGTGCCATCATGAGTCAGGCATTTTCCTCTTTTTGTTCCTCCTTGGTTTCCTAAATGTGCGCTTGGAGGGTCGACACCATTCTCTCAAATAGTTGGTATGCTCTTTCAAGCGGTATATCTATGTCGATCTCTATGGGGCTCAGCATGATGGACTGGGACAAATTCCTGCATTTGTCAAGAAACTCGACCCGTTCTACGTTTTTCTCCTTGAGTTCTTTATTTCTCTGCTCACTCCTCGTCTTTGCTTCACTCGCTAAGGTTTTGAGGAGTTGTCCCATCTCTTTGTTGGTCAAGGAGCTTGCATTTTCCAAGATAATTTGGAGTTTGGGAGGCTTTCCATGATGCTCCTTCTTCTGTTTCTCCCTCCTCTTCTTATGCTTTTCTTTATCTGCTTCCTGTGTACCTGAAATAGTCGAGGTTGGATCTTTGGTTTGTGGGGTAGAGGCTGATGGTTTGTCTATTTGGGGAGGTGGAATGACTACCACCTCTAGTTTGGTGGATGTAGTCAATTGTGGTGGGACTATCTCTGAGTCAGGGGTGGTGGTGGTGGTGATGGAGTTGGAAAATGGTCGAGGGTGATTGGTTTGGGGGAAGTACGGTGTGAATTTATGTCAGATGACATTTCTGCTTCTGTCAGTGCAGTGGCTGGTAGGTTGGCTTGGGGTATGGGGTCGATCGGTGCAATAATGGAGGACCGATGTCCAATCACTTTACCTTCCTTGTCAAGATTTCTTTTGAAAGTCGACGTGATGGTTGCAACGATTGGGGGTCATGCACCCTGTCCTGTGAAGATAGGTTCCTGGGTAGAAATCTTCTGAGCCAACTTAAACAATGTAGGTAGTGTATCAAAGAAAGCTTGCAAGTCGCTATCTGTGTCGAACTTTGCTTTTACCGTCTCCATCATTGCGCTTTTGTATAAGTCGAGGGGGCTGACTGACTATTGTGCTGGTGCTTTCTCCTCAGTTATTTTTGTCAATGAGGGGGGTGGGGCGTCAAGACAAGATCGACGATGTTTTCAAGCATCGGCATAGTCTTTTCTTTCTTCGGTCAACTTGCTTGTGCTCCTGCATCGACAAAATGATGGAACTGGGTCTCGATGGGAACTTTGTTTGCAGTGGCATCCTCTATGATGTTGACGGCCGTGGCTGCTAGTTCATCCTCGTCCTCAGAGGATTCAGTAATGATAATCTTGCGCTTACCTTTACCGTGTTGTTGTTCTTGTGTTTTTATTTTCTTTCTGGCTGCTGCTATTTCTTTTGAGAGTTTTCAAATAATGCCTTTTGTAACAGCATACTCAGGGTTGTCAAGTTTTGTCTCGCCCATTGGTTCCTGGGTCGAGACGACACTTTATGTAGCCAAAGGAGTTACCTGCTGCTGTGACTGTGGCTTTGTCTTTGCGGTCTAGGGTTCTGTTCTCTTTGTGGTTGGAGGTTTGATAGTTATCTGCAGTCGACCAGTGTGTTCGACCGGTGTCTCCTCTGAAACAAATGTGCTGATGTAGAAGTTGAGCTCATAGTCTTCCTCTTTTTCCTGTTCCATGACTGGCTTCTCGATCGAGAAGTCGATCTGTTTTGCTGCTGGTGGTACTGGTATTTTTATCTTGGCCTGTCAAGACAGTTCTCAGAAGATCTGGTTGACAGATGGATAGTAGTCGAGGGCTTTGGCATTGGAATCGTCGCCCTGCATGTACCACACTGAGGTATGGTCGAGCTCCAGCTGGATGTGGGAGTTCACTGGTAGATTTCATCGGATGTTTTGAGGCACCCTCCATTTGGTCGTGCAGAATTTGAGTTGTTGGAACCAGTTCTCCAAGAATACTTTCCCACACTCCAGTTCATGCAAAGTTCCTTTCTAGGAGAAGGGTTTAAATCTCCACTTGTCAAACTTCAATGGTTCCCAAAATACTGGACTCCCCTCTGGGCAGATGTGGTACATGATAATCCATAAGATGAAGGAGGGGAACTTGATGATTCCCTTGGTTTCTTGACATCTTTCGCAGATGGTCTTCACCATGTCGGTGACATACTCACCCGATCTATATATTCGTCCGTCGATGGCAATGGTGTCAATGAATTCTAGCATTTCTAACTTAAGGTCACTGCCTCGACCTGCTAGAGTGAGTGTGATTGCAATGATTTTGGCCACAATCTATGGCGTTCGGGTTGTGATTTGGTTAATCATCAACCCCTTGGAGTTTTTACCAGAAGGGGACCCAGTAAGCTCTTCGACCAGTCCTTCCTTGATTCCGACTAGTACGGGGTCTCCTTTATTAGAGAGACCAGTTAGCTTGGAGATGACATCCCCAGAGATGTTGACCGACTCGTCGAAGTAGAATCGGCCATTGTGATACTGACTGATTATGAACTTGACAGCGGCTTCCTTCATGCCACCAAATCTAGCCATCAGCTATGCATTGGCATAGCCGAAGAGAGTGTTGTTTCTGACTTTTTCTGTTTCTTGAGTCATATTTTTGTTGACAAAGGCCCATTCTTATATTTTAGTCCAAATTTTTTTCCATGAGCCTTCCTGTACTTTGGCATTTTTTATTTTTTTCAGCTTGCGGACTAAAGGTGTATCCGCGGCCTGTATCTCCTTTGCTTTGGTCAAGGCTCTAGTTTGTTTGTGGGCCATTGTGTCGGTTTGGTCGATGTCACTAAGGGGTTCTCAGATTTTGGTCGACTGCATGCTCTGATGCTCTATCTGTATATTTTGTGGTGAATGAACCTTCGGTGCTCCAGTATTTATAGGTGATGTTGTGGTTGTGTGCGGTGATGGGTGTATTAATGGTAGACGTGATGTGCCAGTTGGAGTATGCGAGTGTGTGTTAATGGAAAATTGCTTTCGGCGCTCGATGTCATGAATGTGTGATGGGACTATCGAAGTCGTCGGTTGATGTCGATGATGAGAATGGTCGATGAGAGTGGTCGGTCGATGAAAATGGTCAATGGTGCTAGGTCGATGGTTATGATGGTGGTTGTTGAGATGGTGATTTCCTGTCATGGTTTTCTGTTTGTAGGGTATCATTTTGTTTGTGGAATTTTTAGTTTTTTTATGGATTTTGGTTGATGGTTATGGTCGTTATATGATTTTTTTTTTTTTTTTTGAATTAGTTTCTGTAGTGTTCTAGGCGGGCTCCACTAACGAGCTTCCGAAATACCATGCCCTATAAGGTCCTTAGTCAGACTAATTCATTGGGATGTATCTCTTCAACAACATAAGGTCCCATCCATTCTGCGTGGAGTTTCTTAGGTTTTCCTTTGACCCGACTATTGTATACTAAAGCAAGGTTGCCGACCGATAGGTTTTTGTTCTTGATGTTTCACTCATGCCATGCTTTCTGTTGTTGCTTCTTTATTTCTTGGTGTCGTATAGCCATGAGTCAGTGCTCTTCCAGCTTGCTGATTTGAAATAGTCAGTCCTTTCTACCTTGTTCGATGTCGACATGTAGTATTTCAGCGACAATAGGTGTCTGTTGTCAGAAGTGTAGTGGAACTACTGCTTCTTGTCCACAGACTAGTTGGAAAAGAGTTTGGTTGGTCAATCGTTTATATGCTGTTCTGTATGCCAATAAGACTGTAGGTATTTTCTCATCCCAGTCGTCCTTGTCTACATTACATATTTTGGTTAATCCTCTTGTTAATGTTTTATTGAATTCTTCAATTGCTCCATTCGACTGAGGATGATATGTTGTACTCTGACAATGGTCGATTTGGAACTGGTCGATTAGGGTTTTGATAGTTTTGTTGATAAAGTGTGTCCCCTAGTCGCTAATTAGGGTTAGTGGACATCCAAATCTAGTGATGATATTCTCATAGATAAACTTAGCGACTATCTCACTAGAACATGTGTTCACTGGTTCAGCTTCTGCCCACTTAGTGACATACTCTACTGCAGTAATGATATACCTTGCACCTGATCTTTTTGCTAGTATGCGAAATGGTCCTGTGAAGTCTATAGCCTAGATTTCAAATGTGAGACTGGGGTTTACTGATATCAAGGGAATTTCTGTACTAGTCAGGGGTCGACCTAGTCATGGACATCTGTCACATCGACTGAATTTTTTTTCGCAATCTCTATGGAGTGTCGACCACCATAATCCTGACTGTTGGATTTTCTTTGCAGTTTTGTCCGCTTGAAAATGTCTTCCTGCAGGCCCATAGTGTGCTTCATGCAAAATGTGGTCTCATTCATTTTGGAGTACACACCTTCTAAGGATGTCATCTAATCCCATTTTGTATAAAAATCCATTGATGAGACTGTATGGTGCAGCCTTCATAGCTAATATCTGTTTTTTCTTGGTGCTCATACCTTCTGGTGCATGTCCATCTTCTGAGAACTGAGCTATTTCTTCTAGTTCTGCTGGGACTGCTTCTATCTGAAATAAATGTGCATCAGGTAAGTCATCGTCGAATCCTGTCGGTTCTTCTCCTGTGTCGATCCAGGATAGATGGTCGGGACCTACATTTAATTTACCTGGTCGAACAATAACTTCAAACTCAAATTCTTGGAAAAGAAGTATCCATCGACAAATCCTTCCATGATGTAGTGGTTTATTGACATGATACTTCAGGGCCTGAAGGTTAATAGAAAATATGAATGGATTGGCTAACAGATAATGTCAATATTTTTGTAGTGCAAAGACCATTCCTAGGTCTTCTCTTTCTGTGGTTGAATAGTTTCTTTCAGCCTTGTTTAATTTTCTGCTGCTATAAACTATGGCATAATCCATTCCATCATCTCATGGTTGAGTTAGGATTGCTCCTATTGCTAGGCCTGATGCATCAATATGAACATGGAATTTGATTGACCAGTTTGGAAATTTTAGGATGGGGGCTTTGACTAGTTTTCTTTTTAATTTTTCAAATGATATGTGGCATTCCTCTGTCCAGTTAAATTCTTGATATTCCCTTAATATTTCTTCAAGAGGATAAGTCATATCTGAGTAATATCTTATGAACTTTCTATAATAGCCTATGTGGCCAAGCAACATCTTGACTTGTTTAGAGTTTACTGGTGGTTTCAGGTCGAGGATAATTTTAATATTTGCAAAGTCAACCTTAATACCTTCCTTACAGACAATGTGCCTTAATAATATCCCTATAGGGGTCACAAATATGCATTTCTTGATATTTAGGGAGAGTTGAATCTGTCAACATCTCTCCAGCATAAGTCTGAGCCATTTGCAATGATATTTTAAGATGGAGTATATTGTCCAGTCATCAAAGTATACTACCATGGTATTATAGATGTATTCTTGAAATGTTTTAACCACAATTCATGAGAACACTGCAGGTGCATTCTTTAATCCAAAAGGCATAACTTTGTAAGTAAAGGAACCAAATTCACACATAAAGGTTTTCTTCTTCTAGTCCTCTTTAGCTATTGGTACTTGATTATAGCCTGAGAATCCATTTGTAAATGAGTAGCATTCATGTCCTACAACTTCATTCAAGATTTCATCTACATAAGAGGTTGGAAATGGATTTGTCAGTGTTACCTTGTTTAGTTCCCTGAAGTAGACACAAATTCTTAGTCTGGTCGAGTCATGTTTCTTAGGTTGTACCACCATTGGACTTGCCCATTCTAATTGGTTGGTCAAGTAGATGATGCCTGCTGCTAACATGTTATCAATTTCCTTTTTGACTATCTCCTTGTATTTGTGAGCTAGTTTATAAGGCCTTTTCTTCACAGGTCGAACATCAGGTTTAGTATCAATTTTCATCTCCCCCATTTCCTATACTAAGCCTTTGAGGTCCTTGTAGTCTCTAGCAAATACATCTTGGAATTCCCTTAGTAAGTTTATTATCTATGTGGTCACCAATCTTTGCCATTTTTGGTCGATCATCATTTGAGATGTCAAATTCTTTAGTTTTGACTTTGGCATCTAGCCATTCTAGTGCTTTGGCTTCATTGATCGGTCGACTTCCTTCTTTGAATTGTGAGAATGTGGTAGGGAAGTCGACCGCAGTCATTCTGTCAGTATCTGATTTATCTGTTGTATCGAATTTTAGGATGGTGTAAATAGGTTTTGTTGTTTTGACGTGGTTGGATCTCCATCTAAATATTTTTCCTTCTATTTTTTCATTTTCTAGCTGTAATCCTGTCGACTGTGGTTTTAGCTGTGTTTGTATTTTGTTACATTTCCTTGTCTGTCGATGATCTTGTAAGGATTTATTTTCGGTCGGTTGGATAAACTCCTTAATTTGTTTTGTTGTTTCGACTAGCTTTTCATTTTGAGATATACAGTTGAAATATTTAATAAAATTTTCCCTTAGTTCATGCCATAAGAAGGTTTCACCTCTAGCTTCTTCCATCTTATACCATTTGTTTGGTAAGTCATCTAGGGTTGATGGGAACAAGTGTGGCCATGCTCGTTCATCCTTGTATCCAAGTATTCTCCACTCCTTCTCACAGGTTTTGATATGACCTTCTGGGTTCTGTCCTTGGGTGAATACAAGTATATGAGCTTGTTGGGTTAACTTATTTCCTCCAAAAATTTCGACAAAGTAAGTCGAAGCAGTTGTCCAGGTTTGTAATCTTACCTGATGGGTATCCCACCATCTAGCAGCTTGTCCTATAAAAGTTTCAACTAGGCTTTGAAGTCGGCCCTATTCACCAATATTTTTGGAAACTTGCTCAACATGCATGACTGGTGATTCCCTTTCCTTATACCTTGGTAGTTGTGTAGTATTCAGGTTGGTCGGTTGTAATGTAGGGTGTTCCCTAATTTTCTTTTCAAAGATTTTTGGGACAATGGACACTATGAAGCACTGTTGGGTGGGATAATTCTGCACTTTTTGTATAGTCCAACACCCTCTTGCTTGTGTTTTGTAGTTCTCAATCTCCCAATCGTACAATTCGGCGTCTGAGTTATAACCAACTAAGTCTTGGTTACCTAAGTAAAGTTCTCCATGGATGTTTAGTTCTGTGTAGTTTGCATTGTTTTGGATTTGGTAAAGTTGTCGGACATTGACTTCTTCATCAATGGGTTCACTCCAAGGTTCCCCTTGAGATGGATGAATGGGTACAATGACCTTTTGTCCATTTCCTTTTAATTTGATTCATTCCTTGTCCAAGGATATGGATGCTTTCATCTTTCTACCCCAAGGTCGACCGACTAGCATTGGGAAGGAACTGGATCCTTCCTTTGGGTCAATTATTTCAAAGTCAACCTTGGTCGAGATTCCTTTCATAGTCGTGTCGACATTTTTCCAGAATCTGATGGGTTCAATTAGGCCTTGGCCAGCTAGTTTCAGGTATATGCTTGACTCATAAAGTCAAGGTCTACCCATTTGTTCCCAAGTGTCATGAGTCATGATGTTTACTTGTGAGCTGAATTCGAGCACTACTTTTCGAACGTGGTAACCTTCGATTTTCAGGTTGACAAGTGGGTTGGCATCACTTTTGTCTTTTTTATTTAGGCTACAGATGTTCTTTGTTTGTTTTTCAAAGTTGATACCTTTTATTTCATACAGCAAATCAATAAACTGGGATACTGAATTGTCTGTTTGAACGAGCTGGATTAATTCATTTATTGTGTTAGGTCGACTGTTATGAATGTTTTCTTGTCGTGCAATGTCTTTGAATACATTAATTTCCTTGTTGTATATTTTTTTTTCCTTCAGTGGGTTAGGATAGATATTTTTCTCTTTTATTTTACTGATTCGTGGGTTATCCACTCCTGTTTTTGTTCCTTTTCGAGTTACAATATGTAAATTTTTAGTGTTAATTACATCATTTTTTTGCACACAAGAGAATACATTAACATTTTTTTCGTATTAATTTTTTCTAACATGGTAGGGAAATCCTTTAGTGAGTGATCCCCTACCCCACAGTGGGTATAGAATTTGAGATTAGTTCTATCCTTGTATGGAGAGTCTGCGTACCGATGACCCTCTTTATAACATATGAAGCACTGGATGGGTCGACGCGGTCAGTTATCGTGATTCCCATGGAATCGACCTCTTCCTCCATAGCTTGCATGTCAATTGTCGTACCGGCGCTCATATCGACGACCATCATATCTCTGTCCATTCTAATCATTTGATAGATTGTTTTGCTCGTTATGTTATGCCACTGCATTTTTTTGGTAGACTGCTTGATAGTTCTGTCAGTTCTTTAAGTTCAACTGGCAGTCGGCCGTGTTATGACTTTTGGTCTCGCAGATGGCGCACCAGGAGGCCTTTCCATTCTTCATGTTGAACGAGCAATATTTCATTGGGTGATCTCTGTACTCTTGGTAGATGTCGCAAAATGAATTGGTTTGTATGAATTGAATGTCTTGTCTCCTATATTCTTGTCGACAGTTATCTTTTGAATGGCTAGCCATCGAGCATTTGGTGCACCAGATCTCCTGATTCTTGAGGCTTAACTCTTTTAGAGACTTATGTACATTCTTGAGCTGTTCTTTCAATTTGTGGTCTGTGGGGTAAGCAGGTATGTCTTTGTCCATCTCGACTTGAAGAGCTTGTTTTAGCACATCCTCGTAAGTTTTGAACGTCTCCAGACTAATGTGTCGGCGCACTTTCTGAGATAGTCCTGCAAGAAACCACTAGATGAGTAACTGTTCATTGATAACATAATCCAGCTAGCTCAGTAGGTCTTTCCAATGCTTATCGTAGTCGCAGACAGATTCCCCTGGATTTTGTTATGTAGTTTTGAGTTTTTTCGTGGCTAGGTACTTAGCATCTAGGGTTTTAGAAAATGACAAAAAAATGCACCTTAATCTTAGCTTTTGTTGCTCCAGGTTGTCTTTCCAAAAAGGTCATGTACCACGTCAATGACCTTTTCCTTAAGGCACCCATGAACTGCACCATTTGTATATCTTCATCTGTAACTTGGTTGGCCTCCCAAGTCGACTCGCAGACAAACCAGTGTCATCTAGGGTCCTCATCTCCCTCATAAAGAGGAATGTGAGCCGATCCATGACCCATGTTTGAATCACTGTCACTGCTCTCAGGAGGTGGCGATGATGGAGGTGGGGTTGGTGATGAGGGTGGTGGGGTTATTGGTGTGTTCATCTCTATGGAACTTTGGTCGAAGAAACTTCCATTCCCGTCGGTTGTCGATTCTTCGTCGACTTGCAGTTGTTTGATGTCGACTTCTACTGTCAATGGTCCATTGCAACTATTTGTTTACAGTTCTGAATGGTATGTTTCTTCTAAAGTTGTATTTGGCGGGGGGGGGGTGCTCCTTCATGTGTCGGTGAGAGAAAGTGGATACTTCGGAGGGATGGTGCTGCTTGAAAGGTCACCCAGTTCCCTTCCTCTAGTCAATGTATAATGAGGTGTCATCCAGTGTATGTGTCATCACCTAGTTGATTCCATATACTAAAGTCACCAGCTCATAATCGAAGGTCCTCTTCGACAATAGTCTGTATTCGAGTACACAGATTCAATGGAGAGAGGGTTGTTCCTTCATTGGGAGCTCTTAATTGGAGAGCTTTCGGCGGCTCTATCCACAATTATTCCTCCTTAGGGGATGCTTCTTGTTCCATGCCTTATTTTTTTCGGTCATGATCCGACTCTGGTGGACTCTCTTCCTGGTCGTTCTCCCTAGGGTTCCTTCCTCTATGTAGCTCTAAGGCTCATTCACGTCTTGCTTCCCTTCTCTGGTGTCTCTCTTCCCTTTCTATTTTCTGAATGTCTGACATACCTTTGTATGATACTATTCTCTTAAGTTTTCCTTTAGTCAACTTCTCATTACTGGTGCATAGTATCTGGTTCTAGTTGACTAGAATCCACTATACTCTATCTCGACATATGACCAGCTACCCCCCCATAGCCTACCTAACACTTTTTAGAAAGCCCAGATAGTTCGGTCTATTTGCTTAGGAAGTATTCCCACTCCCTTTCTGCAATGCATTTTTTCCACTTCCTCAGCTTCTTCACCCAGTTAGAGTTTGATGGTCATTCATAAGTGATGGACGAGGTTCAACGATATGTCCTGCTCCCTTCTCAATCAGGAATTTGAACAGCAAGGTCGATAAGGAACACATAAATTGTTTAGTGAGATCTGTGTAAAATTTCTCCTTGACTGTTTCTACCAAAGTTCTATCTTTGACTGCTTATTCCTCACAGAAGTCATCAGCTATTTTCTCAAACCACTCTGACAGGTTTGTTCTACCTCTGCAGATCAGCTTTTCCAGCAACTGTTGTTCTTTAATCCTGTCTAGTTTTCTCATCCAGGAATTTCTTCAAAAGTTGGGGCACTGATTTGACAAAATTTTCATGTGTCTCTGTGAAAAATATTTCTTTTACTTATGCGACTATTATTTTGTTCCTTTGCGTGTAATTCTGCAAATAGTTTGCAACTTTACGTTCCCACTGGTCCTTAATCTCCTAGTCTGGTATCATCTGTTTGCATACATTCCAGTCGTGTACTACCAGCAACGGAACCAATGTTGTAATCTCACAGATCACATAAGGTTACCAATAATACACACTAAAACATATATAAATATAAAACAAATACAAGAGATAAGAAAAAATAGGTGAATAAACAAATTATATTATACAAAAGAGTCCATACAACACAGAGAACTGAACTGAGTTCTCATTTGGCTCAACAACTTAATATATATGATTACAGAATGGTTACAAAATAACTACCTGTCAGTTTGGTGAACCGACACGACCTTTAGGTGGTCAAATTAATCTCTAACTTTAGTCAGCCAACTGACTTATTCGGCTAACCAACTAAGTCGGCCCATCGACTTAGTCGGCTGATCGACTAAGTCAGCTAACGATCAAGTCGACTTATCGACTTGCTCCTTCTACATGTTCAAAGCTTTAGTTGAGAACATGAGATGGACTAAAATCAAGGTTCTTAGGACTGATAATGGAAAGGATTATTTCAACAATAAATTAGAACAACTATGTCATGAAAGTGGTATTCATATGCAACATTATGTGCTTTACACACCACAACAAGATGGTGTTGCAAAGCGCAAGAAGAGAGCTCTGAAAGATATGGAAGCATGTATGATGGAGGATAAGGATTTTTTTCCTAAGCTATGGATTGAAGCTAGAAATTATGTTTCATATATTTAGAATAGATCTCCACACAAATAATTGGAAGCTAAAACTCCATTTGAGGCTTAGAGTGGTCACAATCCCAATGTTTCTCATTTCAGGGTTTTTGGCACAAAGGCTTTGGCTATAATTCCTCCCAAGAAGAGAAAGGATATGCAACCTCAAATAAAAGAGTCCATTATAGCTGAATATGCAAAGGGATACAATCTATTTGATCCCTCCTCTCAGAAAACATTCATTTAAAGGAGTGTACAGTTTGAAGAAGATCCCATGCAGGAGATTGAAATAGTCAAGGGGGAGTGTTCACATCCTCCAATACATGATGATGTAAGTAATGATTTTTTCTTTGATTTTTATGATTCTAATATTTATTATTATTTTGATGATATGCATTCAGATAATTAATCACCCATAAATCCAAATTGGGTTGAGAAAACCATACAAGCAGTCGATGATCTTGTTGGAGATCCACTAGACCTTAGGAATACTAGATCTCAATTTCACAATGCTTTATCTACTTATGAATTGAATATTTAAAAGATATTATTTATGACGGTTTTATATTATCCTCAGACATATCAGAAAGGATCACTTGACCCAACATGGAAAACATCCATGCAAGAAGAGTTCATGTCTGTGCAAGACAATTAAACTTGGGAGTTGGTTCCTCTACCTTCCAAGAGGAAACTAGTGCAATGTAAGTGGGTCTATAGGACCAAGGTATATGCACATGGTTCTTATATTAGTTACAATGCTAGGTTGTATTCCAAATTCTTCCCTCAATTCCAAGGAGTTGACTATACAAAGACATTCACACCGTTTTCAAAGATGGATTCTATAAGGATAGTTTTGGTCATTGTTGCATCTAAGCGATGGGAGGTTCGCCACATGGATGTAAAGAGTGATTTTATTCATGGTATTATTCATGAGGAGATTTATATGCATAATCCTAAAGGTTTCATTCATGATCCTCCACTTGTTTTCAGATTGAATAAGTTTCTCTATGGCCTCAAGCAAGCCCTCGGGGTTTGGTATGCCAAGATGGGAAACTTTCTTCTTTCACTAGGATTTGAGAGATGAAATCTAATCCTAATGTATATTTACAGA
Source organism: Pseudotsuga menziesii (assembly GCA_001517045.1). Classification (NCBI taxonomy): domain Eukaryota; kingdom Viridiplantae; phylum Streptophyta; class Pinopsida; order Pinales; family Pinaceae; genus Pseudotsuga; species Pseudotsuga menziesii. The sequence continues at coordinate 411,675 of LPNX010294866.1, read as the reverse complement.
ATATAGGTGATTCATTGAAGGTCATAGTGTTTTATTTTGATGATATTTTGATCACTGGAAGTTTCATTGATAATATAGGTTCAATTAAGTCTTCTTTGCATAGTGAGTTTTCAATGACTAAACTTGGATTGTCGAAAAAATTTCTTGGCTTGGAGATTGAGCAATCTGATGTAGGGATAAAGATCAACCAATAAATTTTTTTCTAGACCTATTATTGAAGTTCAAAATGGATGAATGTAGGGAATCCAAGTGACCCTTCCTTTCGGGAGTGAAACTAGGTGATTTTGGTTCATCTCCATTGGTGGACAACTCCTTATATAGGAACTAGTTGGGAGCTTGTTGTATCTCACAAACTCTTGACCTGATTTGTATTATGAAGTAGGTGTTACTACAAGATATATGAAGGAGTCTTATGAGATCCATTTGAAGGATTAAAAAAGGATATTTCATTATGTGGAAGGAACCAAACATTTTGAGGTAGACTATGCTTCTAGTTCTCCACTAGAACTAGTTGGATTTACTGATTTTGATTGGGATGGAGATTCCATTGACAGAAATTCCACTTCAGGTTATGTATTCATACTTGAAAATGGTCCCATGTGCTGGTCAAGTAATAAATAACAGACTACAGTCCTTTTTAGTTAAGGCAGAGTACAGAGGAGCCATGAACACAACTACACAATGTATGTGGTTGCAAGGCATTCTTGGAGAGTTTGATTTTTCACTTGATTCACCCACTGTCATTTTGTGTGAAAATAAAAGTGAAATCAAGATTTACATTGATCCAATATAGATATAGAGGACTAAGAACATAGAGATACAAATGCACTACATCAAGAGCTTGGTGCATGAGAAGGTGATATTGTTGCAGTATTTCCCATCTACATAGAAAACTACTAACATCTCCACCAATAGCTTCACATAGAATAAATTCACCTATATGAGATCACTTCTTGGAATGGGTGACACATGGTTATTTCTTATATTCACTTTCATATTTGTCTCCATGCCCATTTTTTAGGGGAGATTTTGTTTCCATGAGGTTTTCCTCCTTACATTGGTTATATGGACAAATAAGTTTTTGTAAGAGGTGACTTGAGACTTAGTTACAAAGGCCTCAATTTTTGATGTGGTTACTCTAAGTCCGGTTTAATGTGGGGTTTTAGAGCATAGTACCACCTAGTCTCATGGCCATATACACCTAGGACATGTTTTCATTTGTTTTTTTACTTATTTCATATGGTCCAAACCTTGGTTATGTTGGTCAAGCAAGGAATTTTGGTGTTTTGGACTTGTTAATGCACACAAGTGCCCATATTTGATCATTCTAGAGAATCATGTGCTCTCATTTACAAATTTTCAGTCTTGGGGGCACTCCCACTCCTTAAAACATGGAAACTAGTTTACCAGACGTTCCCATGCATGATATTTGGGTGTTTTTTACTCTTTTAGACCATTTATTGATGCCTAGAGACACTCGCAATCACCCATGCACTCCGACACGCCTATCCTACCCTAATTTATGTCCTATAATGCTTCATCCACATTAATATGGCCATTCGTGACTATTTGAGGTGGTTTGGGATCTCATTGGTCCACCTGAGGAGTTGAAGGTCCAATCTAAGCCTGCCACATGTATGCATCTAATTTTCCTTCAAAGGATAACTATTTTATCCTATTGTATTATAAACATGTTCCAAACATATTTACATGTTGAACAATGATAATAAACTTAGTTATTGGCACCATTCCTATGTGTTACTTTTGTTCTTTTCATTATTTTCCTGCATAGATTGTTCTTTTCTTATGTTGTGATGATTCCCGTAGCTCCTAGATCTTGCTCTTAATC
>LPNX010294866.1:329040-408507 GCA_001517045.1 Pseudotsuga menziesii | reverse complement strand
TGATATATCTCATTGAGGGATGAGGCCCTTAAGGGTTAAGGGCTCTGCAGAAGGAATAGCTCGGGTGAAATTTATGTGAAGGATGGAAAGCAACATTTAAAGTGAAGGTTTGGGATATTTACCTTTTACGATTTTATGTTTTTTAAAATGGGGTTTTAATGCCCTAAAGTCTTGATTCAATCTATTGCGATGATATTGGATGAAGTAGATTATGATACAATTACTTCGGAAGGACATAAACACATTTTCATAGAAATGGCATCACCAAAACAAGTAGGGCTTGACACTCCCACATGGGAGAATACCAGACCCGTCCTCTCTAACAAAAAAGATGACAACAGCATGAGAGCCATCAAGACTGGCGAGAAGAAAATATCAGGAGGTAAAGCTAAAACATAGGTGGCAACATTAGTAGTAGGAAGGGACATAGTGCTAGCAAAAGTACCTGAATATTTGTCCTCCGCCCTAGTCGGTAGGTTCTGCAGGAAAACACTTGGAGAAGCAGCTCTCCGAAAGTGGATGGAAGAACACTGGAACTCACATCTGTGGCAGCTCCTGATGTTTCATATCTTGTCTAGAGGTTGGATACTGTTCTAAGTCAAGATGGAGGTAGAATGATAGACCCTATTAAAAAACAACTGGCATTGGGGGCATTCAGGACTAATTCTCAAGAAATGGAGCATGGATTTTGATGCCAATAGGTAGGCGCAAAACGTATAGAGAGTCTGGGCCATTCTACTAGGCCTACCAATGATGTTCTGGAAAAAGGATATAATAGAGGAAATAGGAAGAAAAATTAGCAAATTTATAGCTCTAGAAGAAGGATGGGAACAAAAGGTTGATAGAAGAAGTGTGAGGATATTGATAGAAGTTGACCTCCGAGATGGACTGTATGAAGAAATTCACTTGGAACTTCATGGTAGTAAGTGGCATAAAAGGATTGATTATTGGAAAATACCTTTCAGGTGCTTCTCATGCAGACATGTCGGGCACTTAGTGAAGGACTGCAAAAACTTGAAGCAAAGGGCTCTTCAGCATAGGAACAAGGATAAGGGTATAGCTCGAGATAGGAAAAGTAGTGATTTCTCGGCAAGTGGCAGGATGCAAGAACCTATATTGACAGAAAGAAGCCTATAAGTGACCCTTGGTAAGACGACTCTCAGCCCTGAACTAAATTCTATTTTTGAAACCTTGGGAGGAAGCGAACATCCCACTATGGGGACTATGCCACAAAGAATTGAAATATCCATAGAATCAAGAACCCCAATGAAAGATAGAGTGTTAGATCTCGCAGGAAAAATGAATCACACAGGGACTCTTACACCTGCCATGAATCCAACCTTAGAAATACATGAACAATCTCCCCTGGGGACAAATGTCGTGCAATATGAAAAAGAGGTAGTGACTCCTATCAAGGAATTCACGTCGAGGATGTTGTTGGATATAACAAATGTCATGCATGCGGGATGTAAGGAGATAACTCCAGATAGCAAGGACACGAGAAAAAAGGTGTCGTCCCCTAAAGAGCCACCATAGTGGATCAAACAAAAAATTTATAAAACCCAGTACAAGGCAGCAGCTGACAAAGACCAAGTGTCATCCGAAGGATTAGCATCAGACAAGGTGGCCAAGGTAACATTGGGGAGGAGGTCTCATATTGCAAAAGAAAAATCTCAAGCTGAGGTGGAAATAAAGAATGGAAAATAGATTATGATTGGTGGGGCCCTTAGAGTAGGATAGGCCCAGACCAAGGTCCCATGATGTTAATTCTTTCCTTCAATGCAAGGGGGTTGGGGAGCTCCCCTAAGATAAAAGCTCTCAAAATAATTGTCGATAGCCTAAATCCTACGATCACTTTTGTTCAAGAGACAATGATGGAGGGAGAAAAATCCAAGGAAGCGTTGGAGCCCTAGTTGAAGGGCTGGAACTTTGGTTTCATCAGTTCTGAAGGCCACTTAGGAGGATAAATAACAGCCTAGAACCAGGAGTGTGAGAAAATGCAGGAGGAGAAACACAGTTCAGTGTTGAAAATAGTTCTCAAATAAAAATCCTCAGGGAAATCCTTTGTAATGTACAATGTTTATGGGCCATATCTTGAACGAAAGGGGTTCTATGAAGAAATTTTCATCTCTGGGTTGATAGAGGTAAGAAACATGCTTCTAGGCAGGGATCTGAATCTTACCCTTTCTGAAAAGGAAAACTAGGGGAATCTAGCATGCTGGATAGCCTGAGCCCATTCTTTGCTGCACTCTTTAAAATCCAAGGAGCTGGTAGATGTTCAACCACTAAATCTAACACCGACTTGGAGAAATAATAGAAGCGGAGACCAAGCCATCTCTAAAAGGTTAGATAGATTACTGCTCTCTGAAAATTTTCTTTCTGGGTCTTTAATAATTCGAACTTGGGTACAAGTAGGAGGCCTATTAGACCACCTCCCAGTCCTACTTCAAATCCAAAACCCAGAAGACAAACTAGTGGAACCCTTTAAATTCAACCTAGATTGTTTATTAGAAGAAGATTACCGGAGGTTAATAGGAGAAACATGGAAGTCCCTGGAGACAAACCCTAATACCTCCTTTATGAAGCAAATGTCAAACAATCTGAAGAGGGTCAAAAAGATAACAAACCATGGGCTAAGGAATAATATGCAAACCAACATAAAGATTTTAAATAAGATGAAAATGCATTAAAGAGGATGTACGAGCTGAATAACTCGGGCATGTTTACAAAAGAAGAATTAAAGGAGGTAAGGGAAAAGGAGACAAAAAGAGAAGAACTACTAGCCAAAGAAGAAAATATTCTCAGGCTAAAAAGTAGAGAAAAATGGATAAAGGAGGGAGACAACAACTCTAAATTATTTCACAATTTTCCCAACAACAGAAGAAATCTGAATACAATATCGACAATCAAAAACATGAATGGGGTAATGGTCAGTTCTTTCAAGGAAAAGACAAAGGTAGGGGAAGAGTTTTTTTAAAATCTATTCAAGGAACCAACAAGATGTTATATTCAAGAAATACTAGAGGTGATTAATTTATTCCCTAGAATTATATAAGAAGAGATGAACATTCACCTAAAGGCCAAAGTTATAGAAGAGGAACTATAGAAGGTGGTGTACTCCTATCAGAAAGGTAAAATACCAGGTTCAGATGGGCTCACCATAGTCAGAGAATATTTGCTAAAAATAGTTCAAGAATCCCAAAGGGCTGGGAAAGTATTAGGATCCCTGAACTCCACCTTCTTGGCTCTAATACCCAAGAAACAAAACCCTACTTCTTTTGAAGAATTTAGACCCATTTCTTGCTGCAATGTGGTTTACAAACTAATAGCTAAGATAATAGCCCTAAGATTGAAGCCAATTCTTAGCAAGGTCATCACTCAAGAACAGTTTGATTTCCTTGAAAATAGACAAATCCACGGTGCAGATTCCCTTGCACAGGAAACGATTCATACCATCAAAATTTCTAAAAATTCAGCCTTTGCCTTGAAACTAGATCTCTCCAAAGCCTATGATAGGGTAAATTGGAATTTCTTAATATTAGTAATGATCCATATAGGATTGGACCTAGAAATAGTCAACTGGGTAATGGGATGTGTACAATCAGCCTCATTTGATGTCCTGATTAATGGATCTTCCTCTAATTTCTTCAAGTCTTCTATAGGTATTAGACAAGGATTCCCTCTCTCCCCTTTCCTCTTCCTACTAATAGCAGGTTCCCTTATCAAAATCATCAACCATGCAAAAAGGGCTGGATCCTTCAAAGGAATAAAAATTACTAGCTCAGTGGATTTAACACATATCTTGTTCATAGATGATGTGGTAATGATGGGAGAGGGCACATGGGAGAATCTAAAGGAAGAAGAGAATATTCTGGAAATATATAAGAAAGATACATGAATGCACATCAATGTAGAAAAATCTATTATTTCATAAAATGCCATCACAAAGGAAATCAAGGAGAGGATACGAGAAGAAACCCCTTACATTCTAAAACCAATGGATGATGGCTTCCAATATCTAGGTTTTGTTCTCAAACCCAATGCATACTACTTCAAAGACTGGATATGGTTGTATAAAAAGATTGAGAGCAGAATACATTGTTGGACTTTCAAATTCCTATCCAGAGGAGGACGACTGGTACTGTTGAAAGCAGTGCTATAGAGCATACCGATTTATTGGGCCATAATCGCTTACATCCCTAAGGGCATCTTGAAGAAAATGAGGAAAAAATTATTCTCCTTCCTATGGTCAGCTAAGAGACACACTGAAGGAATCCCCTTAGCCAAATGGAAACTTCTTTTAAGCCCCAAGGAGCTAGGAGGGTGGGGGATCAAGAATACTTTTATTTTCTATCAATCCTTGGCTGCCAAAACCTTATGGAGGCTGATAAAAAACCCATATTCCCTATGAGGCAAATTCATATCATCTAAATACTACCCAAATGGGTCCATATATGAATGGATTCAAAAAAAAAGACAAAACCTACAAAAATGGATCCATAGGGTGGAAATCCTTGGTCCTAGCCTTTCCCCTAGTAGGGAATTGGTTGGCCTGGTTGGTAGGGAACGAGAGAAAAATCAGAGTAGGAGAAGATCCATGGCTAGGAGGAGGAGAAAGATATAAACTCTCAGAAGGACTAGTCTTAAAACTAAAATTTTTAGGGATCTACAACCTAAATCAAGCCTGTTCAACATCTCTGCAAAGGGAAACTCTTTGGAAGAGCTCAGAACAACTAGGATTAGAAGAAGGTCTTAGAGAGGAATGGGAGGAATATGTATCAATTCTCAAATCCAATTTCGTTCATTTAGAAGAGGCCAGGGAAGATAAGTTAGTATGGACAAAAAACCCAGTCAACAGTGACTTCACAGCCAAACTTGGATATAAAACCTGGCCAGAGGAAAAATTCCAGGGAGAAACAAAAGAGTGGTGGAAACAATTATGGAAATCCAAAGGACCATTAAAGGCCAAAATCACATTATGGCTGTCACTTAATAACAAAATCTTGACTTGGGATAACTTACAGAAAAGGGGCTGGAACGGCCTAAATCGTTGTACACTCTGCATTTCAAATAAGGAAAATGTTTCTCACCTTTTTAACTTATGTTCTTATGAATAATCTGTGTATAAAATAGCGTGCAAAGAATTAAAATTCCAAGGGAATCCCAGGGCAACTCTAGAACACAAAAAAAAATCTTGGTGGACAGACAAAGCGGTATGTCTCTACAGTGCTTTCTCATCCCTTTTCACTTATGGAATTTGGTGGGTAAGAAACACTATAAATTTCAATAATAAGTTAATACCAGCTGAAGTAACCGCTACCCTTGTGATACAGTGGACTAGAGAACATAGATCACAAGTGAAAGAGGAAAAAGTCAGAGTGCTAGTCCCACCATCAATAAACAAAGAAATTCCTTGGGCCTTTTTTGATGGAGCAAGCCAAGGGGATCCTCCACTAGGTGGTTCAGGAGCATTAATTTACCTTCCAAACAACCAGAAGATCCAAGCTAAATTTGCACTAGGCCACTGCACAAACAACAAGCCTGAACTTGTAGCACTTCATTTGGTTCTCGAACTAGCTCTAAACCACAACATAACCCAAATGCAAGCCTTCGGAGATTCAAAGATGGTGGTGGATTGGGTTAATAGGAGGATACAAATAAATGCCCCTCACCTACAACAGCTTCTCAATGTGATCAGTAGGCTACTAGAACAATTTACAAGCTTCAGTATTGCACACGTATACGGAGAATTGAATTCTGAAGTAGACAAACTATCCAAACTGCCCCTTCTATTGGAGCCAAGCAAGATAGAAACAAAGGATTTTTCATGAATTCAAATGTAATAAACAGGAAAGATAAGAACACATGCTATAGGATGACAAAAATCATTGTGTTTTTTGTAAGATGATGTAATTTGTAAAAACAGATACTAAGGCAAGATTTTGATGAAGAAAATACTCGGTTTCTTCTTTAATGAAAGTTCCTCTGGAACACTTTAAAAAGCCATCCTTTATTTCAAATGGCAGATATTTTCCTATTAGAAAATATATATATTAGTAAGGAAACATAACAACAACAACTAGGATACCTAAATCCAATAGAAACATTTCCTTCCATATAGTTTGAATTACTTCATCCTTAGGTATCAATACTCATCCTATTTTTTATCATGTCCTTTAACATTACTATGGTGGAGAATCCAAATGGAGGTTGAGTTATATCCGCAAAATATTACACCAGTAATGTAAGAACCATATGCAATACCTTCTTTAACAATAAAAACAAGGGAATTATTATTATTTTCAAATAATTCTAGATTTATCTAGATGATTTCAGCCTTTTGTCTCTATGTGTTTTTCCAACCCTAGGTGTTTTATTTATATTATAAAAATATGATAAGCTCAAGGCCCGAGTGAGTGCATGTTGTACATGTGTAGGGAATGCACAAATTTTAATTATTCCCATGATTTCTTTCATTTTTTAAGGTTTTGAGAGCTGGCTACAATTTTAATATTGAACAAGTGTGATTATCCTCACATTTCTACAAGGAAAATCATCAGGATCACACTTGTCCTAAATAAAAGCACGACCTAGTGGTAAATTATTGGAAAAATTCATATGAATCATGCAATATTATTATCTTCAACTATTTGTGACTAAGAGTGTCAAACATTTGTATCATAATTATATACCAATGAATAAGTTTTTAACCATTTTAGGTGTTTATCCCATTAAACAATAGGTCGCCAAATTCAACAATCAATAACATTTAAACATGTTAGATATTCTAAAGGGTGGACATTATCAATTCTTTATGGTAATATCATTGCATGATCAAACATAATCATTTATATCAACATTTGTACATCTTCAAAATGATCACAAATCATTCTCCCAACCATCAACAACTCAACTCAACAATCTCATGCAATTCGAAGTATGAATAACATAATTAGTCTCTTGTATAATTATACAATGACATGTATGTTACCTTATCATAATAGTAAAAACAATGTCACTCATTTTTATTAAGCACATATAGCCCTTAGTTCTCTAACAAAAGGATCTGGTACGAAATTGCAATGTACATTCATTCCAATCAACAAAAGTATGGTTTTCTACTCTAAATGTGCAATGATGAAAAAATTTAATAACCAATTTCCCACATTGTTAGGCCATATCAACAATAAACCCTTCAATTCATGTATGCAATGATAATGTTTGGCATTCATCTTTAAACAACATAAAACAAGATTTTGGTATTTGAATACATACTCTCAATAAACATTTCTTTATACAATACAACATAGATTAAGGTTCTACATGCAAGGAAACTTCAGGGAGTGATAATGTAGCTCATCACATATTTTCATGATTGTGTCAATTACATATAATTGACTTCATACCATCAACAATTCATAAGAAATCAAACCATATTATATCTTTTCCTCGGATTCCTATCACTATCTCATCTTCAAAGTTACATAACATATAAAAATATTTATATTTTTCTTCCTCCTCAAAAGGGTAGAGTTAGGATTTTAAATTTAGTGATCCCAATCTCATGCATTAAACACTTCACGCCTTTCTTAAAAGAGTGAATTCATGCACATGGAGGTTATGGAATCATTTCAAAATTATTCTTTCAACTACATGCCTCTTTCACTCATTGAATTTAAATTCAATACTATTTTTAAGTATCTTAAGAACCTTAAAGGAATATTACAATAACCTTAATATAAATCATGGTACAATTCATCATCACTCAATAATTGAAACAATCCATAACATTTACATCTTCACACATGCACTCCTTTCTCATATGTTTACGAAGCGTTGGAGGATTTAATAATTTATCCCTTTAACTTAAGATCAATTACAATTTAAAATAAAGATAAAATTAAATACTAAATACAGGTAAACATATCCTATAACACTTTATGACATCCCTAAATTGGTCCAAATTTTCAATCATACATAATAGCCAATTAATGAATACGTAAGGGGGGTCTGAGTAAATATTTTTCAAGGAGGTTACAACACAATATAAATGAAAAATGATCTCAATTAAAACATAATTTGATATCATAAATTCATTCCATATGTGTATCAACACTTTCCTTAGGCTGATTACCCTCTTTTCTCTTCATTCTATCTCCTTTAACCCCAAATTTCATCAATATGAGGTCATACATGAAATAATTACATGTCTTGTGAATTAAATAAAATGGTATAGGAGAACATGTTATTTTGTATTTCATGAAACTTGTCGATATCCCTCAAAATTCCCAAAACAAACCAAGAAACATGGTCACATTGAACAATTAATATCTCCCAAATAACAAACTAGGTATTTTATATTTTTAGGGATAATTTCCACGTATATCTCTAGAGATGTGATAAATAGGTAAATCATTAAATAGATGCATGTATAATACTAAATTTTCCAAAACCAAAGAGTTTGTCCCTTTTAAATCTAGAGGAGTTCCTCCAAATTAATTACTACCTAAGGAATGACTGAATCAAGGTTTATTCATCATGAAATTTGTTTGAAACATTCAATAATTCTTGTGAAGTTCCAATCACAAAAAATAAGGAAAACAACTTAAATGAAGAGATACACCTACAGGAAATTTATTAAAGATTTCCTTTTCTTTCGAAAGAATAGCTATTAATAAATCATTATAGAGTTCCAGGGAAAGCATAAATTCCATACATAAATAATCAATGGACCGGGAAACATTTTTCTTACATAGTTATTTTTCCAAACATTTGTATGCAAGAAATTTCATAACTTTGTAATATATGTTTTGAACATAATTTAAAAAAACTTAGCTTACATCATCTATAAGAAACCACCTTAAAAAATTTCATGATAATGGATTCATTGTACTCATTTGATATAATATTAAATTCTTTTGAAAAAGTATATCAAGTACACTTATATTTTCAAAGATGAATATCAAAGGAAATTGAATATGGGGGGACTAATTTGCTTCCAACAAGAGACTATCCCACTATAGAATACCACCACTATGAAGGTCTATGAGGCCATCAGGGTGAATAACATTGTCAATGATTTCCAAAACCCTTTTCTCTTCAATAACTTCTTCCAAGATACCAAGCATTGAAAGTGGTTCTTTGTTCAATATATTAGCTAACACAAATATTGGAACTCATACCTAACTCCACACAAAACAATAATTCATAATTTATATACTCTTCAATTCCTCATGCATTCCATTTCTCTCACTTCTCTTTGGACAATGTGAGGCCAAAGCACTACTTATTTCTAGATTTTATTTCTAAGATTATGCAGCTTTCTTGGACATGGATTTTATGGTTCTTTAGACAACCTTATTGGATTTTAAATGATATCTAGTTTTTCTTCAATGGAATCTACTCTCTCCCAAAAACCATTATTCCATCTCTCCCTAGTTCATTGTTAGTTGGATTGAGTTTTGTTCTTATATAAACCTTTATTTTCTCTTAAAAATCCTATTTTCCAAGATCCTCTTTTCCAAATTGAATTTGCATCAATGAATTGAGTGAATGAGTGAGAAGGAGGACTCTTTCCTCAATCCCTTTCTTGTCATGTCCCTAGCCCTCTATCGGAGAGAGGACATGACTATTGCTGCTATCTAATCCAGGCAACTAGCCTTGTGAACATGATAAATAAATTTAAATGCTTTGAACATAACATATATAGATGCCTAATGAAATCTACAATGAAAGCATACACATTAATTCAACATTCACATGTTCACCATATTTCATTAGCAAATGCTAATGCAGAGATTAACACACATATACTTATCTTATGAAGAAGCTTGTCCTGCAACCAGCTATGTCACTGCAACATTCCACCCAACCATAGGGCAATGTGCTCATCAATATCTCAGAATCAATGCCACCCCCAAGATAGGAATGATTCCCACAAGGAATAAGGGAACACGGACATGCTCACTCATATCCAAAGGAATACAACAAAAACTCATCCAATCCAACATAGTTGGGTTTATCAGGATGCAAAAGAGATGGAAAGGCTGAATGATAAGCTAGTGAGATCGACCACAAAGCTATGAATGCCTGCACCATATATAGCTTGGATTCTCTAACATCTACACACCCAACACAAGGAAGCATCCTCTTCTCTGCTACATAGTCCCTCAGGCTTTTCCTTCCCTTCCCGTGTAATTTAGGGTCTGCAAAGAAGAAAACTAGCCCCCTAGATCTGTTTGTGAGGTTCCTTATCACACTAGGTTTATCAAGCTATATAGATCCCATTTCCACTCCCAAACCAGTTCAGAGACCAAACAAAATATGCATACATAGCAATTTCAGTTCTGGGTTTGAAGGAAAACATCATGGAGCCAAAATTGATAGTGGCAATTGAAAAAAAATAGACCCATATTGTGCAATTAATTTCAAACACATTTTGTGGCTTCACGTGGGCCAAAATGGCTCATCGAACACCTAGAAATCATGGTCTCTTCCCCAATACACTTGGAAAACAATGGGGAAATGTAGCAAAATCATGGGGGAGGAAACCCAACCATTGATCATTACCAAAAACAATTTCCCATCCTAGGGAAAAATTGAGCAGACTGCAAAAAATGTGAATGGATACACACAAGGAACTCTAGAAGCTTAAGAGAGCTCACGTGGATGAGAGAATGGTGGTGAAAAATGAAAAACATGAATGCATGGTAGAATGGGCATACACTTTTGGGTTTTTACTTTCCCCAGAAGTCAAAACGTGGTTTTCAAATATGGGTGCTCTTCTCAATTCAATTTTTTTCCCATACTATTCCCATTCCCATTTAATAACTGCCTCAACCACTTCTGGTAGAAATAAATGATTGGGGAAAAATCCAAGAAAAGAGTAGTTGACAGTTTTGATGGTTTTTCCCTTTGACATTTGGATTTTCCTCATTGGTCGCAAAGGTTTGAATATCACCGCCCCCCCTTATCCTTAGGAAATCATGCCCCCAGGCTCATTATTGTTGCATTTACATAGATGGTTGTTTGTTTTTAATTAAATTGCATATTTACATGATGTCCAAAATTATAATGTTCCTGGCTAGTACAAAATACCATTGGCATCGATTTTTAATCGTCGAACATAAAATGCTAAATCGATGGTGGGGATTTTTCCTTTAGCTCCACACCATGATTAATTGCAATATATACATCATATACATTTAATGCAAAGGGGGTAAAAATTGGGGTGTTACATTCCCCTCCCCCTTCAACAACACTGTCCTCAGTGCTTTACAAAAGTGAACAAAAATGATACACTAGCATCGCCCTCAGTGTTCCACAGAATTGAACAAAGATGGATGTACCAATTTTATGGTATCCTCCAACTCCCACACAGCCTCTTCAGGACCGTAGTGCTCCCATTTCACCTTTACCTACCCTATGTGCAGCATCCCCGACCCTCCGACCGGTGAAGAGGACACCACCATGGAATTAACCATTCGGCCAACCGCCCCATGAACATGTATGTACATAAAATACTGAAACAAAATGCTTTGAACTAGAACATGCATACATGATTATTTATCATATAGTGGAAGAAAACATACGTTCATACAAGCATTCAACATGTTCATCATAATTGATTAACAATAAATATAATTGTAGAAGTAAAATAGACAAGATTACTTATCTTATAAAGAACTCGTTCCGCAACCAGCTACGTCGTTGCAACATTCCACCCAACCATAGGACAACGTGCTCCTTAATCTCTCAGCAACGCTGCCACCCCCAAGCTGGGCATGATTCCCCAAGAAATAAGGAACAAGTAGGCTTACACAAAGCCAAGGATAAAAAAACATGCCAAGCCAACACAGTTGAGTTTATCAGGCAAACAATGGATCAGCCAAGCCAACACAGTTGGGTTTATCAGGCCATCAAGGAGCTGGGAAGGGTCATATGCTAAGCTCGTGAGCTCATTACAGAGCTAAGGACACCTACACTAGAACTAGCCTAAATTCTAAGACACCCACACAAACCCAACACAAGGAATCAGTCCCTTCTCTGGTACACAGTCCCTCAGGCCCTAACTTCCCTTGCAGTGATATTCAAGGGTTGTGGAGAAGAAAGCCATCTCTCTAGCTCTATCTGTGTGGTTTCCAAACACACCAGGTTTATCAAGCAACCCAAGCCCTCATCCCTACTCCAACACAGTCCGAAGACCGACCACTGCATACACGTAGTCACACAAGCAATTCATAGCTTAAGCAAGGAAAACAATTCCCGAGTTGTCCTTGGCCCTATTATGGCCAAAATGACTCCAAAACAATCTACAGCAGCCCCCAAAATGTAAATAAGACCACAAAAAACAAAACGTAAGGGATACCATAGCAAACCCATGAATCTTGAGAAGAACGACGACAACCACAAATCGAGGGAAGAACAACAGCCCCGATCTCAACATTGAAGTGACAGGAAAATTACACGACCTTACCAGTCCGTAAGGAAAACATATTCCCACACAATCTACAAAATCTGTATGGAAAATAGGCACACATAGAATGTGAATGGCTTATTCACAAGGGAAAATCATGGGTGAAAGAGCACGGCTCCCAGCACATTGCGTGAGTAAAAACCAGGAAGAATCATGTACGTGAGGATGAGCCGACAATGGAGAGAATGGTGTCATGGAGAGAATGAGGAGTCCACATGGAGTGATGGCAGTGGTGGTTTTCCTTGCCAACATGAGGGTTAACCTGCTGGTGGAGTGTGCATGTGGGTAAGGACTGATAGTCCTGCCACACTCCACTCCCTAGCCATAACTTCCCCAACTAGAAGCAGAACTTTTTAATGGTGGTAATTGGATAAGACAAGGGAAGGTGAGAAAGTCAAAAGGGTTTAATAGCTGACACATGGCTTTTCCCCATAGGTTCAAAGTTTAATAATCCCCCCCCCTTATCCTTAGAAAAATCATGCCCTTTTCATCATGGTTGCATTGGCATAGATGGTTGGGGTTCATTTTAATTAAAGTGCATATTTACATGATGCCAGAACTAATATGTGGCATATATCATGATATAGCATTGGCAATGATTTCAATTGCCGAACATAACACAACCAAATCGATGGTGGGGCTTTTGCCTTTAGCTCCACACCACGATTCATTACAATATATACATCATGTACATTTAATGCAATGGGTTCAAAACCAGGGTGGTGTCAAAACCGGGGTGTTACATTCCCCTCCCCCTTCAATAGCACTGTCCTCAATGTTCCGTAGAATTGAACAAAAATGAATGTGCCAACCACATGGCATCCTCCATCTCCCATGTAGCCTCTTCAGGTCTGTAGTGCTCCCATTGCACCTTTACCTGACCTATGGCTTGGTTCCAGAGCATTGTGACCTTCCTGTCAAGGATACGCATTGGCTCAGTTCGGAACTCTCCCTCGGGTTCCACCTGAATCACATCCCAATTTATCACATGGTTAGGATCATGTCCATATTTCTTAAGCAAAGAAACATGAAAAATGTTATGAGCTCTAGTATTAGTAGGTAATGCAATTCTATATGCAGCTGGTCCTGTTCTTTCAAGCACTTCAAACGACCCACAATATCTTGGTGACAACTTGGCACAACTTCCAAGTTTCAAGGAACTCTTCCTTGCCCTCACTCTGAGGTAAACATGATCCCCAACACTGAACTCCCTGTTCACCCTATGCTTATCTGCATAGCTTTTATGTTTGTCCCGTGCCGCTTTTAGATTATGCCTAATCTTTACAACCTCTTGCTCCATTTCCTTGAGCAATTCTAGTCCAAGCACAATCCTGTTCACTGGATTATCGCAAATCATAGGTGTCCTACACCTTATTCCATACAAAGCTTCATATGGAATCATTCTCAAGGATGCCTGCTATCCATTGTTATAAGCGAACTCTACTAAGTGCAAGTAATTTTCCCACTTGGTTGGTTTGTCCATCACATACATGCGAAGCATATCTTCAAGAATCTGATTAACTCTCTCTGTCTGCCCATCTGTTTGAGGATGGTATGCAGTGCTGAAGTTTAGTTTTGTACCTAAATCTACAAACAACCCCTTCCAAAAATTGGAAGTGAAATTGACATCTCTGTTAGAGACTATTGCCTTCAACAATCCATGCAATCTGAAAATCTCCTTCATGAAGATCTTTGCAATGTCATCCGTCTTATGCGTAGACTTTAGCAATATGAAATGCACTGCCTTAGTCAACTTGTCTACCACAACCATGATGGAATCATGTAGTCTCCAAGTCATCGGCAATCCTGTAATAAAATCCATGGAAATAACTTCCCATTTCCATTTTGGAACTAGCAAAGGCTGCAACAAACCTATTGGATGTTGAGGCTCAACCTTTACCTGTTGACATTCCATGCACCTTGAAATGTATTCGGCCATGTCATTTTTCATTCCTCACCAGAAGTACTGCTTTCTGGCTGTAGCAATTGTCTTCTGATATCCTGGGTGACCAGAATACGGAGCTTGAAGGATTTCTTCCCTAACAACTCTCCTCAAACCTGCTACATTCGGAATATAAATTCTACCTTTATAAGTGAGAATTCCATCTTCTTCCAATTTATATCCCTCATACATCTTCTCAAGACCTTGCTGCTGCAATTTGTATTTTACCTTCTCATACAATTCATCTCCAATAGCATGACTAACAATCTGCTGCCTCAAATCTAATTGGTAAATACTAAGAGATGCCACATGCATTTCTTGCACCTTCCTGCTGAGTGCATCAGCTACCTTATTCTCTTTCCCTTTTATGTGCTTGATTTCAAAATCAAATTCACATAAAAATTCCAGCCATCTTGCTTGCCTATCATTCAAAGTAGGCTGATCAAATAGATACTTCAGACCACAATGGTCTGTTCTAAGCTCAAATCTTCTACCCAACAAGTAATTCCTCCACATCTTGAGGGCATGCACTATGGCTGCAAGCTCTAGATCATGAGTGGCATAGTTCTTCTCATGCTCCTTTAGCTTCCTTGACTCATAACATATCACGTGGTTTTCTTGCATAAGGACTCCTCCAAGCCTTTGTCCGCATGCATCGATACACACCACAAAATCTTTCTCTGGATCTGCAACCTTCAATACTGGTGCACTGGTGAGAAGGTTCTTCAACTGCTAGAAGATTTCTTCACACCTTGATGTCCATTTGAACTTCATCCCCATCTTTTTTAAAGAAGTGATGGCATGTGTGACTCTGGACAATCCTTCAATGAATCTTCTGTAGTATCCTGCAAGTCCCATAAAAGATCTTACATCTGTCACATTTCTTGGAGTAGGCCAATTCATGATGGCTTCAATCTTCTCAGGGTCCACAGATATACCCTCCTCTGAGATAATGTGACCCAAATACTGAATTCTATCTCTATAGAAGTCACACTTACTTAGTTTTGCATACAACTTATGCTCCCTGAGCAATTGCAATGTCAGACTCAAATGCTCTTCATGTTCTTCCCCATTCTTAGAATAAACAAGAATGTCATCAACGGAAACAAGAAAAAACTTGTCCAAATACCTACTGAAGACACTATTCATAAGGCACATAAATTTAGCTGGTGCATTTGCGAGACCAAATGGTACCACTACAAACTCATAATGTCCATACCTTGTCCTGAAGGCTATCTTATGAATGTCTTCATCCTTGATTCTCACCTAATGGTAACCAGACCTCAAGTCCATCTTGGAAAATACCTTTGCTCCCCTCATTTGATCAAAGAGGTCATCAATCCTAGGCAAAGGGTATTTATTCTTCACAGTAACCTTGTTCAATTGTCTGTAATCAATACATAACCTGAGTGTACCATCTTTCTTCTTTACAAACAGAACTCTTGCTCCCTAAGGAGACACACTCGGCCGGATATACTTCTTTTCCAACAACTCTTGCAGTTGCATCTTCAACTCTAGCATCTCTAGTGTACTCATCCTGTAGGGTGTCTTGGACACTGGTGCTACTCTTGGCACAAGTTCAATTTTGAATTCAATGTTCTGCTTTGGAGGAAGCCCTAGAATCTCATCAGGAAACACATCTTTGAATTCTTGTAGCACCTGATAGTCCTCCAACCTAGGAGTTTCATTGTCTATTTCCTCCAAAATATGAGCTGCATACAACTGGAAACCCTTCCTACAGAACTTCTTTAACTACATTGCTGAAACCTGCCGTACTGAAATCACCTTTGGAATACCTTTTACAACTACTAGGTTCCCTTCTTCATTCATGCATTCGAAAGTCTTATTGTAATAGTCAAGCTTCACCCTGTGAGCTTCTAACCAATCCATTCCAATGAGAAAATCATAGGAACCAAGCTGTAGAACATTCAGATCTACACAAGTGACCAATCCATCCATGACCAATAGACATTTCTCTACCACTTCACTGACCTTTCTCTTAGATCCAGTGGCTAGCTGGACTAACCAAGACTTCCTATGCTTTACTTTCTTAAAAGCAAAAATCTCCACTACTCTAGGAGTAATGTAATTGTGAGTAGAACCAGGGTCAATCAAAACAAAAACAGATTGTTCAACAATATTATCTTCTACTTCAACCATAGTCGACTGGTGATCTACTTGACAGTCCTCCAGTGCTGCATAGATTCTAGGGACTGCCCTTGCTACTTGACCCACTGTTTCTGCTTCTTGAATGTTATAAGCTGGCCTTGCACTCTCATTCTTGAGTGGACAATTTCTGCGCATGTGGGGTCCTCCACATTTCCAACATTGGAGTGGTCCTCTATTCTGTTGTGGATCTTTAGGCTTTTCTCCTATCACTCCAACTGGCTTACTCCCAGCTTAGGATGGCTGCTTCTGCTAAGTCTTGAAGTTAGAAGGTTTGAAACCTTTCTTTCTTTGGTCAGACTTCTCATTCTTCTTGTCCTTCCATGCCTTATGGTAATCAAGTTTACCTTTGCCTTGCTCATAGCAATACTTAGCCTTCCTTATTGCTTCTTCAAGAGTTCTAGGTTCATAAAACTCAATTTTGTCTTTGTAAGACCAAGGTAATCCACTCAGAAAATGATGGACCTTCACTTTTTCATCTCTGATGTACTAGACATACCTCAACAGCTCTAAGAACTTATTTGCATATTATTCCATGGTCTGCTGTCCCAATCTTAGCTCATGGAACTCCTTAATATTGTCATCATAATACCTCTCAGAGAGGTATTTTTGCTTGAAATACTTCTTGAACTATTTCCACTTAAGTCTCCTTTCACTGATCCTCTTTACTTGCTTGAAGTGTTCCCACCAAATGGATGCCCTTCCATTCAGATTGAATATGGCAACTCTTGCCTTCATGTTTCCTGAATAATCATGCACTTGAAAGTACTTCTTTATCCCAAGAAGCCAAGCTTCAGCTTCTTGTCCAGTGTTTACCTCACCATCAAATGTAGGAGGTTTAGCCTTCTTAAATTCATCCCGAGAGCGATCCCTATGGTGTCTCTTTATTTTTCTTTTATGAGAAGAAGAACTTGAATCCCCGTTGGATTCTTTAGAACTAGATGATCCACTAGAAGTCCTTCTCATTTTCTTAGTACTGCTCTTACTACCTTTTGGTCTTGCTGTACCTCATCCAGAGTCTATCTTTCTTTGCAAGTCTGTCAAACTCTGCAACATTGCAGCATTCAACTGATGCTGCTCTTCCTGGGATTTTATCAAGCTTCTCATGGTGGCTGCAACATTTGACGGTGTCTCTTAGAATATCCTTCCATTAGATTCTATGTCATCATTTCCATTACAGACATTTTCTCCCATGTTATCTCGCACATGCTTGTAAGAATCCCGAGCATCATATCCATCATGGGTTCTCATAATTGAACCACCACTTACTTACCAAACTGCACTACCTGGAATACTTCCCTTGAAGGTGACTATGATTCTGCAAACGTGTTAGTAATAGAACTTTTAGATTCATAACATTGATATAAATTAGAATTACTTACCTTCTCCTGGAAAAATCATAAAATAACAATTTTTCCCAAACACAAGATTTTCTTCATCAAATAACGTTTGCCTGAGGGGGACGACGGGGGTCAAGGGGGCTTGCCACTGCAGGAAGGGTTGACGGAAGCGCCCTTGTTTTTTTTTTGTTTGTAAATATATTATTTTCACGCAATCTGGCACATAAGATCACTGCCACTTTTCTCCTTTCTAGCCCTGAAAATCCACTGAAAAACCGTTGAAAATCCCTCTGAAAAATAGTCAAAATTTGTTGGGAAATCCTATGAAAAACTCAAAATTTCCTTTTTCCCAATCGGACCTCTTCCCAACTGAATTTCAACATCTCAATGGTCAAAACAACTAGCTTCTTCTGATGTATCGGTGGTTGAGTGCACTGTTCATTGGGAGGATAGTCCACTAAACAGCCGCAACGGTGGGTAGTGATCCCACTGCGAGTTTCGTGGACCATAAACTCATCGACTGTTGGAAGCTCTATCCACTATCGGCGGTCGAATCCTCTAACCTTTGGAAGGATAGTCCATTAGATAGCCACAACGACAGACATTCAATCCACTAACTTCATGTGACGTAGCTCATCGGCAACTAAATTAACTAGGTGTCGGCAATGTGTTCAACTAATCATTGCGGATGGCCGACAATTCTAGGACTTAGAGAAATTTTCAAAATTTTCTCTTTAGTCTTCCTTTTCACTGCTTGATCAGCTCAATTCTCTTCTTTTCATCAGTGAAATAGTTCCATCAACAGCCCCAACGGTGGACCATTATCTTTGATCTTTTTTCAATCGGTGGCCCAATCTACTAAGGCATAGCCCGATCTATATCGGCAGTCTCTTCTCGTCAGAAGGCTAGTGCTCTAGGCTTCCGAAATGGCGGGAACACGAACCACTTTCTACTTTTGATGGTCGATGTTTTCGTTACTTAGAAAAATTTTGAACTTTCTTTACTGTGTCGGTGGTTGGAGGCCCTACCTGTCGGGAGCATAGTGGTCTATCCATCCACAACGGCAACACTCAATCGACTAAGTATCATCGATCCATATTTCTAGGTGTTTCGATGTGCTGACATCCAAAACAATTAGAAATTTTTTTAGAATTTTTTCTAAATTTCCCTCTCCCCTGTCTTCTACCACATCGGCCATCGGGTGGCCTTCCCACTAAGTGCTCCACTGCATTGAAATAACTTGTCACTAAGTCTTTCGATGGGATGATGGTTCCAGCACTTAGAAAAATTTGAAGATTAAGGTTTTTCTGTCCAAAATTTTCTGATCTCTACTGGGCAGAAGGCAATCCTAATTTGTCACTGCATCTTTGTGGTCCATTCAGGCCCATGCTACAAAATAAGCTCTGATACCACCCTGTAGCATCCCCGACCCTCCGATCAACTAAGAGGATGCCACCATGGAATTAACCATCCGAGCAACCTCCCCAAGAACATGTATGTACATAAAATGCTGAAACAAAATGCTTTGAACTAAAACATGCATAGATGATTATTTATCATACAGCGGAAGCAAACATACGTTCATACAAGAATTCAATATGTTCATCATAATTGATTAATAGTAAATATAATTGCAGAAGTAAAATAGACAAGATTGCTTATCTTATAAAGAACTCGTTCCGCAACCAGCTACGTCGCTGCAACGTTCCACCCAACCATAGGCCAGCGTGCTCCTTAATCTCTCAGCAACACTGCCACCCCCAAGCTGGGCATGATTCCCCAAGGAATAAGGAACAAGCAGGCTTACACATAGCCAAGGATAACAAAACATGCCAAGCCAACACAGTTGGGTTTATCAGGTAAACAATGGATCAGCCAAGCTAACACAGTTGGGTTTATCAGGCCATCAAGGAGCTAAGAAGGGTCATATGCTAAGATGGTGAGCTCATTGTAGATATAAGGACACCTACACCAAAACTAGCCTAACTTTTAAGACACCCAGACACACCCATCATAAGGAATCAGTCCCTTCTCTGCTACACAGTCCCTTAGGCCCTGACTTCCCTTCCAGTGCTATTCAGGGGTTGTGGAGAAGAAAGCTAGCTCTCTAGCTCTGTCTATGTGGTTTCCAAACAAACTAGGTTTATCAATCAACCCAAGACCTCATCCCTACTCAAACACAGTCCGAAGACCAACCACTGCATACACGCAATCACACAAGGGATTCACAGCTTGAGCAAGGAAAACAATTCATGAGTCGTCCTTGACCCTATTGTGCCCAAAACAAATCCAAAACAATCTACAGCAGCCCCTGAAATGTAAAGAAGACCACAGCAAACCCAAGAATCTTGAGAAGAACGATGACAACTACAAATCAAGGGAAGAACAATAGCCCCGATCTCAACATTGAAGTGACGGCAAAATTACACGGCCATACTAGTCCGTAAGGAAAACATACTCCCACACGATTTGCAAAATCCGTATGGAAAAAATGCACACACAGAAAATGAATGGCTTATTCACAAGGTAAAATCGTGGGTGAAAGAGCACGGCTCCCAGCACACTGCGTGAGTAAAAACCAGGAGAATCTTGTGTGTGAGAATGAACAATTCCCTGCCTATGCATGAGGATGAGACGATAATGGAGAGAATGGAATTGTGGAGAGAATTAGGAATCTGCATGGAGTGATGGTGGTGGTGGTTTTCCTTGCCAACATGAGGGTCAACCTGCTGGTGGAGTGTGCATGTGGGCAAGGACTGACATTCCTGCCACACTCCACTCCCCAGCCATAACTTCCCCAACTAACAACAGAACTTTTTAATGGTGGTAATTGGATAAGACAAGGGAAGGTGAGCAAGTCAAAAGTGTTTAACAGCTGACACATGACTTTTCCCCACAGGTTCAAAGTTTAATAATCCCCCCCTTATCCTTAGGAAAATCATGCCATTTTCATCATGGTTGCATTGACATAGCTGGTTGGGGTTCATTTTAATTAAAGTGCATATTTACATGATGTAGAAACTAATATGTGTCATATATCACGATATACCATCGACAACGATTTCAATCGCTGAACATAACACAACCAAATCGATGGTGGAGCTTTTGCCTTTAGATCCACACCATGATTCATTACAATATGTACATCATGTACATTTAATGTAGCGGGGTCAAAACTGGGGTGGGGTCAAAACTGGGGTGTTACACTATGGCTCGGTTTCAGAGCATTGTGACCTTCCTGTCGAGGATGCACATTGGATCGATTTGGAACTCTCCCTTGGGTTCCACCTGAATGACATCCCAATTTATCACATGGCTAGGATCATGTACATATTTATTAAGCAAAGAAACATGAAAAACATTATGAGCTCTAGTGCTAGCAGGAAATGCAATTCTATATGCTACTGGCCCTATTCTTTCAAGCACTTTAAATAGCCCACAATATCTAGGTGACAGGTTGGCACAACTTCCAAGATTCAAGGAAGTCTTCCTTTCCATCACTTTGAGGTAAACATCATCCCCAACAATGAACTCTCTATTCACCCTATGCTTATTTGCATAGCTTTTTTGTTTGTCCTGGGTTGCTTTTAGATTCTTCCCGATCTTTACAACCTTCTGCTCCATCTCCTTGATAAATTATGGACCAAGCACAACCCCATTTACTGGATTATCCCAAGTCACGGGTGTCCTGCACCTCCTTCCATACAAAGCTTCATATGGACTCATCCCCAAGGATGCTTGCTTTCCATTGTTATAAGCAAATTCTACCAAGTGTAAACAATCCTCCCACTTGGATGGTTTATCCATCTCATACATACGAAGCATTCCTTCAAGAACCTAGTTAAATTAGTATCGAAATATGCAAACAAACCCTTCAAAAAATTGGAAGTGAACTTGACATATATGTTAGAGACTATTGCCTTAGGCAATCCACGCAATTTGAAAATCTCCTTCATGAAGATTTTATCAATGTCATCAGCCTTATGTGTAGAGTTAACAGGTGTAAAATTTGTTGCCTTTGTCAACTTGTCCACCACAACCATGATGGAATCATACTGTCTCCAAGTCATTGGAAATCCTGTAATAAAATCCATGGAAATAACTTCCCAGTTCCATTTTGGAACTGACAAAGGCTACAACAGACCTGCTGGGTGTTGATGCTTAACATTCACATGCTGACATTTCATACACCTTGAAATATATTCAGCCATGTCCTTTCTCATTCCTGGTAAAAAGTACTGCTTTATAGCTGTAGCAATTGTCTTATGATATCCCAAGTGACCAGAATATGGAGCTTAATGGATCTGATCCATAACAACCCTCCTCAAATATGCTACATTTGAAATATAAATTATGTTCTTATGAGTAATAATTCCATCTTCTTCCAATTTATATCCCTCATACTTCTTTTCAAGGATTTGCTACTGCAACTTGTCCTTGACATGTGCATACAATTCATCTTCAGCAACATGATTAACAATCTACTACCTCAACTCCGATTGGAAAATACTAATGGATGCCACATGCATTTCCTACACCTTCCTGCTGAGTGCATTAGCTACCTTATTCTATTTTCCCTTTATGTGCTTTATTTAAAAATAAAACTCACATAAAAACTCCAGCCATTTAGCTTTCCTAGCATTTAGAGTATGTTAATCAAACAAATACTTTATACCACAATGGTATGTCCTTAGCTCAAATCTTATGCCCATAAAGTAATACTTCTACATCTTGAGAGCATGTACTATGGCTGAAAGTTCTAGATCAAGAGTGGCATAGTTTTTCTCATGTTCTTTCAACTTTCTTGACTCATAACATATCATGTGGTTGTCTTGCATAAGGACTCCTCCAAGCCCTTGACCGCATGCATCGGTACACACCACATAATAAGTTTTTGGGTCTACAATATTCAAGCCTGGTGCACTTGTGAGAACATTCTTCAACTACTGGAAGCTTTCTTCACACCTTAGTTTTCATTCAAAATTTATTCCCTTCTTTTTCAAAGAAGTGACTAGATGTGCAACCTTGGAGAATCCTTTAATGAATCTCCTGTAGTATCCT
Source organism: Pseudotsuga menziesii (assembly GCA_001517045.1). Taxonomy (NCBI): domain Eukaryota; kingdom Viridiplantae; phylum Streptophyta; class Pinopsida; order Pinales; family Pinaceae; genus Pseudotsuga; species Pseudotsuga menziesii. The sequence goes on along the minus strand of LPNX010294866.1, from coordinate 385,523 downwards.
GCAAGTCCCATAAAAGATCTTACATCTGTCACATTTCTTGGAGTAGGCCAATTCATAATGGCCTCAATCTTCTTAGGGTCCATAGATATACCCTCCTCTAAGATAATGTGACCCAAATAATGAATCCTATCCCTATAGAAGTCACACTTACTCAACTTTGCATACAACTTATGCTCTTTGAGCAATTCCAATTCCAATATCATATGTTCTTTATGATCTTCCTCATTCTTAGAATAAATAAGGATTTCATTAAGGAAAACAAGAAAAAACTTTTCCAAATACGTGTTGAAGAAACTATTCATAAGGCACATAAATGTAGCCGGTACATTCATGATACCAAATGGTACCACTACAAACTCATAATGTCCATACCTTGACCTGAAGGATGTGTTATGAATGTATTCATCCTTGGTTCTCACCTGATGGTAACCATAACTTAAGTCAATCTTGGAAAAATACCTTTGCTCCTCTCATTTGATCAAAGAGGTCATCAATCCTAGGAAATGGGTATTTATTCTTCACACCGACTTTGTTCAGTCGTATGTAATCAATACAAAACCTGAGTGTACCATCTTTCTTCTTCACAAATAGAACTAGTGCTCCCCAAGGAGACACACTTGGCCTAATATACTTCTTTTCCAACAATGCTTGCAGTTGCATCTTCAGCTCTAGCATTTCCAATGTACTCATTCTATAGGGTGTCTTGGACACTGGAACTGCTCCTAGTACAAGATCAATTGTGAAATCAATGTTTCTCTTTGGAGGAAGCCCCAGAATATCATCAGGAAACACATCCCTGAATTCCTACAACACATGAAAGTCCTCAAAAATATTAGTTTCATTCTCCATTGCTTCCAAAATATGAGTTGCATACAACTAGAAAACTTTCCTACATAACTTCTTCAACTGCATTGCTGAAATATTCCTCACATAAATCACCTTTGGAATGCCTCTTACAACTCTTGGGTTCCCTTCTTCATCCATGCTTTCAAAATTCTTATTATAATAGTCAGGCTTTACCTTGTGAGATTCTAACCAATCCATTCCAATGAGAACATAATCAAAACCAAGTGGTAGAACATTCAGATCTACGCAAGGGACTAACCCGTTCATAACCAATGGACATTTTTCTACAACTTCACTGACCTTTCTCTTAGTTCTAGTGGCTAGCTGAACTAACCAAGATTTTCTATGCTTTACTTTCTTAAAAGCACACATCTCCACTACTCTAGGAGTAATGTAACTGTGAGTAGAACCAGGGTCAATCAAAATAGAAATAGATTGCTCAACAATATTACCTACAACTTCAACCATAGTTGACTGGTGATCTGCCTGGTGGTCCTCCAGTGCTACATAAATCCTAGGGACGACCCTTGCTACTTGACCCACTATTTCTTCTTCTTGAATGTTGTAAGATGGCTTTGCATTCCCATCCTCAAGTGGACAATTCCTGTGCATGTGGGGTCATCTACATTTCCAAAATTGGAGTGGTTCTTTGTTCTGTTGTGGTTCTCTGGGATTTTCTCCCACCACTCTGGCTAGTTGGTTCTCAGCTTGGGATGGTTGCTTCTGCTGATTCTTGAAGTTAGAAGGTTTGAAACCTTTCTTCCTTTAGTCAGAATTCCCATTCTTTTTGTCCTTCCATGTATTATGATAATCAGGTTTTCTTTAGATTTGCTCATAGCAATAATTAGCTTTCTTTATTGCTTCTCCAAGAGTTCTAGGTTCATAAAACTCAATTTTGTCTTTGTAAGACTGAAGCAATCCACTCAGGAAACATTGGATATTCACCTTCTCATCTTTGATGTATCTGACATACCTCAAAAGTTCTAGGAACTTGTTTTCATATTCCTCTATGGTCTGTTGTCCCAATCTCATCTCATGGAATTATTTGATCTTATCATCATAGTACCTATCAGAGGGGTACTTCTACTTGAAATAATTCTAGAACTACTTCCACACAATCTTCCTTTTATTGATCTTATTTACTTTCCTGAAATGCTCCCACCATATGAATGCCCTTCCAGTCAAATTGAAGATGGCTACTCTAGCCTTCATATTTCCAGAATAGTCTTGGACTTGGAAATATTTTCTCATCCCAAGAAGCCAAGCTTTAACTTCTTTTCCATAATTTACCTCACCATTGAAGGTAGGCAGCCTTGCATTCTTAAATTCATCATGTGAATGGTTCTGGTAACCCCTCTTCCTCTCATTCTTGTGTGAATAAGAACTTGAACCGCTAATGGATACTCCAGAGTAAGATGACCCACTAGGAGATCTCTTCCTTCTTCTAGTACTGCTCTTACTACCTTCCGGTCTTACTATTTGGTCCCCAGAGTTCATCCACCTATGGATGTCTATCAAAATTTGCAGCATGGATGCATTCATCTGATTATGCTCCTCCTAAGCCTTAACCAATCTTTCATTTTCTTCTATGTAACTTTGCATCTCCACCCTTAGGCTTCTCATGGTGGCTGTAAAATTTGGGGGAGTATCTTGAAATATTCTCCCATTAGACTTTGTCTCAGCATTTCCAACTCCTACATTTTCCGCCATAGCATCTTCCTCGTACTCATTGGGGTTTTGTGCATCATCATACATGTCGTAGGTTCTCATGGCTCATCCAAACCAACTTTACCGAACTGCACTATCTGGAATGTTTCCTTTGAAGGTGACCATGATTTTGCAAAATGTGTTAATAAATAAAACTATTAGCTGCATAACATTCACAATAATTTATACATTACTTACCTACATTGGAAACATCATACCTTGACAACTTTGTCAAAACATAGAATTTCTTTCACAACAACGACTGTCTTGCAGGAACAATGTGGGTCAAGGGGGAAACGCCCTCATTTGTTTTGTTTTGTTTTGTAAATATTCCATTTTCACACAATCCAGCACACAAACTCGTTTCCATTCTTCATCTTTTGGGCCCCTGCAACCCCACTGAAAAACCTACTGAATTTCCCTTTTCGTCAATTTCACCCAAATTTTGTGACATGTCGGCTCATCTCGCCTTTCTCCTTCCGACGTATCAGAAAAATTATGAACTTCCACCCGATGTATCGAAATTTTTTTGACCTTCCACTTGACATATTTGAAAAATTATCAAGTTTCGTCTGATCGACAGCCTTCCGCTAAGTCAGAATAATTTCTGACTTTCATCTGCTACATCGGAATATTTTTTAACTGCCACCTTTTACGTCGGAATTTTTTTTGAATTTCATCCACTGCGTTAGAAACAATTTTGACTTTCATCCTTTGCGTCAGAAAAATTTTCTACTTTCATCGACTGCGTTGGAAAATTTTCTAAGTTTTCTTCCACCGTTGTGGAAATTTTTTGAAGTTTCTTGCGATCTGCTCAGCTGATGCATGGACAAAATGTTCCAAATTCTGTTGATTTCCCATACTTAGAAGATTTTCAAAAATTGCCTTTCTTCCTTCCCATCAACTTGACTCAGCTGACATGCATTGGTTGAAACCTCAACTTCCACCAGACACCCGTCGGCTTAATTCCCAACTTCCACCTGACACGCGTTGGCTCAAATTTCCAAAGTCTTCCGATGTGCTCAACCGACGTTGTCACCAATCTCACCAAATATTTCTAAATCCATACTTATAAAATTTTTAGAAATTTTATTTCTTTCGTTGGCTTCATCTGCTATGTTGACAAAAACCAAACAATATAGTTGATGAATCGACTCGGCTTTGCCCGATTCTTCTCGCCGACGCAGAAGCTTTAGTGCACCGGCTTCCATTGTCACTTCTCGCTGATGTTGTCAATGAAATTTTATCAACTACCCAAAAACACTTTGGCTTCATTCCCTATCGGCTCCCTCCTGCCAACCCAATCAACGTATCGGCTCACTTCAGCTTTCTTAGCTGACAAGGGATATTTTTCACACTTAGAATTTTTTTTAGAGTTCTTCTACATGTCATCTTCTCCCTAATGAACACAAAGGTTTATTCCATCCTCTGTTAACTTATCTTCATGGACCATTGAGGCCGAAAGCTGCAACATCAACTCTGATACCACACTGTCACGTCCCCACCCCTCTACCGGAGAGAGGACACGAATATTGCTTTTATCTAATCCAGGAAACTAGCCTCATGAAAATGATAAATAAATTTAAATGCATTGAACATAACATATATATATTCCTAATGCAATCTATAGTGAAAGCATACACATTCATTCATAATTCACATGCTCATCATATTTTATTAGAAAAAATTAATGCAGATATTATCATAGAGATACTTATCTTATGAAGAAGCTTGTCCCACAACCATCTATGTCATTGCATTGTTTCAGCCAACCATAGGCCAATATGCTCATCAATATCTCAGCAGCAATGCCACCCTTGAGCTGGGCATGATTCCCACAAGGAATAAAGGAAGACTAGAAGGCTCACCAATAGCCAAAGGCATACAACAAAAACTCAGCCAAGCCAACACGATTGGGTTTATCAGGATGGAAAGGAGCTAGAAAGGCTGACTACTAAGCTAGTGAGAATAACCATAGAGATATGGATACCTGCACAAGATCTAGCCTGGATTCTCTAACATCTACACACCCAACACAAGGAAGCATCCCCTTCCTTGCTACATATCCCCTCGGGATATGCCTTCCCTTCTAGTGTAATTTAGGGTGTGCAAAGAAGAAAACCAGCCCCTTAGATATGTCTGTGAGGTTCCTTATCACACTAGGTTTATCAAGCTAGACAAACCCCATTTCCACTCCCAAACTAGTTCAGAGACTAAACAAAATATGCATACACAACAATTTCAGTTCTGGGATTGAAGGAAAACATCATGGAGCCAAGATTGATAGTGGTAATTGAAAAACAAAATTACCCAAAATGTGCAATTCATTTCAAACATGTTTTGTGGCTTCACGTGGGCCAAAATGGCTCATCGAACACCCAGAAATCATGGTCTCTTCCCCAATCGGCTGGGAATTACTAAAAACGATTTCCATCTTGGAAAAAAATGTGGAAATGCAGAAAAATCATGGGAAAGGAAACCCAACTACTGATCATTACCAAAAACGAGTTCCCATCTTCGGAAAAAATTGAGGAGACTACAAAAAATGTGAATGGATACACACAGGAAACTTTGGATTCCTGAGAGAGCTCACATGAATGAGAAAATGGTGGTGAAAAATGAAAAACATGAATGCATGGTAGAATGGGCATACATTTTTGGGTTTTTAATTGCCCTAGGAGTCAAAATGCATTTTCCAAAAATGGGTGCTCTTCCCAATTCAAATTTTTTCCCATACTCTTCCCATTCCCATGTAATAACTACCTCAACCACTTCTAGTGGAAATAAATTATTGGGAAAAAATATAAGAGAAGGGTAGTTGATAGTTTTGATGGTTTTTTCCTTTGACATTTGGATTTTCCCCATTGGTCCCAAAGGTTTGAATATTACCCCCGCCCCCACTGCTTATCCTTAGGAAATCATGCTCCCATCTCAGTATTGTTGCATTGACATAGATGGTTGTGGGTTTTTAATTAAATTTCATATTTACATGATGTCCAAAATTATAATGTGCCTGGCTAGCACGAAATACCATCGGCATCAATTTTTAATCGCAGAAACATAAAATGCTAAATTGATGGTGGGGATTTTCCCTTTAGCTCCACACGATGATTAATTACAATATATAAATCATATACATTTAATGAAAATAGGGTCAAAACAGGGGTGTTACATTTCTTGGCTCCCAAAAGTAGGATGTGTTTACTAGAAAATATGAGTTATCCACTTTAGCATAGGATTACTAAGTTATCATGTCCATACTTCCATTTTCCTTTATGTAGTATCTCAATTCAAGTTTAGCATAAAGTTAAGGATAATTAGGAATATGAAAATCAAATCATCGAATTTTATCAATAGAGTATATAAACATCATAAGGATAATGCTTGTCCCCATTAGAACTGATTACCTTATCATTTGATTGACTCATAACTCCATCCTTCCCACTAGTTAGGCTTGAAATATTTTAATAACATTAAAATGATCATGTATGTCAATATTTAAAATCACCATGGAAACTACCTCATGTTGTTGAGCAACACATAGTAAATGAAATCATAGTTATAATATAAACAATATCAAGTTCAAAGGCTTTAGACAGGGGTATTTCATGTGAAAGGGAGAGAATAGGAAACATGAGCCTTAAATTCCCCAAAAATTCATCAATGTGAAGGAATGATTGATAGTTGAAGGGGGTGCATAGAATTATCCTGCCCCCCACGACCTTATTCAGTTTACTATGTGATAATTTCATGGTAAATACACCTAAAATATCAAGGTTCCTATAAACATGAATTAAGTTAGGATGGTCCCTTCTTATGCCATAACATCCACTTCACTTATATAAGATTGTGTTGGTGGACTTGGGAGAGTTAAAGAGATAGATATTTTGTTTTCATAATTAATCTTGCAAAGGATGGAGTGGCATTGTCCCTTGCTAATTGTAAGGGCATTGTTGTAAAGAGAATAATCATCAATCATTGTTATATAATTATTTCTTATCTTTAAATGTGATTTTAAATCCTTGACAGATTGCTAGTATTTTAACATCATTGTTGATTTTATTTCCAATTCTCTATGCAAATTATGTGTTTATTTATCCTTTGGAAGAAACCTGATCTATCGATATTTTATGGGATAAAGGAGTTTCTTGTTTATTTTAGGTAAATATCTAGTTGACTAGAAGGATGCAACCTTCATGATTACTAAGTGGTACCTTCACTTTAACACCACATATGATTTAGAATTATGTGAGAACAAAGTGAAAGAGAATACATATATTCACATGGACAAATATATTGCAAGAATAAAAGTCATATAGTAAACTTAGATTCTATCAAAATGAATGAAACAGAAGAGACTATAAAATAATAGTTAGAATGGTGGTAGTTATATCTTTGAGAATAGATATGGCGTCTATGCTCATTCCTTACAACTTGAATACAAAAAGAGGTTGAAAGGGCCTATTTAGCATAAGAATGAGGGAAAGAACCCTAAACGTCCAAAACCCTAACCCTAAATATGAATCATCATAACGTTTGTGGCCCTAAGGTCTTTTGTTGAACAATCAACATCTCGGGGTCATAAAGTTTGCATACAATATTCTTTTGGAGAGCTCGATAGCCCATTGGAAAGTTCTATCCACACTCTAAAAATTTCAATTGGGGCCAAAGTATGATGTCTCCAACCATTGTCCCCTTGAATCTCTAAAAAAATTCGTTTAGGGCCTCAAAATGGCCTTGGAAGCTTGGGGCCTTGAAAACCGTAGACAATTACTAGAAATTTGCCAAAATGGAAAATTGTTGAAATTTGTTTGAGCGAATTGAATAGGAGGGTGGCCACTTATATCCATATGGATCATTCCTCCCCCCTTAGGAAGTAATGGTCTCTATTGCATTGAGTTCCCCAATCAAATGGGGAAACTTCTATTGAACTTGACTCTTTGTGAGCCCCTTGCCTTAGAGGAGTAGCTATCTTGTTTTGAAAACCCGATAGTAGTTGGATATTTTTCTAGCAAGTTCCCTTGAATTACATTTCCATGATCTGAATAGTGGTTCCATCTTCCATGTAGTCAATTTTAAGCTCTATATGTGGCAACTTCTATGCATATTCTATGCCACCTCCGATGTGTCATAAAATGGGGTATAATATGGGCGAAGTATCTCCTCACAAAATACCGAGTGCAGGCCAAGGAACGGAGGAATGCTTAATTCAAAGGAATTATCATTTACTACCTTAGTGATGGTGTATGGGCATATCGAAGTGGATGAATATTGTGATGGGGTCCTGTGAGCCTCTTGTTTTGCAAATGCAACAAAAACTTATCACCCACCTGGAACTTGTGTGGAACCCAATGTTGGTCATGCCACTACTTGTACTTATTATTGGATTTTTCTATAATGTCATGGACCTATTGGTGGATGTGTTGGATTTGTTCAAGAAATATGGTGTCCTTATCTGCCTCATTCTGAGCATGGGTTGATTCCTCCTGTGTGGATGTATGGGAAAAGCTAGCTACATAAATTGGGGCCAATGTTTAGAACCCCATGCATGCCTTAAAAGGGTTGTGGTTGATAGAGATATGAAGGTATGCATTATATATATGCTAAACATTTGGAAGGATCTCATCCCATGAGAAGGGATGTTTAGAATTATACATTCTCAAAATATGCACAATCATCTAGTTAACTATCTATTTTTTCCATCATTCTAGGTGTGTAAGGAATTCAATTTGGTGAGCTTGGTATCCATCAATGACCATAGGATGGACTAGATGGTGCTTAGGAACCTATTGTCATGATCTAATATGATAGTCTTTGGTAGTCCGAAATGAACCCAAACACGCTCAAAGAAGAGTTTAGTAGTGGCTTCTTTGTAGATGCTCTTTTTGCAAGCTATCAGAATGGCTCTCTTAGAGAAGCGATCGATGATCACACACACAATTATTACCATGCTTGGTTGAAGGTATTCTTGACATGTAATCCATGGAGATTGATTCCCATGGTCCATTGGGAGTAAGAAGAGGGTCGTACAAGCCCTGATTCTTGATTATAGGCTTTGTGATAGCACATGAAGTGCAAGATATAATATATTATAAATTGACATCTTGGCAGAACTTGGGCCAATAAAAACACTTCTACAATATTTCCACTATATTTTTGGTGCCAAAGTGCCCTTCCACTCGACTATAATGTGCTTCCCAAATCACCTTCAGATGCTCGCTTGAAGGAATATAGATATGGCTCAAGTGGAATATCAATCCTTTCTAGAGATGAAATTATGCCACTTATGTGTCTGCACATAGTGTTTTATAGATGGAAGAAAATTTAGGATCATTTTCATATAGTTGAGGCAACCTTAAGGTCTCATGGCCACAAGACTTGAGAACCATGTCTAGTTCTTCTGTTAGTGGTCGATTAAGGAAATCAGTGACTTGATTGGTGCTTCCATTCTTATATTTAATGTTTAGGTGGAACAATTGTAATTAGGTATACCAATTTTGTTGCTGATCATTTTGTAACCTTCCTTGGGTTTGCATGAACTGCAGGGGCTTGTGATTACTCTGGATGGTTGTGTCATTTCCTAAGATGTAATGCTTCCATTGGTGCCATGCTTAGACAATGGAATACATTTCCTTTTCATAGGTGGGGTATTTTTGAACTGTATCTAAAAGCGTCTCACTATGATACGCCATGGGATGGCCATGATGAGTGATGAAAGTTCCAATATCATAGTCTGAAGCATCTGTCTCGATCTCAAAGGGATATTGCAGATCATGTAAGGTAATGATGGGCATCGCATTAGGGGATTTTTGAGGAAAAAAATGGACCTAAAGAAATTTACTTTATAAGAACCAATAAGATTCAAGATGATGATGCCAACCATAAGGGTAAAATTTGTTTAAAAAAATGGAGGGAAAAAAACTACTTTTTTCTTAATGTATTTTTGGATGATCTCCTTATCGGTTCACCCAAATTTTGTTTTTGGGGACTTGTTGGATGTGAAATTTAATTCCACATCCAACCCATACCCACACTGCATACTTCCGAGGTACTTATGGCACTCAAAATGAAAATTTCGGTTAAAAAGTATTATAACATTAAAATACATTTTTATTGAAATTTTCATTTTTGAGTGTTGTAGGTACCTCAGAAGTATGCAGTGTGGGTGTGGGTTGGATTTCAAATTAAATTTTTCATCCAACGAGTCCCCAAACTCAAAATTTTGGTGAACTGATAAGGATATATGCCAAAAATAGAGTAAGAAAAAAGTATTTTTTTTCTTTTTCCCTCCATTTGTTTTACAAATTTTACCCTTATGGTTGGCATCATCATCTTGAATCCTATTGGTTCTTATAAAGTGAATTTTCTTTTAGGCCCATTTTTTACCTCAAAAATCCCCTAATGCGACGCCCATCATTACCTTACCTGATTTGCAATATCCCTTTGAGATAGAGATGGAAGATGCTTCAGACTATGATGTTGGAATGATCATCACTCATCATGGCCATCCCATGGCGTATCATAGTGAGACACTTTTAGATACAGTTCAAAAATACCCCACCTATGACAAGGAAATGTATTCCATTGTCTAAGCCTGGCACCAATGGAAGCATTACATCTTAGTAAATGCGACATCCATCCACAGTAATCACAAGCCCCTGCAGTTCATGCAAACCCAAGGAAGGATAAAAAATTATCAACAATAAAAGTGGTCTACTAATTACAATTGTTCCACCTAAACATTAAATATAAGAATGGAAGCACCAATCAAGTCATTGATTGCTTTAATCGACCACTAATAGAAGAACTAGACATGGTGCTCAACTCTTGTGGCCACAAGCCCTCAGGGTGGCCTCAACTATATGAGTGCCATAGGAACCTCATACTTTTGAGGTACCTATGGCACTCAAAATGAAAATTTCAATAAAAAAATTATTTTAATATTAAAATACGATTTTATTGAAATTTTCATTTTTGAGTGTCGTTGGTACCTCAAAAGTATGTAGTGTGGGTTGGATGTAGAATTAAATTTTTCATCCAGCGACTCCCCAAACTCAAAATTTAGGTGAAACGATAAGAATATATGTCAAAAATACAATAAGAAAAAATATTTTTTCTTTTTCCTCTCCAAAATTTAGGAATTTTATTTTATTATTATAACTCTTATTTTATTATTTCCCTTATGAGGCCCATTTTAGACCTCAAAATTCCCCTAATGAGCATAAGAATTATTTTGACACCTTAAATTTTTGTTATTGTGTCTTGGACCAAAATTTTTTTGCCTTAGATCCCCCTTTGGTCACTTAGCTAAGGGACTTAGCCAACAAAAATATGTGATAGAAGTTAGTAAGGCCTAGGAAGATGTGAAGCTTTGTGAGAGATATTGTTAAGGTTCCCAATTGTGAGTAGCTTGGATATTGTATGGATCCACATGCACACCAATTTTGTCCTCGATGTATCTTAGATATTGAACCCTCTCCATGCCAAATGACCACTTATCTAGATTGGTGTAGAACTTATATTTTCGCAAGGTCTTGAGGACCCAGTGGATATGTTGCAAATGTTCTTCCCATGTTCTGTTGTTGATGAGGATATCATCTAGATATACAACCACAAAATAATTGGTGAATGGATAGATAATATATTCCATCATCCTCATGAAGGTTGTTGGAGAATTAGTCAAGCCAAAAGGCATGACCAACCACTCAAAAAGGTCTTCCCGAGATTTGAAGGCAATCTTCTAGACATCATTATGCTAATTGGAACTTGATGATATCTATACTTTAAATCAATATTACTGAAGTATTTGGAAACATTGAGTTGATAAAGAAGATCATCGATCTGAGGAATGGGATATCGATTTCGAAATTTGATTTTGTTTAGAGCTTGATAATCAATACAGAGTCACCATGTGCCATCTTTCCGTTGAACCAACACAGTTGGACTCCCACAAGGTGAGGAGCTAGGTCAAATATGTCATTCCTAGATTAATTCTTGAAGCTGATGTTTGATTTCTTTATTTTCCATGATATAACACTTGTATACTGACATGCCACGGAAAGGGTCCCTGGGTATCAAATAAATGGAATTTTTGACCTAGAAATGTACTGGCACCTCGACAGGTGTGGTGAAGATGTCTTCATATAATTCCATGATATTTTCCACCTATTTCTACTATGTGGAGGGATCCGATGTGGAGGTGGTGTATGTTGATGTGATCTTCCTTTCACCTTTAGAACAAATCATGAAGATGATGCATTTCCCTATTTTGGATATTACCTTCTTGCACTTCTTAGCGGTGATGAGGGATACTACAGTAGTGAAATTATCTCTGGTATCCTGTAGAGTTTCTTTCCCAAATTAATAATGACACTACAAGGATCAAAATCATACACAACATGATGCTTCCACATATATGGTTATCTCAAAATAACATCACAAACTTCAGGCATGCAAAATCTCACATTACCTTGTCTTTTAAGGACTTTATGTCATAGGATATGCACGACTTTTGACTGGCATCGATGTCTCATTCTTGGATTAACCAATTGATGGTGTATGGTTGGGGGTGTAGAACTGTCAACAACTACAATATTTGAAAAACCTCAACCAAGATGTGCTTCTTTTGGATACTGTTTGTGCCAGAAATTGTTTCTAAGGCCAGAGAAGCAAGCTAACACACACTCAAGATAAAATTCAATAAAATAGATAGGTTTAGGGTTTCTGTAATGTTTCTTTGGTTGTGAACTTTGAAAACAATCAGGGAATACATTCATAAGTAAAGCAACTACTGAATCATAAGCAATAAAAGATGAAGATGCATGATATATGTAACAAGATCAAATAGAAACAGTATTGAGGTTCATACATAAATGACAGGCATTACCAGGATATAATCATAAACCAGTCAATGAATCTATCAATTTAAGAAACTAAACAATATGAAAAATAAAGCCAATACTGGGAACTGAAGGGTAAAAGTCATATATATCTCATAGTTTCATCAACCACTACATACAAGAGTTTTGTACCTTACTCATGAACAAGTCTGAAAACCAGCTGAGCTTGAAGACCTCCTGAAAGCTCTCAAAAATCGAACCCTACTAATGATTCTCTAATCTCCCTAAATAGAGTTTCCTTACAAAATAAGTTGGGTCTAAAACCCTAACTACCTCCATCAACTCGCTGGGGTAAGGTAAAAAGTATAAACTTACAAAATTACAAAATATGCTAAAAATAGTAAATCATTAACATATGTGTTTACTGAAAAGATAACAACTAACTAAATGACAACTGGCTTAAAGATATTTTGCTGCTTCAGCCAACAAGGCAATACCATCCAGTGCTTGTGACTTCCTCTTTGATTTCTTTTGCTTCTTCTCCATGTCATTAATCTTCTTTATGAGCTCTTTGTTTCTCTGTTGTAGGTCCTGGACTGCTTTTTCCAACTTTGTGGAATGCATGTCAGTAGCTCTTTTCCTTCTGAGAAATTCTTTGGATACTTCTAACAGCTCCTGGAAATGATTATAGACATCTTGCAGTTCTTCTATAAGCCCCCTGTTAACCTTCATTAACCCATCATTAACATCCTGCAAGTGTTTCATCTGTTTCTTACACTGCTGAAAACTTTCCTGCAAATTTTCTTTATCAAAACTAGGGATCTCAGGTATACTTGCCTCTTTCATTAAAAAGTATAAGAAATCAGTAGGAATACTAGGGTATTTTATAATTCCTGCTTCTCTGAGTATAAGCTCCTCCTCTTCATCCCACTCTTGATTTTCAACAGGACATATGTTAGCTTTCTCTTCTTGCTGCTATTTTAAAAGTTTGTCTTTTATCTCAAGAATTATTGCAGATAATTTAGATGCAGGTTTGCTTGAATCTTCTAATGATTTTGATGAACTCTCGACTTCTGCAGGATGTACAGAAGGAGCTTTTATGGCTGCTGGCTTCTTCCCTTTTCTGCTAGCTTTTTTAATTTCTGGATTTTCATCAGGAGATACATCATCTAACCTAGTAACTTCATTTGGGTATAGCCTGGGATTGAGCAATTTTTTCATGTTCAGTCTTAGCTTGTTCCTTGACCTAGTCTTAGGTCTCCAATATGATGCTACTTCTCCTGGCATTTTCAGCTCCTTTCTTTGATGCTAGATAGCAGTCAACTCTACTGCTTCAAGTGTAATCCTCTTTCTGTTAGGTTTTGCTACTTTGCTGCCTGAAGTAGGAATTTCTCTGTAGGCTTCAGCTTCAACTATAGTTTTTCCTACCTGCTCCTCTTCTAAAAGGTAACCTTCATCATCAGATAATACAGTAATGGGACTTCTCTGTTTTCCTTGCAATTCTTCTTTATGCACAGCCACCCTTTTTGTATCAGCAGTTTTCATTTCATAAGGGACCTCTGTTGGTACCATGGGCTGTAGCAGCTGCTTTTGATCTTCAAACAGTGAGTACTTGCCTTTGCTACTAGCTAAAAATACTTTGGGTCTATTATCCTTTTCCACCTGCTCTGATGCTTCCTCAACTTTGACCTCTGGCTTATCTTCAGGCTTAGACTTTTTACCTAATTTCCTCATCAAAACATTACCCTTGTCAGCTTGTCTTTTAGGTTTTTTATCTTCATCTTTGGTTTGAAAACCAGACCAAAAGATAAAAAAGTCCCAGGATCTCCCTTCTTTCTGCAAAACCTTGCTGATGATTAACTTGATTAGTCCATGATGAAAAATTGACTGAGATGTATGGTCTTCATGTTGCTTAACCCTACTGGACATTTTCTCTAGGCTCTTCAAAAAGAAGAAAGGCAGGTTCATTTTTGAGACTCCCACCATATGTTGAAGGAATCTAAAGTGATACTTGAATACATATCCATACCTACCCTCACAAGTCACATAGCTCTGCATTATCCTGATTGGCTCGACCCACTCTTTTCTAAAATTCTGAATAGGGATTCCTTTATTCCAATCAGGAATGACATTAGGTAAAAGATATCTTTGTGGATCAAAGTCAAAAGGCAGCTTCTTGAACCATGGTTCACCCTCATTTTTAATCCCTGTGGCTTCTGAGATCAGTTCCACTGTCATCTTGAATTTGAGAGCATTAAAGGTCACCATTTCATTTTTTAAACCTTGAGCAAACTTACAGGATACTTCTGCATTATATCCATCTATCTTCTTAAAAAATTCTATCCAACCTGCTTGCTGAAACAATTACACACATCCAGGGAGGTTTTCAATCCACCCTATATCAGTTGGTTCTGCTCTGTTGATTTTACCACTTTTTCCCATTTTCTTTCAGAAACTAGAAGCTGTCTGGCCTTAGGGTTCAGAAGATGCTCTATGAATTGATTTTCTGCTTATTTCTTGACAGGCCTGTTTATTTTTTCAAAAGGTAAAATAAATCTTCCCAAAAGTGGAAAAATTCAAATCACCGAGGACTTCAAATGCTCCTTCATCAAACTTGAGAGTAAGATTCAATCATGAATGAGACTGTCACAACAACAAAATAACACTGCCCATCTTTAAGATGCACAATAAACCATAATGTCAAAATTTTTTAGGCTACAGGCTACTCAAACTCCTCATTTTAGGGTTAAGGAAACTAGATATCATGTATAATATACATTCAGATATGACATTCTCCTTCAATACAAACTGATTTAAGTCATAGAAAACAACACTTAGATCAATTTAAGTATCCAGGATTTTCAATGCAACTGAGGACTGCCACTGAATGTAGCTATTCTAATTCCAGTATTGTATTTTAATCCCTGTGTATCAATATCAGTATCAATTTTCAAACCCCAACTTCCTCATAGTTTCATACTTTTGCAAATGTAATATTAACCATAGGTTTCTCAACTGGAGACTAATTGTAAGGTAGATGAGAAAACAAAATCTTCTGAAATATATTCACATTAGCTTCCTGTAGCCTTAATACTGAAAATGACATTAGGTCTGCCAACAATCCTAGTCATTCAATTCGTTAAACTCAATGTGCATAATTATCAGAGCTTTTGGTGTAATTTGAGTGCTAAAACATAAACAGCTTTCACCTCAGACCGTTTCGAACTTCAATAACTGGATAGTTCAAACATAGGGCTATTTTTCAGTGCTCTGTTCAACAAAACTTCTCAAACTGACTCAGACAGCTATTTCTTTGGTTAAAATCTCATTTAAAAGAATAATTCATCCTCTCCATCAATTAATTTTATAGAACGATCTCCACCGGAAGAAACCCTAAATTGATGGATATTTCTTGGTGACTGCGGAATACCTGCTAATGCTCCACTGTAGTTGCTTTAAAACTGACTCAGAGCTGTTTAAAGGCTGAACAGGTGTCTTGATATGTTTAATTTGATTACAGATATGAAAATAGAGAAGCCCTAAACTCCAGGTAACCTTCATAAACCTTGTCTCTGTTCTGCAGCGACATAATCCATCCTTTTCGCGGTTATGGTTACCCCACGAACCCTTTTACCTTTGATAGTGTAGGTAAAAGGAAAATCATGCGACATTAGACCAATATTTGCTGCTAACTATCAAACCAAACCGCATTAAGAGTAATGATGGTCATGATTTGCTTCGCAACTTAAAACCACCTAGAATCATGTTAAATCTGAAGCATACACGTATCAAACAACTCACAATATGGGATTAGTCATTCACCAATTGAAATCCTGACAAAATTTTGCTTAAAAATCAGGAAAAAGAAGGCCGTGATATTCTTGTAGCGCGCCTTTGGTGATTTTTCACTCTAGCGCTACAAGAATATCTTTAGTGCTATTTTTTCGCTCTTTTTCAGCTTTTGGACACTTTGTATGAAGTTTATAAAACTGCTTGAGTGGTGATCATTCCTTATTGTGCTCAGAATAATCATTTGTGAATCCACTTTTTGATATAGTGACTTTTAAAATCCTTCAACAAAAAACAAACCTATGGCTTAAAACTAAAATTTTCAAAAACAAGATCACAATTTCATGTAAACACTAAACAAAATTTCCTAAAGGAGGAGAAATCAAAACAAAGTAAATGACTAACTTGAAAGAAAAATCAAATCAAACCAAAATTAAAGAAACAAAACCAAAATTTAAAGAAACCAATTACTGACTAAACATCTGGCTCCAGCTGCGGGATGAAGTCCTCCCAGTGAGGCTTCAAGAACCTGTAGACCAGTGCCTTTTGTCTTCTATCTACCTGTTTGCAAACTTCCATTGGGCTATGGAGTCTTTATTCTATCTCACTCACACCAGTATGTACAATGATCAGTGAAAAATGCCCTTATAAACTGTAAAAATGTTTGAGGAATTTTCCATTAACAGGTCTGGACAATTCCTCACCTTCCAAGGACTGTAAGACAAAAGTATTGTTCTCTAACACTTTTGATACCAGAAAAGGGCCAAACCAAATATTATCAAACTTACCATGCTTACCCTTTTGCTCCTTTCTTACATCCCATCTTAAAACCATCTCACCTTCTGTGAAAGTATTTTCTTTAATATTTCTGTCAAACCTGTTTTTAACCTTGGCTCTATACAGCTGTGCTTTTTCATCCACCTTCTCTCTATTTTGCTGTAACTCTATCATTTCAAACATTCTCCTTTGCATATCATCCGGTTCCTCTTGAGAGTTCTAGAGGAATTTCATCACTGGAATCCCCAGCTGAACAGGGAAAACTGCTTCTGTACCATAAACCAACTGATATGGAGAAGTACCAATTACCTGTTTCATTGTAATCCTATCTGCCCACAATGCATACTTCAGCATTGAATCCCAAGACCTTTTGTTATGCTTCAGCAGTTTCTTGATGCTTTGAATGATATTCTTGTTAGATTATTCATCCTGACCATTTCCCTGAGGATAATAGGGAGTTGAGTGCTTCAAAATGATGCCATTTTTTTCACAAAAGGCCACCATTGCCTTGGACTTGAATGCCTTGGCATTGTCTATTACTAATATCTATGGACAACCAAACCGACTCAGGATGTTTTCTTCAATAAAGTCCATGATTACTTTGTCTGTAGCATTCCTTGTAGGAATAGCTTCCACCCATTTCGTGAAAAAATCTGTTGCAGTCAAGATCCAATGATGCTGTCCTGAAGATGTTGGATTGATTTCTCTAATAAAGTCCAGACCCCATTGCTGAAAAAGGGCATTGACTACAATAGGTTTCAAAGGCAAAGATAGTAATTTCTACTTACCAGCAAATTTCTGATAGGGAATGCAAGATCTTACCTGCTGGTAAACATCTGTGAACAAAGATGGCCAATAATATCCAGCTCGCAAAATTTTGTAAGCTGTTGCTTTCCAATATTTATGCCCTCCACGGGCACCTTCATGAGATTCTGAGATCACTTCACCTATTTCAGATTGGTCCAAACATCTGAGCAAGATACCCCCTGGATCTTTCCAAAACAATTGATCCTCTACCAAACAATACTTAGTAGCTTTGAGTTTCAAAGATCTAGCAGCCTTCTTGTCTAAATGTTCAGGACATTGCAGAAATAACATAAAATAGACTATGTCTGCATACCAGGTAGATGCTGAATAGAAGTCCATGATCTTCTCTTTCTTCAGTGCTGTTTTCTCTTCCTCTTGAGCTATTTCTTCAACCATAACATGCAGTCCCAGAGCTTGACAATTTGAATCAGCCAACAGCTTGGCTAAACCTTGTCCTTTAACAAGCTTGGTGGGTCTGATCTCCACATCATACTCCATGATCTTTGCAATCCATCTGCCTCTCTTCCCTTCACTATCAGGCTGTGTTAAAACATCTTTCATAGCAGCATTCCGAACAAATGAAATAACTCTTGAGTGCAGGACATAAATTCTGAAAAATTTTAAAGCCTTCACCAGAGCATAAGCCTTCTTCTCCAAAATGCTATACTTCAGCTCTGAATCTCTGAGAGTCTTACTAAAGAAGGCTATAGGCTGTTCCAAACCTTCTTTATTTTTCTGAAGTAAGACTACTGCAATTATGTCTTTTGATGCAAATGAAAAAGTAAGAAACTCTTTGGTGAAATCGGGGCTTACCAACACAGGTGCTTCAATAAGAGCCACCTTGATTTTTTCAAATGCAGCCTTTGCTTCAATAGTCCATCTGACTTCTTGGTCCTTCTTCAACATGGCTGTGATTTGTTTAATAGTTTCAGCAAAGTTGGGAATAAACCACCGCAGAAAATTTATCTTGCCAATGAATGACTGCACATCCTTTTTACTCCTAGGTAAACTAATCTTCAGTATGGCTTTCACTCTTTCAGGATCTATTCTGATGCCATCAGCAGACACCAAGTGACCAATTAGCTTACCCTCTTGGACAACAAAATGTGACTTTTTGGGGTTCAAGGATAGGCCAAATTTTCTACATTTTAGGAAGGTTTGCCTCAAGTGCTTCAAGTGTTCATCATCAGATTTTGAGAATACAGTAATATCATCCAGATAGATGACCACAAACTTATCCTTTTCCCCAACAAAGGCAATGTCCATTGCTCTCTGAAAAGTTGCTCCAGCATTCATCAGGCCAAAAGGCATCTTGTCATACATGAATGTCCCCCAGGGGGTTGTAAAGGATGTCTTTTCCTTGTCATCAGGGTGCATGGCAATCTGATTGTAGCCTGAGAAACCATCCACCATAGATATCCTCTGAGCTCCAACCACTTGCTGCAAAACTTGTTCAATCTTGGGGAGAGGATAGTTGTCTTTTAATGATGACCTATTTAAATTTATGAAATCAACACATAATATTATTTCCCCATTCTTTTTTCTGACAGGAACCAGATTAGCAGCCCAGGAAGAGTACCTGAGAGGCACTATTATCTTTGCATCCAGCAGCTTCTTTACTTCTTTCTCAATCACAGGAAATAAAGCTGGATTAATCCTTCTTAGTTTCTGTCGGAAAGGTTTAACATTAGGCTTCAAAGGGACCTTATGCTGAATGATTGCTGTATCATAGGTTCTCAATTCTTCATAAGACCAGGAAAACACATCTACATGCTCTTTCATAAGTTTGAGGTATCTATTTCTTTGTTGAGCTGACAGAGATTTGGAAATTTTTACCATTTTTGGATGTTCAGCAGAACCAATGTTACAGTCCACTACATTGTCTTCTGAAGATTGAACCACTGGCTTTGAAGGAGTATCATCTTTGGTAAATATTCTTTCTAAAGGTACTAAACCTTTGGGGATGAAATTACTCTTCAAATCAATAATTTTATGACCTTCTATCTCATGTTCAGCAAACTTATTTTCAACAGATTCATCTGACTGTTCATCCCCTTCATCTTCTTCTTGATCAATTTGGGCATTAGTAAACTCATCTGTAAGCTCAAGAATTTTTTTGATTTCAATGTCATCTTCAAATACCCTCCAGTGCCTCACATTATCAGGTACACATGGTCTGTACCTCACCTCTATGGGATACCTGAGCTGAGTAGTTTTAGGAATTCTGAAGTGTGTGGCAGCCAAAGCTAATGAGTCTGCAGTTTCATTATGATTCCTTGGAATATGAGTGATATTAAATGCTACAAAATAGTTTTCAAGCATATCCCATACCTCATTCCGGTACACTTTCAACAAACCCTGCTTTACTTGATAGTTGTTCTTGACTTGCTGAACAACCAATTCCGAGTCGCCAAATGCAGCAATTTGCTGAATTCCCAAGTCTTTAGCAGCTTTCAGTCCCAGTAGCAGAGCTTCATACTTAGCAGTATTGTTAGTGGTAACAAACTCCAGCTTATACATGAGTTTCACTGTCTCACCTCCAGGAGAAATGAGTAAGACTCCAGCTCTAGCACCCTCTTTGCATGAGGATCCATCAAAGTACATCTCCCACAATACATCTTCTTCTTCTCTGCTGTGTTTTATTGGCTGATATTTTTCCACTTGTAACAGACCAGCAGAATTAACCTCATCACTGAAATGTAACATGCATGTACCAAGATATTTATCAATAGAGTACAGTGGGTGATTAGTGGGATGCTTGTTATTTGTCACTATGTAAGAAAACTGCAGTTCTCTATACAGTCTTCTAGTTTCTCCACCAAACACTGGAATGGTGGCATATGAGAGGTCCATTTGCAAGGTTCCCCCAACCTTTTTAGCCCATGACCTAGGAAAAAGTAAGCCAAAATTTGGTGTAATGTCAGCTACTACAACATCCATTATTACACTTTTCATAGGCAACTGAGCTAAGCTGACAACCATATCTTTAATTACTCCTAAACATTTCACAGCTCGGGAGTCGAAGGCATATAGATCATGGTAAGGTTTGGTGATACTGAGGCCCAGGGCTTCCATTACAACTTTTGGCATCAAATTGTGGGAGGCTTCTGAATCTAAAAGACAATTGTGAATCATTTGGTCATGGACAGTCAAGGTAACATAAAAGGGAGGAGAAGCACCAGCCTCATTTTTAGTCTTTTCAGCCAGAGCTGATCCAATAAAAATTCTCGGGCTTTCTTCCTGCAAATTGACTGTATCTGAAACAGGTTGATTACCGGGTACATTCATCACTTTCAGGACTGTTTCTTTATATGAAGGATTCTTTATTAACTCAGTCAAAGGTACAGGGATCTTTAACTTCCCTATTTCATTCTCCAAACTAAAATTCTGGACATATTTGTTTACCTCTTCAATTTCAGCATTCTTCTTTGATTTTTCTGCAGATTGTCTTTTTTCTAGCATAGGATCAGCTGTCTATTTAGCAGGAATAGTAGCAGCAGGAACATCAGCTTTCTTTTTTGGGTCCTGTACCACTTGCTTTGGGCCTGATCTAATATTTATAGTCTTCTTTGGTCCATTCTGATGAATAGCAGCAGTTACAGCAGTTTTTTCTAACTCCAGCTCATCCTCAGCTTTAAACATATCAGCATCAT
Organism: Pseudotsuga menziesii; assembly: GCA_001517045.1. NCBI lineage: Eukaryota > Viridiplantae > Streptophyta > Pinopsida > Pinales > Pinaceae > Pseudotsuga > Pseudotsuga menziesii. The sequence goes on along the minus strand of LPNX010294866.1, from coordinate 364,105 downwards.
AATATTCTGAATTCAGAAAATCTTCTTCAGTAACAAAACCTGTAGACAATCCATCTCCAAAGTGGTTCATATCCTGATCAGTCTCAGTCTCTTCAAAGAGCAGCTGTTCATCAACTTCTTCTTCATCAGCTACATTATTTTGAAGAGGTGGGGTCACTCTTTGATCTTCATTCTCTCTCCTCTCTCGCTGAATATCATTGTTCCTGTGCTCTCTTGGTATAAATCTGGGAGCAAATTGCCTTCTGAACTGATTCTGGTTATTTGGATTTCTTTCATCTTCTGGAGCAGGTTTGGCAGAATTATTTTCAAGTTCTAGTTTATTCAGTTTGGAAGTGAGAATCTTTACCAGCTTTTCCATCTCATCTATCTTGGCTTCAGCAGACTGAGGAGCAACACTTGTTGAAACATCTTCTTTCTTTCCTTTTCTTTCATAAATTTGCTGAGGAGTTTCTTTCTTAAGTCTGTTTGAAGCCAGCAAATTGGACTCTACCTCCAATGATGCATCCTGCATGTTCAGTAGGGTGATAGGTCTTCTTTCTCTCAGCAATAGAGAAAATTCATGGTCAAAGGCATTGGCATAGGTGAGCTTAGCTGATGTTTCAGTAGGCTTAATTTCTGCTGGAATCCTACTATACATTTTGTTGAATCTTTTGGAAAAATCAGCAACACTCTCCTCTTTTTTCCTTCTGAGAGCTCCAAACTCAGTTATATAATAGGTTTGGTCCTTTGTGTCTCCCCATTGCCTCATGAGAAGATCACGAAGCTCTTCAATTATAGTGATTGAGTTGGAGGGCAACTCTCTAAACCACTTCCTTACATCCCCATCGAGGCTCTGAACAAATACCCTCATCCATACATCTTTGATTTCAATGTTTTGATTTTCAGCATAACTTAGGAAAGCCTCCCAATGCTCTTAAGTAGTGGTCTCCCCCTGGCCATTGAACCTAGGCATATATTTCTAGTAATCACCTCCAGGAAAAGCATGTAAAGGTTGAGGTAAGACTAATGGTGCATACCTGGCTGCAACCATGCAGTCCATCATATCCATGGGAGGGTTTTGAGCTACCATCTTTGGACTGACAAGTTTTGAAGATGAGGAAGCTTGATTGTAACTTGTTTGAAAAGGGCTCTTTCCTATTTTCAGCTGAAAGAGAGGCATTTTACCAGGAGAAGCAGTCTTGGCTTTCAAAAAGGCTTGAGGATTAGTAAAAACTTGAAAAGTGCTCTCAGGAATGGTAGGTTTCACCCAAGGTGAGGTTTCAACTGAATGTAGTAAAACACCCAACTGGTCAGGGTCACAAGAGGCTGGTAGAGATTGAGACTTTCTTAGTTTTCTTATTGTTTTTAAGATCTGTTAAGGGTTTGAAACCCCTGAATGTAATGGTGAAGTAGGTCTGCTCCTGGTTCCCACTCCTCTAAAAGCCAGTGTGACAATTTTGGTGAAAAATAGCCTTCAAAAATGCTGGTTCAATTTCACCTCTTAAACCAGGAAAATTGATTAGTATCCCAGGGAATATATGCTTCAGCTTCGTCCCCGGCAACGACGCCAAAGATGTTTGTGCCAGAAATTGTTTCTAAGGCCAGAGAAACAAGCTAACACACACTCAAGATAAAATTCAATAAAACAGATAGGTTTAGGGTTTCTGTAATGTGTCTTTGGTTGTGAACTTTGAAAACAGTCAGGGAATACGTTCATAAGTAAAGAAACTACTGAATCATAAGCAATAAAAGATGAATATGCATGATATATGTAACAAGATCAAATAGAAACAGTATTGAGGTTCATACATAAATGACAGCCATTACCAGGATATAATCATAAACCAGTCAATGAATCTATCAATTTAAGCAACTAAACGAGATGAAAAATAAAGCCAATACTGAGAACTGAAGGGTAAAAGTCATCTATATCTCATAGTTTCATCAACCACTACATACAAGAGTTTTGTACCTTACTCATGAACAAGTATGAAAACCAACTGAGCTTGAAGACCTCCTGAAAGCTCTCAAAAATTGAACCCTGCTAATGATTCTCTAATCTCCCTAAATAGAGTTTCTTTACAAAATCAGTTGGGTCTAAAACCCTAACTGCCTCCATCAACTCGCTGGGGTAAGGTAAAAAGTATAAACTTACAAAATTACAAAATATGCTAAAAATAGTAAATCATTAACATATGTGTTTACTCAAAAGATAACAACTAACTAAATGACAACTGGCTTAAAGATATTTTGCTGCTTCAGCCAACAAGGCAATACCATCCAGTGCTTGTGACTTCCTCTTTGCTTTCTTTTGCTTCTTCTCCATGTCATTAATCTTCTTTATGAGCTCTTTGTTTCTCTGTTGTAGGTCCTAGACTGCTTTTTCCAACTTTGTGGAATGCATGTCGGTAGCTCTTTTCCTTCTGAGAACTTCTTTGGATACTTCTGACAGCTCCTGGAAATGATTATAGACATCTTGCAGTTCTTCTATAATCCCCATGTTAACCTTCATTAACCCATCATTAACATCCTGCAAGTGTTTCATCTATTTCTTACACTGCTGAAAACTTTCCTGCAAATTTTCTTTATCAAAACTAGGGATCTCAGGTATACTTGCCTCCTTCATTAAAAAGTCTAAGAAATCAGTAGGAATACTAGGGTCTTTTATAATTCCTACTTCTCTGAGTATAAGCTCCTCCTCTTCATCCCACTCTTGATTTTCAACAGGACATATGTTAGCTTTCTCTTCTTGCTGATGTTTTAAAAGTTTGTCTTTTATCTCAAGAATTATTGCAGATAATTTAGATGCAGGTTTGCTTGAATCTTCTAATTATTTTGATGAACTCTTGACTTCTGCAGGATGTATAGAAGGAGCTTTTATGGCTGCTAGCTTCTTCCCTTTTCTGCTATCTTTTTTAATTTCTGGATTTTCATCAGGAGATACATCATCTAACACAGTAACTTCATTTGGGTATAACCTGGGATTAAGCAATTTTTTCATGTTCAGTCTTAGATTGTTCCTTGACCTGGTCTTAGGTCTCCAATATGATGCTACTTCTCCTGGCATTTTCAGCTCCTTTCTTTGATGCTGGATAGCAGTCAACTCTACTGCTTCAAGTGTACTCCTCTTTCTGTTAGGTTTTGGTACTTTGCTACCTGAACTAGAAATTTCTCTGTAGGCTTCAGCTTCAACTGTAGTTTTTTCTACCTGCTCCTCTTCTAAAAGGTAACCTTCATCATCAGATAATATAGTAATGGGACTTCTCTGTTTTCCTTGTAATTCTTCTTTATGCACAGCCACCCTTTTTGTATCAGCAGTTTTCATTTCATAAGGGACCTCTGTTGGTACCATGGGCTGTAGCAGCTGCTTTTGATCTTCAAACAGTGAGTACTTGCCTTTGCTACTAGCTAAAAATACTTTGGGTCTATTATCCTTTTCCACCTACTCTGATGCTTCCTCAACTTTGAACTCTGGCTTATCTTCAGGCTTAGACTTTTTACCTAATTTCCTCATCAAAACCTTACCCTTGTCAGCTTGTCTTTTAGGTCTTTGGTCTTCATCTTTGGTTTGAAAACTAGACCAAAAGATAAAAAAGTCCCAGGATCTCCCTTCTTTCTGCAAAACCTTGCTGATGATTAACTTGATTAGTCCATGATGAAAAATTGACTGAGATGTATGGTCTTCATGTTGCTTAACCCTACTGGACATTTTCTGCAGGCTCTTCAAAAAGAAGAAAGGCAGGTTAATTTTTGAGACTCCCACCATATGTTGAAGGAATCTAAAGTGATACTTGAATACATATCCATACCTACCCTCACAAGTCACATAGCTCTGCAGTATCCTGATTGGCTCGACCCACTCTTATCTAAAATTCTGAATAGGGATGCCTTTATTCCAATCAGGAATGACATTAGGTAAAAGATATCTTTGTGGATCAAAGTCAAAAGGCAGCTTCCTGAACCATGGTTCACCCTCATTTTTAATCCCTGTGGCTTCTGAGATCAGTTCCACTGTCATCTTGAATTTGAGAGCATTAAAGGTCACCATGTCATTTTTTAAACCTTGAGCAAACTTAGAGGATACTTTTGCATTATATCCATCTATCTTCTTAAAAAATTCTATCCAACTTGCTTGCTGAAACAATTCCACACATCTAGGGAGGTTTTCAATCCACCCTATATCAGTTTATTCCGCTCTGTTGATTTTACCACTTTTGCCCATTTTCTTTCAGAAACTAGAAGCTGTCTGGCCTTAGGGTTCAGAAGATGATCTATGAACTGATTTTCTGCTTATTTCTTGACAGACCTGTTTATTTTTTCAAAAGGTAAAATAAATCTTCCCAAAAGTGGAAAAATTCAAATCACCGAGGACTTCAAATGCTCCTTCATCAAACTTGAGAGTAAGATTCAATCATGAATGAGACTGTCACAACAACAAAATAACACTGACCATCTTTAAGATGCACAATAAACCACAATGTCGAAATGTTTTAGGCTACAGGATACTCAAACTCCTCATTTTAGGGTTAAGGAAACTAGATATCATGTATAATATACATTCAGATATGACATTCTCCTTCAATACAAACTGAGTTAAGTCATAGAAAACAACACTTAGATCAATTTAAGTATCCAGGCTTTTCAATGCAACTGAGGACTGTCACTGAATGTAGCTGTTCTAATTCCAGTATTGTATTTTAATCCCTGTGTATCAATATCAGTATCAATTTTCAAACCCCAACTTCGTCACAGTTTCAGACTTTTGCAAATGTAATGTCAACCATAGGTTTCTCAACTAGAGACTACTTGTAAGGTAGATGAGCAAACAAAATCTTCTGCAATATATTCACATTAGCTTCCTGTAGCCTTAATACTAAAAATGACATTAGGTCTGCCAACAATCTTAGTCATTCAACTCGTTAAACTCAATGTGCATAATTATCAGAGCTTTTGGTGTAATTTGAGTGCTAAAACATAAACAGCTTTCACGTTAGACCATTTCGAACTTCAATAACTGGATAGTTCAAACCTAGGGCTATTTTTCAGTGCTCTGTTCAACAAAACTTCTCAAACTGACTCAGACAGCTATTTCTTTGGTTAAAATCTCATTTAAAAGCATAATTCATCCTCTCCATCAATCAATTTTATAGAATGATCTCCACTGGAAGAAACCCTAAATTGATGGATATTTCTTGGTGACTGCAGAATACCTGCTAATGCTCCGCTATAGTTGCTTTAAAAATTACTTTGAGCTGTTTAAAGGTTGAACAGGTGTCTTGATATGTTTAATTTGATTACAGATATGAAAATAGAGAAGCCCTAAACTCTAGGTAACCTTCATAAACCTTGTCTCTATTCTGCAGCGACATAATCCATCCTTTTCGCGGTTATGGTTACCCCACGAACCCTTTTACCTTTGATAGTACAGGTAAAAGGCAAATCATGCCACATTAGACTGATATTTGCTGCTAACTGTCAAACCAAATGGCATTAAGAGTAATGATGGTCATGATTTGCTTCACGACTTAAAAGCACCTGGAATCATGTTAAATCTGAAGCATACACGTATCAAACAACTCACAATATGGGATTAGTCATTCACCGATTGAAATCCTGAAAAAATTTTGCTTAAAAATCGGGAAAAAGAAGGCCGCGATATTCTTGTAGCGCGTCTTTGGTGATTTTTCGCTCCAGCGCTACAAGCATATCTTTAGTGCTATTTTTTCACTCTTTTTCAGCTTTTGGACACTTTGTGTGAAGTTTATAAAACTGCATGAGTGGTGATCATGCCTTATTGTGCTCAGAATAATCATTTGTGAATCCACTTTTTGATATAGTGACTTTTAAAATCCTTCAACAAAAAACAAACCTATGGCTTAAAACTAAAATTTTCAAAAACAAGATCACAATTTCATGTAAACACTAAACAAAATTTCCTAAAGGAGGAGAAATCAAAACAATGTAAATGACTAACTTGAAAGAAAAATCAAATCAAACCAAATTTAAAGAAACAAAATAAAAATTTGAAGAAACCAATTACTGACTAAACAGATACCATTTTCGACATTGAAATCAAATAGATTTCCTTGCACCCACAGTTGTTAATAGAAGAGGTGCTCCTCTTCCTCATTCTCCTATGACTCTTCTAGTTGGATATTTATGGTTGTGATGGTGGAACTAGGTTTCTCGCTTATACTTTTTCTTAAACATTTCCTCGATCTTAACAACATACCGATAAGTAAATCCCACTGACGATATGTATAGAAAATCCATCTCTGCCTAAATGTACTTGTATATTCCACTGCAGTACTTTAGTATCAAGTGTCATTAGAACTCTCTAATACCCAGTTTTTAGCATAGGGAATAAAATATGTTGGTAAAGTTAGACACTTTCTGGTCTCTTTCCTAAAAAAACGTTGTCCACCTGGTGTAATAGGAATCATAGTTTCCGATAGGGTAGAATTCCTCCTTGATGACATCGACAAAAAAACCCAAGTGGGTTTTGTCTGGTATATTTTAGACTCATCTTTCACATGCCTCTCACAGTACCCATCCCACTAATATTTGATATGGGAGAGGGATTTAAGGAGCATGAAAGTGATCTTTTCGTTGTAATTGTTTTTTAATAAAGAAGTAACGCTCTAATGGAATTAACCATTTCTCCAAAGCATCTACATATATCTTTCCTTTAAATAAGAGGATTTCAATGTTAACGTATACCTTGAAGGGACTTGCACCTCTTAAATGGCTGCTCGTTAAAGGCGCACCCATTGATGTCAGCAACCATTAAAGGATCTGCGGGAAATTATTCATCATCTCATTCCTTGGTTGCATGAGAGCTTCCTTGAGCAATAAATTAAGAGGATCTCCTACTCGGTCATCTCCCGTTTCTTCTCTGGCCATGTGAGTCTGCTTGGGATGATAAGAGTAGTTCTCCTAAAGATGCACTAGTTCAATACCCAACTCTTGATATTCAGATATCATTAGGGACATGGACTAAGAAACCACAAGAGAAAATTGCTCTGATACAACTGATCTAGATTTATGTGAGAACGAAATGAAAGAACACACACAAACACTCACACACACATACACACATTCATATGCACAGATATATTGCAAGAAACACATTTATACACTAAACTTATATTCTATTAAAATGAATGAAACAAAAGAGATTGTAGAAAAAAAGTATCTAGAATGGTGGTAGCTATATCTTTGATAAGAGATGTGGCGACTAGTCTCATTCATTAGAAGTTGAATACAACAAGAGGCGAAAACAATGTATCTACCATAAGTATGAGGAAAATAACCCTAAACATTCGAAACCTAACCCTAGAAGATGAAACGTCACAATGTTTGCCACCCCAAGGTGGTTAGTTGAACAATCAACTTCCCGGTGTCATAATTTTTGCATTCGATCCCTGTTTGGGGCACTTGATAGCCTATTGGAAAGGTCTATCCATTCTCTAAACAATTTGACAAGGGCCAATGGATGCTGTTGAAAACCATTAGACCCACGAATCACTAAAAAAACATCATTTAGGGCGTCAAAACGACCCTAGAAATTTGGGGTCTGACAACCCATAGAAAAAGTACTAGTAAATTGCCATAATCAAAGAATTGGTTCTATACTGACATACCCAATGTTATCACTTTGAGTCTCTTCTCAAGACTCTACCTGGGGATTCTCCTTAGTCAAAAGAGAAACTAGAGAATCGACTCTATGTTTACATAATGTTATCACTTCAAGTCTCTCCTCGAGACTCTACATGGAACTTATCCTTAGTCAAAAGACCAACTGGAGAATCATCTCTATGCTGACATACACAATGCTAGCACTTCAAGTCTCTTCTTGAGACTCTACCTAGATCTTCTTCTTAGTCAAAAGACCAACCAAAGAATCGACTCTATGCTAGCATACACAATGTTAGTGCTTCAAGTCTCTTCTTAAGACTTTACCTGGAGCTTATCCTCTTGATCTCTGCTCCCTCTCCATCTGAGCATCTTGCTCCTTCTACATCCAAGAATCTTGCTCCTTCTGAAACACAATATTATCAAGTATTCATTAGTTGGAGTACATAAAATAAATGCAAACATGGGATATCTTCCCATTTATCTTAAGGCCTTGACATTGCTCCCTCTATCATAGATGCAATCCTCATACCTCATCAAATCCTTGACACTTTCCAATGGTACCATAATATTCATGGTACCAATATCATTTATCAAAACTCCCACAAACTGATAACTACAAGAATCAATACAATAGTTATTCAAATGACAATCCATTTAATAATAAATAGTATTATCACTCATTGGCCAATGAAAAATCATTGTTTTAACTATGGTAAAAACAATTTTAACGTGTGCATAAAAATCACCTACCAATTAGTGAAACCATGTTTTGGGAAGAAAACCATGTTTAAACTTGAATACCCACATACAACACCTCTCCATAGTAAATAGAATTTAGTAAATACCATGAGTTTATATGTGAAATCCCACATACAAAGCCAATCCATAGTAAATAGAAATTAGTAAATGCCATATACTAATGAAATATCATGGGTTGGAAGGGAATACCATGTTTATATGCAAAATCCCACATACAAAACCTATCCATAATAACTAAAAATTAGAAAATACCATGAGTTGGAAGGGAATACCATCGATCAATACCCTCAAAACTCCAAACCATGAACCAAGACACCACATTTAATAAGAATATAGAAAATACCCTAGAAATTATGTTTTACCACATCTAATGATAATATGGTGAATACCCTAGAAATGTGAGCCATTAGCTTTGATACCATGTTAGAATTTAATAAGACAATTTCTGACAATGATTTATTTCAACACTTCTCTGATACCATGTTATATTTTAAGATAACAACAATATATTTCAATTATAGGCAACAGAAATAAATAGGATCACTAGAAGATAAACCATGCACAGAACCAAATAAATTTATATTGAGATCAAAGCTAGATCCTTCTTATTACTTCATTGTAGTAGAGAGATGAAAATAATTGAATAAATGACAAGTTCATGACTTTTAATTTATAGTGAATGATGTGAAAGGAGACATCCCTTTATTGCTAGCGGAAATTTCATTTCATGATAAATATTATTATTAAATATTAATAATAATTTAAATAGTATTTCTTTTGTTGAGCTAACTTGTGAGGATACCTCACAAAGCTATAAAAACCAACACTAACTACATATGAATTTGCTCGAGGTTATTAGATGGAAAATTAAACTTCTTCTGAACTCAAAATAACATTATATATTTGAATAAATCACTTCATACAAATATAAACAAAATAATTTACAAACTCTTTTCATATTTTTGTATGTCTAAGTGACAACATTGAAGATCAACAAACTAGTGCAAACTAGTATTCCAACATATAGTAACAACTATGGCAAAATTCCTCCCATTAAAGTCAACACCTAGAGACATGGTGGAGCCCTCGACTAAGGCTTAAGATAAATTAAAATATAAGGTATCAATCCCTAAGTCGTCTAATCAACAAACAGAGTTTGTCAAACAATTGGAAACAATCATGGTCACAAAATCCAACGAAACACAACAATTGTGTGGTGCATAGGCAATGGATTACAACACAACCATTCCTCTCAAAGTTTTGGTATGGAATAAATATGTCACTCTTATTCACGATCCTATAGTAATTTTAGCAATGGGGTTCTTCTTCCAAATAAGTGTTGTTGTCTATGTTTTCCGTTAATACCCTACTTAGGCTAGGTACACCTCTTTCGTCCTCTTACCCACCCTCTAGAAGACTTGTTGAGATCTCTTCAAACTACTCCAACTACGAACATAGATTGGTTACTTTCAAAAACATCAACCATCAATAATGGAGACTAAAATGCTAATGAAAATACCCCATGTGTGTGTATGTTTTTGCATGCATGCGTTGAGAATATTGACAAACAACCAAGGGGAAAAAATAGAGGTGCTAAGTTTATACTAAAGAACTTGACTAACATAATTTAGAAACATCATTCCAACCTAAACACTCACATCACATTTGTGATAACAAGCTTAACCATGTTGAGAGAAAATTCAAACAAATTATGCCCACTACACCATTTGTTTCTAATCCCATGTGAAATAGCCTTATCTTTACCTCACATTTCGTTTCCCCATCATTCACAATACCCATTGCTTTGGAAGAAAGACATGAAAAACCCCATCCATATCCACATTGTTCAAATGGGAAGGAATTGAGGTTTAGCCAAGTATTTTTCTCGAATCCATATTGCACTACCTTATCATCCCCATACTTACTATAAAAAAAAAAGTGAGTAGATACAATTGGTTAGACTCACATGTCCCAAACATTAAAATAATCACATCCAAAGGTTTCGACCATTGGCTTATACAAACATCCCCTTATATCATAATGTTAAGAGGACAATGAAAAAATAAATAAAGGACAGTATCAATCCACGGATATATAAGAAGAAAAACATATATATTATATCACCAGTAAATATAAATTATATCAGATGTTCCTAAATGAAATAATAATAATATAATGGATCACTCACACTTTTAAAAGATTAATAAATACATGGTACTAGCACTTTTAAAGCATCTTGTAAAGTAAAGAAAACTTTAGCTTTAGCAAGTTTTTTTCAAATCTCACTTGATTACTTATTATATTGATTTACTTTATTCTGCCTTTTTCATGGTTTATATGCAAAGTCGAGAAAACTTCAGCTTTAGCAAGTTTATTCAAATCACACTTGATCACTTAATATACTGATTTACTTTATTCTTGCCTTTTTCATGGTGTATATGTAAAGTCGAGAAAACTTCAGCTTTGGTGAGTCTATTCAAATCTCGCCTCATTATGTAATATATTGATTTACTTTATCTTGGCACTTTTTCATGATTTGTGTTTTTATATAAACATTTTTTTAATGATGAAGTATAATAAAAAAAATATTTTTAATATTTAATATATTTATTTTTAAAATTATATATATATTATAAAAGAGGTATGTTGGGTTGATATGACTTTGTCTAGTATAGTAATCATCTATTTTTCTATATGCTGGGTGGATATTTTTTCTATATTGATGATATTGTTTTTATGGTGAATAGTCTTTATGATCTCGATAAGCAACTAAAAATTCTTAAGGAGTTTTGCTATAATTGTTAAAGTATTGTAACTTCTGAAGCTATTCTATATGTATTGATTATATTCCTCCATCACGATATGAGTTTGGTCATGTAAGAGTCATTGAAAGAATCAATTTAAACAATTGTATGTAAGTCGAGCCAATAGTACCCAAGTGTCATTATAATAAATATTATTTTTGGTGTCTTTCTAGACAAGTCGGCCCTGTTAGGTCCTAGGTCAAATTAAGTGACAAATATAAATAGGGAGGTGCTCTCTTTCATTTGTGCAAACTCACTCAAGCAAGTTTGGAAGAGAGAGAAGAACACGTGCTCAAGAAAAAAGATAGAAGAAACTGTCTAGGTTTTACACTACTTTGGTTGAATTCTATATAGAGGAAGTTTTGCGGGGTTTTATCCCTTGTGGTTTCCCTAAGGAAAATATTTGTGTTCTTTGTGTTAATGTGCTTGTAGTTCTTTAAGTGATCGTACAAGTAAAAAAAAATTAAGATATCATCTAAGCAATTAAGAAAACTTAACATGGTATCAGAGCCACCCTGAAAGGAGACACTGCACAGCTAGGGTTTGTTACTTCGAACAAATGCCTCGACAGATCAACCAAAAAAGAGGGGTCACCTAACTCACCCCAGAAGGGCACATATTTTTGTGAAAACATAACTGAATTCCAAGAAGTTTCAGTTTTGGACTAGACACTGCTACTAGGAAGAACTAGGGCTTCAGTTTTCCATGAGACTTCATCATCAATCTTAGAAAAATCAAGATACAGTCTAGATCACCCTGAGGAAGTGCATATTTTCCATCACTCAAATAAGCCATTGTTCCCAACTGAAGAATTAGGGTTTCTACATCAAACCCTAGGTCATCCTGAAGAAGGTAAGCCAGAAGTTGTATTCATCAAGTAAGTACTCATTCTTCTAATTCCATTTGAAGTTCTAGTTCTGTTAAAAGATAACAAAGAGTACCAAGCTAGATGATAAGATTGAGGTTGTTGAAAACTTTGAAGCACGGAAGTATCAGATCATGTTCATCATAGAAGAAAATGATCTAGAAGGACTTATAAAGGAGGAAGTTGCAGAACCAGAAGAGGATGAAGATAAGTCCAAATACAATAAGGATATGATCAAGGCTAATAGATAATAGCTAGCTCCATCAAAGATAAGTTGATTCCTCAAATATCCTCAAGGAGGACACCAAAATAAATGTTTGATTCTCTATCCAGCCTATTTGAAGGAAGAAACATCAATAGAAAGATGACCTTGAGGAATCACCTCAAAAGTGTAAAGGCTCAAAAGTCAGAAACCATGCAATCATTTTTCATAAGAGTAGCTCAAATCAAGGAGCACTTGGAAGATATTGGTAATATGGTTGAAGATGAAGAAATTGTAATGACCACTTTGAATGGTCTTCCAATAGATTGGGAATCCTTTTTCTGAGGAATCTTGTTCAAGAAGAAGACTAACCAAGTTCCGACAGTTATGGGATGAATTTGTTCAAGAAAAAAGAAAGAATAATAGCCAAAGAAGAGAAGCTAAATGAAAATCAGGATCAATATTTCATTGTCCATACCAAAGGCAAGAACAAGAGAAAGAGTTATGACCATCCCTAGCTTAGAAAAACTCAAGCATTTAAAAATCCCAATAAATACTTCTCAAATTATGAATGATTCACCTGTCATAATATGGGACATATTGCTATAATCTATCCCATGGAAGCAGAATGAGTCAAGAAGAAGAAAATATTTCAATCCCATGTTGTTGAAGACAATGATAAAAAAAGATGAGGAAATAACTAAGGAAAATGAATATTCCTATGAAGAGTATGTCTTGATATCTTCTCAAAGGTTCAGTTTCACTAAAGAATGACACCTAGATAGTAGATAGTGGTGTCTCCAAGAACATGAAAATTTACAAGGACATGCTCTCATGTCTTATACAAAAGGAGTCCACACACAAAGCAAGGCTTGTAGATGATTACCAATATCCCATCAACGGAATGGGAGAATCCTCCTATAAGTTGGAATCTAGAAATTCCATGAAGATTAAGTATGTCATGTATGTCCCAGGACTAAAAACTAACCTTATTTCTATCTCAGCCTTAGATAAGAAAGGGTTCGAGTTTCTTTTGTGAATAGAGAAATCCTCATGTGGACAAAAGGAAAAACTATAGATGATGTAATAGTAATTATAGTTCAAGAAGGAGGAATCTATAGGTTGAAGGGACATGTAGATTCAACAATGATTACTAGTACCATATACCCATGTGAGCTATGGCATATAATACTTTCTCATATACATTACAAAGCATTACCAATTGTGAGCAAGGTTGTTATAGGCTTACCAGAAATTCAGATAGATCATGAAGGAGTGTGCAAAGGATGTGAAAAAGGAAATAATACTAAGAATCCTTAACCAACTGGGGACAACAAATAAAAATGGATTTTAGAAATTATTCATTCAGATATATGTGATCCAATGCAAACTACTTCATTAAGCAGGTATGTTTACTATGCTTCCTTTATTGATGATTACTACCACAAAACTTGAATTTTTTTCTTGAAGAAGAGGGATGAAGTGTTTGAAAGGTTCAAAGAGTTTAAGACCCTTGTAAAAAAACTCTCTAAAAAGAGGATCAAGATATTAAGATCAGATAATGGAGGAGAATTCACATCAAGATAATTCAATGAGTACTGCAAAGAGGCCAAGATTAAGAGGGAGCTCACCATTCACTATAATCCACAAAAGAATGGTGTAGGAGAAAGAAAAAATAGATCCATCATGGAATCTATAAAATCCATCATCCATGGTCAAGATATACCTATGTACCTATGGGAAGAAGTATCCAAAGAAATAGTATATGTTCAAGACAAAATTTCCCATAGTAACCTTTGAAACAATACTCCAGAAGAGATTTTATCGAAGAAAATACCGAAGTCAATCACCTAAAGATATTTGGTTTTCTAATTTACATACACATTCCCAAGGATAAAATATCAAATTTATATCCTTCAGAAAAGAAGGTATTTTTTGTAGGATATAGTGAGCAATCAAAAGTTGACTCCATTAAAGATAAGTTGATTTCTCAAGTATCCTCAAGGAAGACACCAAAAGAAATTTTTTATTCTCTATCTATATTATTTGAAGAAAGAAACATCAATAGAAATATGACCTTGAGGAATCACCTCAAAAGTGTAAAGGCTCAAAAGTCAGAAACCATGCAATCATACTTTACAAGAGTTGCTCAAATCAAGGAGCAGTTGGAAGCTATTGGTCATAGTTGAAGAATCATAAGTTGTAATGACCACCTTGAGTGGTCTTCCAAGAGATTGGGAATCCTTTATCCAAGGAGTCTTTTCAAGAAGAAGACTAACCAAGTTTTGACTATTCTTGGAAGAATGTGTTCAAGAAGAAGAAATAATAGTAGCCAAAGAAGAAAATCTAAATGAAAATGAGGATCAATCTTTCATTGTCCATACCAAAGGGAAGAATAAGATAAAGAGTTATGAACATCCTCCTAGAAATACTCAAGCGTTTAAGAAACCCAAGAAATACTTCTCAAATTATGAATGCTTCACCTGTCATAAGATGGGACACATTGCTATAAACTATCCCATGAAATCAAAGCGAGCCAAGAACAAGAAAAGATTTTAAGCCCATGCTTATGAAGAAAATGATAAAGAAGATGAGAAAAGAACTAAGGAAAATTAAGATTCCTATGAACAGTATGTCTTGATCTCTTCACTCATAGGTTCAGTTTCACCAGGAAATGACACCTGGATAGTAGATAGTGGTGCCTTCAAGCACATGACAGGTTACAAGGACTTACTCTCATGTCTTGTACAAAAGGAGTCCCCACACAAAGTAATGCTTGGAGATGATTACAAATATCCCATCAAAAGAATGGGAGAATATTCCTATAAGATGGAATATAGAAAGTCCATGAAGATAAACGATGTCTTCTATGTCCCACGACTAAAAAATAACCTTATTTATATATCTTCCTTAGGTAAGAAAGGGTTCCGAGTTTCTTTTGTGGATAGAGAATTCCTCATGTGGTCAAAAGGAAAAACTATAGATGACGTAATAGTAATTGGAGTTGAAGAATGAGGACTCTACAAGTTGAAGGGTCATGTAGATTCAACATTGATTACTATCACCATAATCCCATGTGAGATATGGGACATAATACTTTATAATATACATTACAAAGCATTAACAATTGTGAGCAAGGTTGTGACAAGTTTAATGAAAATCCAGATTGACCATGAAGGAGTGTGAAAAGGATGTGCACAAGGAAAGAATATTAAGAGTCCATATCTAAATAGTGACAAACAAAAGGGATCTTAGAGATTATTCATTCATATGTATATGCAGGCCAATTCAAACTACTTCATTAAGCGGGTATGTTTACTATGCTTCCTTTATTGATGATTGTTACCGCGAAACTTGGATTTATTTCTTGAAGAAGAAGGATGAAGTGTTTAAAAGGTTCAAAGATTTTAAGGCCCTCGTAGAAAACCTCTCTAAACAGAGGATCAATATCTTAAGATCGGATAGTGGAGGAGAATTCACATCAAGTGAATTCAATGAGCACTGAAAAAAGGTTGGGATTAAGAGGGATCTCACCATTACCTATAATCCATAACAAAATGGTGTAGCAGAAAGAAATAATAGATCTATCATTGAAGAGGTAAAATCCATGAACCATGATCAAGATCTACCTATGTACCTATGGGAAGAAGTAGCGAGAACAACAGTATAAGTTCAGAACAGAATTTCCCACAGTACTCTTGGAAACAAGCCTCCAGAAGAAATGTCTATCGAAGAAAATCCTGAACTCAATCACCTAAATATATTTTGTTGTCCAATATACATACACATTCCCTAGGAGAAAAGATCAAATTTAGATCCTTCAAAAAAGAAGGGATTATCTGTAGGATATACTGAGCAATCAAAAGCTGACTCCATCAAAGATAAGTTGATTCCTCAAGTATTCTCAAGTATCCTCACGGAGAACACCAAAATAAATGTTTGATTCTCTATCCATCTTATTTGAAGGAAGAAACATCAATATAAATATGATCTCGAGGAATCACCTCAAAAGTGTAAAGGATCAAAAGTTAGAAACCATGCAATCATATTTCACAAGAGTATTTCAAATAAAGGAGAAGTTTGAAGCTATTGGTGATATGGTTGAAGAAGTAGAAATTGTAATGACCACCTTGAATGGTATTCCAAGAGATTTGTAATCATTTATCCAAGGAATATGTTCAAGAAGAAGACTAACCAAGTTCCGATAGTTCTCAGAATAATGTGTTCAAGAAGAAGAAATAATAGCATATAGAGAAGAGAAACTAAATGAAAATGATGATTAAGCTTTAGTTGTCCATACCAAAGGAAAGAACAAGAGAAAGAGTTATAACCATCCTCCTAGAAATACTCAAGGGTTTAAGAAACCCAAGAAAGACTTCTCAAATTATGAATGCTCCACCCATCATAATATGGGACACATTGCTATAAACTATCCCATGAAATCAGAACGTGTCAAGAAGAAGAAAATATTTCAAAACCCATGCTACTGAAGACAATGATCAAGAAGATGAGGAAAGAAATAAGGAAAATGAATATTCACGTGAGGATTATGTCTTGATCTATTCACTCATAGGTTCAGTTTCACTAAAGAATGACACCTAGATAGTAGATAGTGGTGCCTCCAAGAACATGATAGGTTACAAGGACTCACTCTCATGTATTGTACAAAAGGAGCCCCACACAAAGTAATGCTTGGATATGGTTACCGATATCCGATAAAAGGAATTGGAGTATCCTCCTATAAATTCGACTCTGGAAAGTCCATGAAGATGAAGGATGTTTTGTATGTCCAAGGACTAAAAAGAACCTTCTTTCTATCTCAGCCTTAGATACGAAAGGGTTCTGAGTTGCTTTTGTGCATTGAGAAGTCCTCATGTGGACAAAAGGAAAAGCTATAGATGATGCAATAGTAATTGGAGTTGAAGAAGGAGGACCCTATAGGTTGAAGGTACATGTAGATTAAACATTGATTACTAGTACCATTAGCCAATGTGAGCTATGGCACATAATATTTTCTCATATACATTACAAAGAGTTATAATTTGTGATTAAGGTTGTGACATGTTTACCAGAAATTAAGATAGATCATTAAGGAGTGTGAAAAGGATGTGCACAAGGAAAGAATACCAAGAAACCTTATCCAAATATTGAAAACAAAGAAAAAGGGATCTTATATATTATTCATTCATGTATATGCAGTCCAATTCAAAATACTTTATTAAGCAGGTATGTTTACTATGCTTCCTTTATTGATGATTAATACCACAAAACTTGGATTTATTTCTTAAAGAAGAAGGATGAATTGTTTGAAAGGTTCAAAGAGTTTAATGCCTTTGTAGAAAGCCTCTCTAAGAAGAGGAGGAAGATCTTAATATCAGATAATGGAGGAGAAATCACATCAAGTGAATTCAATGAGTACTGCAAAGAGGTTGGGTTTAAGAGGGAGCTCACCATTCCCTATAATCCACAAAAAAATGGTGTAGCAGAAAGAAAGAATAGATCTATAATGAAAGATGTCAAATCCATGATCAAGATATACCTATGTACCTATGGGCAGAAGTATCTATAACAACAATATATGTTCAGAACAAAATTTCCCACAATACCCTTGGAAGCAAGACTCTGTAAGAGATATTTACTGGAGGAAATCTTGAATTCAATCAATTAAAAATATTTGGTTGTCCAGTATACATACATACTCTCACAAAGAAAAGATAAAAGTTAGATCCTTCATAAAAGAAGGGATTGTTTGTAGGATATAGTGATCAATCAAAAATTGACTCCATAAAAGATAAGTTGATTCATCAAGTATACTCATGGAGGAAACCAAAAGAAATGTTTGATTCTCTATCCAACTTATTTGAAGGAAGAAAAACCAATAGAAAGATGAACTTGAGGAATCACCTCAAAAGTGTAAAGGCTCAAAAGTCATAAACCATGCAATCATATTTCACAAGAGTAGCTCAAATCAAGGAGTATTTGGAAGCTATTGGTGATATGGTTGAAGAATCATAAATTGTAATGACCACCTTGAATGGTATTCCAAGAGGATTGGGAATCCTTTATTCAAGGAATCTATTCAAGAAGAAGACTAACCAAGTTCTGACAATTATGGGAAGAATGTGTTTAAGAACAAGCAATAATAGTAGTAAGAGAAAAGGAGCTAAATGAAAATGAATATCAAGATTTGGCTGTCCATACCAAAGGAAAGAACAAGAGAAAGAGTTATGACCATCCTCCTAGAAATACTCAAGGTTTTAAGATTCCCAATAAATCCTTCTCAAATTATGAAGGCTTCACGTTTCATAAAATGGGACACATTGATATAAACTATCCCATGAAAGCAAAACAAGTCGAGAATAAGAAAATATTTCAAGCCCGTGCTATTGAAGACAATGATCAAGAAGATGAGATAAGAACTAAGGAAAATTACGATTCCTTTGAAGAGTATGTCTTGATCTCTTCACTCATAGTTTCAGTTTCACCAGGGAATGAAACTTGGATAGTATATAGTGCTTCCTCCAAGAACATGACATGTTATAGGGAATTACTCTTATGTCTTATATAGAAGGAATCCCCACACAAAGTACTACTTGGAGATGTTTACCAATATCCCATCAAAGGAATGGGAGAATCCTCCTATAAGTTGGAATATTGAAATTCCATGAAGATGAAGGATATCATGTATGTCTCAAGAATAAAAAATAAGCTTCTTTCTATCTCAACCCTAGATTGGAAAGGGTTCCAAGTTTCGTTTTTGGATGGAGAAGTCCTCATGTGGACAAAAGGAAAAACTATAGATGATGCAATAGTAATTGGAGTTGAAGAAGGAGGACTCTACAGGTTGAAGGGACATGTATATTAAACATTTATTACTAATACCATCAGCCCATGTGAGCTATGGAACATAATACTTTCTCATATACATTACAAAGCATTAAAAATTGTGAGCAAGTTTGTGACATGCTTACCAAAAATTCAGATATTTCATTAAGGAGTGTAAAAATGATGTGCACAAAGAAAGAATACTAAGAACCCTTATCCAAATAGTGACAACAAAGAAAAATGGATCTTAGATATTGTTCATCCATATATATGTGAGCCAATGCACACTACTTCATTAACCGAGTATGTTTACTATGCTTCCTTTATTGATGATTACTCCAACAAAACTTGGATTTATTTATTGAAGAAGAATTATGAAGAGTTTGAAAGGTTCAAAGAGTTTAAGGCCCTTGAAGAAAACCTACCTAAAAATAGGATCAAGATCTTAAGATCGTATAATGGCGGATAATTCAGATCAAGTGAATTCAATGAGTACTACAAATATGCTAAGATTAAGAGGGAGCTCACCATTCCCTATAATCCACAACAAAATGGTGTAGTATAAAGAAAGAATAGATATATCATGGAAGATGTAAAATCCATGATCCATGATCAAGATCTACCTATGTACCTATGGGAAAAAGTAGCCAGGAAAATAGTATATGTTCAGAACAAAATTTCCCACAATACCCTTTGAAAAAAGACTCCATTAGAGATGTTTATCATAGAGAATCATGAATTCAATCAGCTATAGATATTTGGTTGTCTGGTATACATACACATTCCTAAGGAGAAAATATCAAAGTTATATCTTTCAAAAAAGAAGGGATTGTTTGTAGGATAAAGTGAGAAATCAAAAGCTGACTCGATCAAAGATAAGTTAATTCCTCAAGTATCCTCAAGGAGGAAAACAAAAGAAATTTTTGATTCTCTATCCATCTTATTTGAAGAAAGAAACATCAATAGAAATATGACCTTGAGGAATCACCTCAAAAGTGTAAAGGATCAAAAGTTAGAAACCGTGCAATCATATTTCACAAGAGTACCTTAAATGAAGGAGAAGTTAGAAGCTATTGGTGATATGGTTGAAGAATAAGAAATTGTAATGGCCACCTTGAATGGTCTTCCAAGATATTGGGAATCCTTTATCCGAAGAATTTGTTCAAGAAAATACTAACCAAGTTTTGGTAAGAGTGTGTTCAAGAAGAAGAAAGAATAGCAGCCAGAGAAGAGAAGCTAAATGAAAATGAGGATCAAGATTTGGTTGTCCATACCAAAGGAAAGAACAAGAGAAAGAGTTATGACCATCCTCCTAGAAATACTTGAGGATTTAAGAATACCAAGAAAGACTTCTCAAATTATGAATTCTTCATCTATCATAATATGGGAGACATTGCTATAAACTATCCCATGAAAGAAGAATGAGTCAAGAAGAAGAAAAGATTTCAAGACCATGCTGCTGAAGACAATGATCAAGAAGATAAGGAAAGAACTAAGGAAAATGAATATTCTTGTGAAGAGTATGTCTTGATATCTTCACTCGTAGGTTCAATTTCACCAGGGAATGAGACCTAGATAGTAGACATTGGTTCCTCCAAGCACATGACACATTACAAGGACTTACTCTCATGTCTTGTACAAAAGGAGTCCCCACTGAAAGTAATGCTTAGAGAGGATTACCAATATCCCATCAAAGGAATGGGAGAATCCTCTTATAAGTCAAAGTCTAGAAAGTCCATGAAGATGAAGGATGTCCTATATGTCCCGGGACCTAGAAAGAACCTTCTTTCTATCTCATCCTTAGATAAGAAAGGGTTACGTGATTATTTTGTGGATGGAGAAGTCCTCATGTGCACAAAAGGAAAAACTATAGATGATGCAATAGAAATTGGAGTTGAAGAAGGACTCTACAGGTTGAAGGGACATTTATATTTAACATTGATTACTAGTACCATCAGCTAGTTTGATCTATGGCACAAAATACTTTCTCATATATATTACAAATCATTACCAATTGTGAGGAAAGTTGTGACATGTTTACCAGAAATCCAGATAGATCATGAAGGAGTGTGCAAAGAATGTGCACAAGGAAATAATACTAAGAACCCGTATCCAAATAGTGACAACAAAGCAAAAGCGATCTTAGATATTATTCATTCAGATATATGCGGGCTAATGAAAACTATTTCATTAAGAAGGTATGTTTACTATGATTTTTTCAAGGATCCTTCTTGAAGAAGAAGGATGAATTGTTTGAAAGGTTCAAAGACTTTAAGGACCTTGTAGGAAACCTCTCTAAAAAGAGGATCAAGATCTTAAGATCGGATAATGGAGGAGAATTCACATCAACTGAAATCAATGAGCATTGCAAAGAGGCTGGGATTAAGACGCAGCTCACCATTCCCTTTAATCCACAACCAAATGGTATAATAGAAAGAAAGAACAGATCTATCATGGAATATGTAAAATCCATGACCCATGATCAAGATCTACCTATGTACCTATGGGTATAAGTATCCAAAACAATAGTATAGTTTCATAACAGAATTTCCCATAGTACCCTTGGAAACAATACTCCATAAGAGATGTTTATCGGAGAAAATCCTGAAGTCAATCACCTAAAGATATTTGGTTACCTGGTATACATACACATTCCCAAGAAGAAAAGATCAAAGTTATATCCTTTAGAAAAGAATGGATTGTTTGTAGGATATATTGAGTAATAAAAATCTTATCGAATCAATATCCCAGGATATTGTCAAATTGAACTAAGCAGAGATGTCACCTTTGATGAAAATACTACTTTCAGGAAATCAAAGAAATACAAGGAAGATGAAGATGGGCATCAAACTCCCATATATGTAGAAGGTCCTAAACCAGTTAGAAACTAAAAAGAAGAATAGATTCCCAAGGATCATGACATGAAAGAACCTCAGAGACCTAAATAATTTCCCAGTGAAATGATCTCATGAAAGAGAATACCCACCTCGGCTCGTGGTGTAATTGAAGAAGAAAAAATACAAGGTGTTCCATAAGGAACCATCAGAGAAAGAAAGAAGGCAAAGCCATACCCTAGTTATGTAGCTTTGATGTGTGATCTTGTTGATAAAGAATCAACATGTTTTGAATAAGAAACAAAGCACAAGGAGTTGGTTGATGGAATGTTTGAGGAATGCCAAACAATTATAAATAATCATGTATGGGAAGTAATACAAAGAACAAAGGACAAATCAGTGGTATCCTCAAAATGGATCTTGATGACAAAACACTTGTCATATGTTAGTATAGATAAGTACAAGGTAAGATTCATAGCTCACATATTCTCCTAGAAGGAAGGAATCGACTATGAGGAGACCTTTGCATGAGTAGATAGGTACACCTCAATTAGGGCCATCCTTTCCATGGCATCCAATATGAAGTGGAAGTTACATTAGATGGATGTAAATAAAACCTTTCTAAATGGATTGATAGAAGAAGAAGTATATATTAAAAAACCAAAAGTTTTTTACACTAATGATCAGGAAACTCATCTATGTAAAAGCAAGGAGCTGCATGGGTTAAAGAAAGCACATAGAGCATGGAATGGAAGAATCTATGGTTCCTGATGAGTTTGTGATTTACCAAGAGTAAAACAAATTCCAACCTTTACTATAAATTTGAGGGTGATGGAATTATGATATTACTACTGTATGTAGATGATATATTCTTAACAGGAGAAGATAATCCCGTCAACAAATGTAAGAAGAAGCTTGTTACAGAATTTGGGATGAAAGATCTTGTAATGATGCACTATTTTCTAGGTCTTGAAGTATGGCAGTATCTAGACGAGATTTTCCTGAACCAAGGAAAATATGTAATACAATCCTAAATAGATTTGGGATGATAGATTGCAAGGTTATGGCTACTTCGATGACAACACATTTGAATCTATTGGATGATGACACTTCGGAAGAACCACTTATACTATGAAATAAGAACTTTATACTAAGACCGATAACTCTAGCCATAAAAACGATGATTTTTTCATAAAAAAACACCAAAAACACCCCCCAAATAGAAAAGTGTTGATACCAATATACATTTTTTTCTCGAGGTAAAAAATAGAGCCATGGACTAAACATCCCATACGGTTGTTTACAAAAACTTAAAAATCAACCTCTAAATTTATAAAAATTTAAAATTTATAAAAAAAAAAGTGTAAAACAAAATAAAAAATTAAAATAAAATGCACACCTTACATAGTGGGGAGTAGGTAGGGGAGGTGGTGGTGGAGTGGGGTAGGGAGGAGTGACATGATTCTTAGAATGTGGTCACTCCTTCCTACCCCCTTTTACACACCATCTTGGTTAATGTTTGCATATTTTGTTTTTTCGTTTATTTTATTTTAGTTCTATTTTATTTTATTTTACTTGTTTTTTGTTTAGTTTATATTTGTTCTTTAAAACATTGAAGTTTAAAAAATTGATTTTTATACTTTATTTTAACATTAGTTTTTTTACATTATTTTTGTTTGTGTGTTTTGTTTTTCAATATCCTT
Organism: Pseudotsuga menziesii; assembly: GCA_001517045.1. Lineage (NCBI taxonomy): Eukaryota > Viridiplantae > Streptophyta > Pinopsida > Pinales > Pinaceae > Pseudotsuga > Pseudotsuga menziesii. The sequence goes on along the minus strand of LPNX010294866.1, from coordinate 340,496 downwards.
TATGTATATATAGGAAAATGTAGCTCCACCAATGATTCATTTTCAATGATATTGAAAATATACATTTTGCAACTTAGATAAAAGATGAGACTTATGAATCTGTTTTAATAAATGAAAATAATGAAGGAAAATATAGTTAGATGTTGAGTTATAATGCCTTGGTTAAAAGATTAACATATGAAAAAAGGGGTTTGTAAGGAGTGACTATAAAGATCTATCAAAAGACATAAGTGCTGATTAATCATCTCATAGATACATTTTCAAGATAAGGAGATTAGGTCTTAGTTTTTCTCTCGAGTTCAGCTAAAATTTCTAATATTACATATGAAAGCATATTTCAAGTTTTATTGTTTTTTAATTCTTCATTAATTTTATTTTTTTAAGTATGCTTCTTTATGCTATTTGACTAAACTATTTTTTTTCTTTTTGCTGATTAGGTACAACAATAGCATGCTCCTTATAGAAAGGGATAAATTGCATATCCATTGATAATGATTCACTGCAATGCAATCACATAAATAAAATAATTAATGATATTGAAGTTATTCCATATGAATTACAAGAAGTTGGTTTGAAGAAAGGAGAGTTTAGTGAAATACTTGTGGCGAAGATGTCAAAAGAGCCTCAACCCCCATTAGGAGGGATTCCATGGAAAGGATCACTTTGGGCATGTTGGAGACATAGAATACCTAATGGAAGAGGACATTGATGTCCCTGAAGAAATCCAAGCTCCATAAAATTCCAATTTCGATGAAGAATTTGACCTGCATGATATTGTTGATTAGTTTCATGCCTTGAAGAAAATGTTAAATTTGACAAATTTTTGACAAGATATATTAGTAATGTTTTGATTTTAGGACTTTATTTTAGAAATAAAAGGTCTATATATAATGTTTTTAATATGTCATTTACATATATATGGTATAGTGTTTCTTGAATTTATGTGAATCCTCACATTTTGGAAAATAATATGAAATAGTATCATTTTTATACAAAAAAGTATCTGAAAATCTATTGAAAATGGTTTTAAATGTCTTTATTTTCTGGAAGTGTCTACAATTTTGTCAATAAAAATGTCTTATTTTGTCCATAAAAATGTCTTATTTTAAAGAAAAAATTGCAAAATGCATATGTTTTTCATTATAAGTTGCTTCTAAATGTATGTTATTTTGTTAACTTTCTAAAAAACACACTTGAAAATATAAAGTAAAAATATTTTACACAAATATGATTCCAAGGCCAAAAAAATGCCTCAAAATGAAAATGTGTGATACTGGTATGAACGCTTTTTGAAATAGTGGTAAAAATAGCTGCTAAAATTAGGAGAGAGAAAAATGAGAACTGTGTCGAGTTATTTTTTCATACTATAATTGGTTGAAGCAGTAGATGACACCCTATACATACACATTATTGGTTCTCTGATGTACTTACCCAATACAAGACCAGATATATGTTTTTCTATAAACACTCTCAGTCAATATATGGTGAATCCAAACATATTCACCTAGTAGGAGAAAAACATGTGATGAGGTATCTAAAGGGAACTTTAGACTATGGTCTCAGATATGCATCAAATGGCGAGATCAGATTACATGGATTTTCAGATTCAGATTGAGTAGGAAGTGTCGAATATAGAAAGAGCACTTCAGGATTTTTTTTTAGTTTCGGATCAAGCATGATCTCATGGTTCAATAGAAATCAATCCAATATTGCACTTAGCATGATAGAGGCTTAATACATTGCAACATGTTCAGCCTACAGTGAAGCAGTATGGCATCGCAAGATGTTGACATGACTATTTGATGCAGAGATAGATACTACTCATATCCTTTGTGATAATCAAAGATGTATTAAGTTGATAGGAAACCTAGTGTTTCTTTACAAGCCGAAACATATCAAATTTAGATATCATTACATCTGAGATATGGTACAGAAGGGAGTGTTGGTCACTCTATATACTCATTAATTTTCGTAACAAGAAGAATGCTCAATATAAATTGTCAACCCAAGGAAGTCTATTTATTTCAAAGGTAACTTGGAAAATATATGCATAAACATTTCAGTAGCTGATGAATAAAACAAAAATCATTCAATCCAATCACTGCTATGACAACTTGGCTTCCTATAGAAAACCAAATTAAATCATTAATCTAGGACCTACAAAGGACTCTTGATTCCTACAATATAAATCCTACAGTTTATAATATAAGAATGAATAAACCTAGAATTACTTTTGCAAAAAGTTAAATCCTATTATACCAAATCAGAAAAATCACAAACCATCAATCAAAACATCCAATTCATAAAAGCAATGATCTATCTAATTCAACAAACTCTAAGAAATAAAAATGATAATACTACATAGGAGTTGAGTATGTCTGTAACAACTAGTACTAATTAACACACTTTGCATAAGGGAAAGGATTATTCCACATAGTCGACTGTCACACCACATTATTACAACAAACCAAAGGAAAAATATAATAATGCAATTATTTAATGAATATTATTGCAGCTGTATTTGAATGCATCACATTGAAGACCCACGCTAAACAAAAATATCTAAACTAAAACATCTATTGCAACCAACAACTCTATAATAAGGAGGGCTCTATCCTTAGAACATAGATGATGTGGAAGGATAAAAAAATATACAACAAAACAGTATTGAGAATTTCTTCTCCTTTTATTAGGATAATAAAACTATAGTTATGGTCTCCTCTGTTATAATCTCTATCAAATTTCCAACCCTATCTCCAACTTCCTATTCATACTCATATAGAAAATGGAACAGTTTGGTTACATAAATATCTAGAAACCATGAAGATTTATGATCTTCAAGCTGCCAAATTAAAAAATAACTATTACAGCTATTATTACATTGCATAAAACTAATTCGTAACAATGAATGAGCTTTTAATTCGAACTGTTTCACAGTCCGAAGCATGTTCCAGATAAGGAGAAAACATACTCAAGTAGTTTTAGCCAGATGAATGGAAGGACATCCAATATTATTTCATCAAAATTTTGTGTAATGTACCTTTTTTGAAATTTTATTAAATGACCAATTTTTCACTTTTTTTCGCAATTTCGACCTTTGACTAGTTTTGCTGTCTAGGTCTCCAAATTGGTCCAAATGCTCCCAAATATTGAAAGAAGATATATGAATAGTATTAAGTTTTGAATATGATGTTCATGGAATATTTATGACCCTCTACAGGTGTCTACAAACTTGTTTAATATTCTGGTTGAGGTAGGAGTTTTGACTAGTAATTTGGGGTTCTAATTCCCCCACAAAGAATATTGAAAATGGCTTCCCAAATGCACTCAATCCAGATATAATTTCTGAATGGAATAAGGATACATGTAAATTACATCAATATAAACTCATATGCATCACCATTCAACTTTTAATGTCTTCTATAACTCCCTTAAATCATATGCAAAAAGACTAGTTTCAACCTTGGGGGGAAATGATAGGCAAACTTCTCCAAATGCTACGGAAAATCAACAAAATAACTCCAAATGCTTAAGTAATGAAAATTAAACTCATATAATCCATAAATAAAATTCCATTCATCTATAAACCATCAGTATTTTACTTATCCATTCGAATCTATCAACACTATATTGGTTCACAACAAGGTAGTGGGGAAATGACACTCTTTTTTCATTGTTTAACATTTATACATGAAATATTTTGGGTGTTTAGACCTGAGAGTCTTATGAAATTTTAAATACAGAAATAATAGTCCATGCATCCATAAACCATCAATATTTTACTTATCCATTCGAATCCATCAACATTACATTGGTTCACAACAAGATAGTGGGGAAATGACATTATTTCTTCAATGATTAAGATTTTTACATGAAATATTTCAGTATTTCGACCCGAGGGTATTATGAAATTGAAATAAATATAATTTAAATCAAAACATAAAATATTGGGTCATTATAATCTTCCCCAAAGATATCAATATCTCACCCAAAGCGCAATCCCTCCATAAGCAAGAATATGACATAAAAACTGGAAATTGTTGAAAGAAAGTGTTGCAATAGAAAGAACCATGAGCTTCCCTCTATATTATACCTAAAAATAAAACTCCATTAAATATCCATTAAATACCTTAGTTTCCTCTCCAAACACCAACCTGGATGGGAATCTTTCAACCTGTAAATTGGCTAAGGCAAGAAAACTAGTCATCCACTAACTCTCACAATTCACAAATGAAAAAAAGCTATTCTCTTTGTTGATTCCTGTATTTTATAAAAATACTTAGTATTTTAAGGTTACCAATCCATCCACAAACTCAATCCAATTCGAATTTGGGTGTGGGATCAAGATTTTCCACGTGTCCTCCCTTTCCTAGCTTTCCATCTTCCCCCAATTTGACTAGGAATCCATTGAGCTTCCCCAACTCACATGAGTGCCCTGTTGGATGCTCTATTTCTACCTGACATGTTAGATATGCCATATTTCAGTCTTCATATATGATTTTTTTCATAGGTGTCATAGCTTCTTCATCATTGTTGTCATAGAGCTAGGGAATGTAGTCCAAGTGTCTCACTAGATCCAAAATGACTCTTCCTCTCCCATGTTAGTTACATTTCCTTCCAAACTCAGCCTATGATCCATATATCCAAGTGTTTTATCCTTTTAAATAATCCAAGAACATTTAGTCTTCCCATGGATTCAAAATTGCAAGAGGAGGATGACACGTGGCACAAAATTTCTAGCTTGTGTGGGACCCATAGTAAATTTGTTTTTAAGATATCATCTAAGCAATTAAGAAAACTTAACATGGTATTAGAGCCACCCTGAAAGGAGCCAATACACATCTATGGTTTGTTACTTAGAACAAATTCCTTAATAGATCAACCAAAAAAGAGGGGTCACCCAACTCACCCAAGAAGGGCACATATTTTTGTGAAAACATAACTGAATTCCAAGAAGTTTTAGTTTTGGACCAAACACTACTACCAGGAAGAGCTAGGGCTTCATCATCAATCTCAGAAAAATCAAGATACAGTCTAGATTGCCCTGGGGAAGTGCATATTTTCCATCACTCAACTATGCCATTGTTCCCAACTGAAGAATTAGGGTTTCTACATCAAACCCTAGGTCATCCTAAAGAAGGTAAGCCAGAAGTTGTATTCATCAAGTAAGTGCTCATTCTTCTAATTCCAGTTGAAGTTCTAGTTATGTTAAAAGATAAAAAAGAGTACTAAGCTAGATGATAATATTGAGGGTGTTGAAAACTTTAGAGCACGAAAGTATTAGATCATGTTCATCATAGAATAAAATGATCTAGAAGGACTTATAAAGGAGGAAGTTGCAGAACCAGAAGAGGATGAAGATAAGTCCAAATACAATAAGGATATGATCAAGGATAATAGATAAAAGTTGGCACCATCAAAGATAAGTTGATTCCTCAAATATCCTCAACGAGGACACCGAAATAAATGTTTGATTCTCTATCCAACCTATTTGAAGGAAGAAACATCAATAGAAAGATGACCTTGAGGAATCACCTCAAAAGTGTAAAGGCTCAAAAGTCAGAAACCATGCAATCATATTTCATACGAGTATCTCAAATCAAGGAGCACTTGGAAGCTATTGGTAATATGGTTGAATAAGCAGAAATTGTAATGACCACTTTGAATGGTCCTCCAATAGATTGGGAATCCTTTATCTGAGGAATCTTGTTCAAGAAGAAGACTAACCAAGTTCTGATAGTTATAGGATGAATTTGATCAAGAAAAAAGAAAGAATAATAGCCAATGAAGAGAAGCTAAATGAAAATCAGGATCAATATTTCATTGTCTATACCAAAGGCAAGAACAAGAGAAAGAGTTATGACCATCCCCAACCTAGAAAGACTCAAGCGTTTAAGAATCCCAATAAATACTATTCAAATTATGAATGATTCACCTGTCATAATATGTGACATATTGCTATAATATATCCCATGGAAGCAGAATGAGTCAAGAAGAAGAAAATATTTCAAGCCCATGTTGTTGAAGACAATGATCAAGAAGATGAGGAAATAACTAAGGAAAATGAATATTTCTGTGAAGAGTATGTCTTGATATCTTCTCAGAGGTTCAGTTTCACTAGAGAATGACACCTATATAGTAGATAGTGGTGCCTCTAAGCACATGGCAGTTTACAAGGACATGCTCTCATGTCTTGTACAAAAGGATTCCGCACACAAAGTAAGGATTGGAGATGATTACCAATATCCCATCAACGAAATGGGAGAATCCTCCTATAAGTTGGAACCTAGAAATTCCACAAAGATTAAGTATGTCATGTATGTCCCAGGACTAAAAACTAACCTTCTTTCTATCTCAGCCTTAGATAAGAAAGGGTTCAAGTTTCTTTTGTGAATAGAGAAATCCTCATGTGGACAAACGGAAAAACTATAGATGATGCAATAGTAAGTAGAGTTCAAGAAGGAGGACTCTATAGGTTGAAGGAACATGTAGATTCAACAATGATTACTAGTACCATCAACCCATGTGAGCTATGGCATATAATACTTTCTCATATACATTACAAAGCATTACCAATTGTGAGCGAGGTTGTTATAGGCTTACCAAAAATTCAGATAGATCATGAAGGAGTGTGCAAAGTATGTGCAAAAGGAAATAATACTAAGAACCCTTAACCAAATAGTGACAACAAATAAAAATGGATCTTAGAAATTATTCATTTAGATATATGTGATCCAATGCAAACTACTTCATTAAGCAGATATGTTTACTATGCTTCCTTTATTGATGATTACTACCGCAAAACTTGAATTTTTTTCTTGAAGAAGAAGGATGAAGTGTTTGAAAGGTTCAAAGCCTTTAAAACCCTTGTAAAAAAGCTCTCTAAAAAGAGGATCAAGATATTAAGATCAGATAATGGAGGAGAATTCACATCAAGGGAATTCAATGAGTACTACAAAGAGGATGGGATTAAGAGGGAGCTCACCATTCCCTATAATCCACAAAAAAATGGTGTAGGAGAAAGAAAAAATAGATCCATCATGGAATCTATAAAATCCATCATCCATGATCAAGATATACCTATGTACCTATCGGAAGAAGTAGCCAAAGAAACAGTATATGTTCAAGACAAAATTTCCCATATTAACCTTTGAAACAATACTCCAGAAGAGATGTTTATTAGAGAAAATCCCGAATTCAATCACCTAAATATATTTGGCTTTCCGATTTACATACACATTCCCAAATATAAAATATCAAAGTTATATCCTTCAAAAAAGAAGGGATTGTGTGTAGGATATAGTGAGCAATCAAAAGTTGACTCCATTAAAGATAAGTTGATTTCTCAAGTATCCTCAAGGAAGACACCAAAATAAATGTATTATTCTCTATCTATATTATTTGAAGGAAGAAACATTAATAAAAAGATGACCTTGAGGAATCACCTCAAAAGTGTAAAGGCTCAAAAGTCAGAAACCATGCAACCATACTTCACAAGAGTTGCTCAAATCAAGGAGCAGTTGGAAGCTATTGGTCATAGTTGAAGAAGCATAAATTGTAATGACCACCTTGAATGGTCTTCCAAGAGATTGGGAATCCTTTATCCAAGGAATCTTTTCAAGAAGAATACTAACCAATTTTCGATAGTTCTTGGAAGAATGTGTTCAAGAAGAAGAAATAATAGTAGCCAGAGAAGAAAATCTAAATGAAAATGAGGATCAATCTTTGGTTGTCCATACCAAAGGGAAGAACAAGATAAAGAGTTATGAACATCCTCCTAGAAAGACTCAAGGGTTTAAGAAACCAAAGAAATACTTCTCAAATTATGAATGCTTCACCTGTCATAAGATGGGACACATTGCTATAAACTATCCCATGAAATCAAAATGAGTCAAGAAGAAGAAAAGATTTCAAGCCCATGCTTCTGAAGAAAATGATAAAGAAGATGAGAAAAGAACGAAGGAAAATTAAGATTCCTATGAATGGTATGTCTTGATCTCTTCACTCATAGGTTCAGTTTCACTAGGGAATTACACCTGGATAGTAGATAGTGGTTCCTTCAAGCACATGACAGGTTACAAGGACTTACTCTCATGTCTTGTACAAAAGGAGTCCCCACAGAAAGTAATGCTTGGAGATGATTACAAATATCCCATCAAAATAATGGGAGAATACTCCTATAAGATGGAATATGGAAAGTTCATGAAGATAAACGATGTCTTGTATGTCCCATGACTAAAAAATAACCTTATTTATATATATTCCTTAGATAAGAAAGGGTTCTGCGTTTCTTTTGTGGATGGAGAATTCCTCATTTGGTCAAAAGGAAAAACTATAGATGATGCAATAGTAATTGGTGTTGAAGAATGAGGAATCTACAAGTTGAAGGGTCACGTAGATTCAACATTGATTACTATTACCATAATCCCATGTGAGATATGGGACATAATACTTTCTCATATACATTACAAAGCATTAGCAATTGTGAGCAAGGTTGTGACAAGTTTACCAAAAATCTAGATCAACCATGAAGGAGTGTGAAAAGGATGTGCACAAGGAAATAATATTAAGAGTCCTTATCTAAATAGTGACAAACAAAAAGGGATCTTAGATATTATTCATTCATATATATATGTGGGCCAATTCAAACTACTTCATTAAGCGGGTATGTTTACTATGCTTCCTTTATTGATGATTGGTCCCGCAAAACTTGGATTTATTTATTGAAGAAGAAGGATGAAGTGTTTAAAAGGTTCAAATATTTTAAGGCCCTTGTAGAAAACCTCTCTAAAAAGAGGATCAAGATCTTAAGATCGGATAATGGAGGAGAATTCACATCACGTGAATTCAATGAGTACTACAAAAAGGTTGGGATTAAGAGGGATCTCACCATTCCCTATAATCCATAACAAATGGTGTAGCAAAAAGAAATAATAGATATATCATTGAAGAGGTAAAATCCATGAACCATGATCAAGATATACCTATGTACGTATGGGAAGAAGTAGCGAGAACAATAGTATAAGTTCATAACAGAATTTCCCACAGTACTCTTGGAAACAAGACTCCAGAAGAGATGTTTATCAAATAAAATCTTGAATTCAATCACCTAAATATATTTGGTTGTCTGGTATAGATACACATTCCCAAGGAGAAAAGATCAAATTTAGATCCTTCAGAAAAGAAGGGATTATCTGTAGGATATATTGAGTAATCAAAAGCTGACTCCATCAAAGATAAGTTGATTCCTCAAGTATTCTCAAGTATCCCCATGGAGAACACCAAAATAAATATTTGATTCTCTATCCATCTTATTTGAAGGAAGAAACATCAATAGAAATATGATCTCGAGGAATCACCTCAAAAGTGTAAAGGCTCAAAAGTTAGAAACCATGCAATCATATTTCACAAGAGTAGCTCAAATAAAGGAGAAGTTTGAAGCTATTGGTGATATGGTTGAAGAAGTAGAAATTGTAATGACCACCTTGAATGGTATTCCAAGAGATTTGTAATAATTTATCCAAGGAATATGTTCAAGAAGAAGACTAACCAAGTTCCGACAGTTCTGGGAATTATGTATTCAAGAAGAAGAAATAATAGCAGCTAGAGAAGAGAAACTAAATGAAAATGATGGCTAAGATTTAGTTGTCCATACCAAAGGAAAGAACAAGAGAAAGAGTTATAACCATCCTCCTAGAAATACTCAAGGGTTTAAGAATCCCATGAAAGACTTCTCAAATTATGAATGCTTCACCCATCATAATATGGGACACATTGCTATAAAATATCCCATGAAAGTAGAACGTGTCAAGAAGAAGAAAATATTTCAAACCCATGCTGCTGAAGACAATGATCAAGAAGATGATGAAAGAAATAAGGAAAATGAATATTCACATGAGGATTATGTCTTGATCTATTCACTCATAGGTTCAGTTTCACTAGGGAATGACACCTAGATAGTAGATAGTGGTGCCTCCAAGAACATGATAGGTACAAGGACTCACTCTTATGTATTGTACAAAAGGAGTCCCCACACAAAGTAATGCTTGGAGATGATTACCAATATCTGATCAAAGGAATTGGAGTATCCTCCTATAATTTGGACTCTGGAAAGTCCATGAAGATGAAGGATGTTTTGTATGTCCAAGGACTAAAAGAACCTTCTTTCTATATCATCCTTAGATACAAAAGGGTTCTGAGTTGCTTTTGTGGATGGAGAAGTCCTCATGTGGACAAAAGGAAAATCTATATATGATGCAATAGTAATTGGAGTAGAAGAAGGAGGACCCTATAGGTCAAAGGTACATGTATATTCAACATTGATTACTAGTACCATCAGCTCGTGTGAGCCATGGCACATAATACTTTCTCATATACATTACAAAGAATTATAATTTGTGATTAAGGTTGTGACATGTTTATCAGAAATTAAGGTAGATTATTAAGGAGTGTGAAAAGGATGTGCACAAGGAAAGAATACCAAGAAGCCTTATCCAAATATTGACAACAAATAAAAAGGGATCTTATATATTATTCATTCATATATATGCAGTCCAATTCAAAATACTTCATTAAGCGGGTATGTTTACTATACTTTCTTTATTGATGATTAATACCGCAAAACTTGGATTTATTTCTTAAATAAGAAGGATGAATTGTTTGAAAGGTTCAAAGAGTATAATTCCTTTGTAGAAAACCTCTCTTAAAAGAGGATCAAGATCTTAATATCAGATAATGGAGGAGAATTCAGATCAAGTGAATTCAATGAGTACTACAAAGAGGCTGGGATTAAGAGGGAGCTCACCATTCCCTATAATCCACAGAAAAATGGTGTAGCAGAAAGAAAGAATAGATCTATCATGAAAGATGTCAAATCCATGATCCACGATCCATGATCAAGATATACCTTTTCACACACCTGGATCACGTGGCAGAAATATTCAAGCCACTCGGTGTGTCCTTGGGGGCAAGTCTCGAGTCAAGGCTGTCACCTTGTTCTTGACTCCTCCGTTTAGGCTCAACTCCTAACGAAGCCAAGGGGGGTAGACCCTATTAAGTTACTAAGGATGATTTATTAGTGTAATGATGTTGTACTGAATCAGTTATTTTAGGAGTTTGAAAACTTGAACTATAAACAATCAAGATGACAAGATACAAAGATACACACGAAAGCACAAGATTGATACACAATATAAATATGAAGCAAAAAAGACCAGTGCCTTAATAATGGAGTCAAAAGAGATCAGTGTGCTTGCATGTGTCTGGAATAAATGTTTTGCGATTGCATCTTGGTATGTTTTAAGTTAAAAATGGAGTATGAGTTGTTTAAATTAGGCTTAAGGGGGACTCTAGATATAACCGAGAGTACTTGGAGTATGTCCAAAACAAAGCCTATACGGCTACCCGCAAGGAATATGTGGGCTGAAATGGAGTCTCTGGGGCTGTTTTCGTAACGT